>CM073739.1:20558302-21045478 GCA_037127355.1 Schoenoplectus tabernaemontani
TTGCTCAATATCATTGCATATGTCACTCTGTAGTAGTTGATAATTAATCAGAATAATTTATAGACTGAATATAGTGACAAATTTCTTACCGTGGAGATTCAAAAATAAATCTCACAAGAAAATATGGAGTTTTCATTTGAAGCGCTCTACGTACAATCTCGTGCTGACATATAAAATATAGTAAATAGAGGATACATATATTTATCTTACGGAGTTAATTAAAAAAAAAGGTGATCTCAGTTCTTTTAGCTGACCAACAAATGAGCCAGTACTCCGAAAACAAAGTAATTAATAATGCCTCCTCCAACTTGCATTAATAATAAAAACAGTTAAAAAGTTCGAATTGATCAATCATGAAGTTCTTATAGGAATTTAAATAAAGCTAAGAAGTGTTTAAAAAAATTATCAAAATTGTAAGATATTAAAAGTAAACCATTTGAAACTGATTTACTACGTAGGTGAGTGGATGCGTGACGTAACAAATTCATAAAATTTATGTAATGTAAAACAATACGGTAAAACAATGATAAAAATGCACGAAGATAATTTCTAAACCTTCAACTTCTTGAGCTCTTGAAAAATACACAAATATGTTTTGTGGATTAGATGCACAATATATATACAGAGAGAGACGGAGAGAGAGTGAGAGTTGGGCTATGGTGCTATGCATAGCACAGATCGTTTCCGTACTATGGATCATTTTTTCGTTCTCAAAGTATAAATGATCATTCCGAACCGGTTAAAATGATTTATATATGAAAAATTAGTTGATGACCAAATTTTATGTTAGTTTAAAAATTTTTATTATTTTTTTAAGATAGTTTGAGAATCACTTTGTTTTGATTATTATGAGCCGCTCAAAAAAGGTGATATTCAAACTATCTTAAAAAAATAAAAATAAAATAAATTTGGCTCCAAAATAGTTTTTATATATATAAATTATTTTGAGTGGTTCAGATTGATCATTTAGACTTTTAGAATGAAAAAATAATCCATAACATGAGAACGATCTGTGCTATGCATAGTACCATAGCCAAATTCTCTCTCTCTCTCTCTCTCTATATATATATATATATATATATATATATATATATATATATGACATATGATCAATTATGATCAATCTAAGTTACTCAATAATTTCTTCATGTCAAAATTTTATGGGATATTAAATTTCATGATTTTTTTTTAACTTTGTAGCTATCTTTTTAATTATTTTAAAAAATTGTCATGAAATAGATTATTTTCTCGTGTTAAACAAATCTGATTTAAAAAATAGCTAGAAACCTCAAAAAATAATTAAATATAATATCACAAAAGATTTTGATATAAAGAAATTATTGAGAAATTTAAATTGCTCATTTGAAATCTCGAGATATGAAATCTCACCCAAAGCAATCAATATTTTTTGCTTTGCAAAGCACCATAATGCATCAATCTCTCTCTCTCTATATATATATACATATATATAGAGTAAAGATACTGTGAGATTAACTCAAAAAGTATATGAAATTATCTTCAAATTTTAATTTATCATCCTCATTAAGTTCTTTATATGAAAATCTTGTGGGATGCAAAAAAATGGAGTGTTTTGAGCTTTTTAAGTCACCTTTTTAATTTTTTAAAATGATGTTCAAGTATTTAATATATTATTATTATTTTTAGAGATGATTTTCAAAAATTAAAAACCATGACTTAAAAAGCTCTAAACACTCTAAATTTTTGTATCCCAAAAGATTTTCATATAAAGAATTTAATAAGTATGATAAATTAAAATTTAGAAATGATTTGATATATTTTTTGAGTTAAACTCACGATATTTTTACTCTATATATATATAGAGAGAGTTATACATTATGGTGCTTTGTAAAGCAAAAAAAATATTATTTCTTTGGGTTGAGATTTCATATCCCGAGGTTTCAAATGGTCAATCTAAGTTGCTCAATAATTTTTTCATATCAAAATCTTATAGGATATTAAATTTCAAGATTTTTTGAGCTTTTAACTATTTTTTAAATTATTTGTAAAAACTGCTCCGTTTAACATAAGAAAATAGCCTATTTCAGGACTGTTTTTAAAAATAATTTAAAAATAGTTAGAAAACAAAAAAAATCATGAAATTTAATATTCTACAAGATTTTGACATGAAAAAATTATTGAGCAACTTAGATTGACCATTTGAGACCTCGGGATATGAAATCTCACTCTGAAGCAATAACTGTTTTTTGCTTTGTAAAGCACCATATATATATATATATATATATATATATATATATATATATATATATATATATATATAAATGTAGAGTTGGGCTATGTGCTATGCCTAGATATTCATACGAAAATCATCTTGTATGGTTGGATCGATCATTTATACTTTGATAATAAAGAACTAGTCCATAGCACGAAAGCGATCTGTGTATATATATATATATATATATATATATATATATATATATATATATAGAGAGAGAGAGAGAGAGAGGAGTTGGGCTATGGTGCTATGCATAGCACGGATCGCCTCCATATCTCTTATTGATGGTAGGCTTGTTGATTCATATGGAGATGATGCATGGAATGGGCAAGATAATCAAGATAATTTTGCATATTACCGGTTAAATATGTTACCCCATATGGATAAAAAAAGTTAGATAAGTTGGGTTAAAAGTGAAATTTGGTATGTACGATTGAGGGTGCGGTAGAGAAGATGGTCCGGTACCAATATCCATATTTTGTTGGCTTGGTTCGGCATTAGAATCGGTGTATTGGTTTACCTTTGCATTGAAATCCCTTATCCATGCATTCACTTGATGTTGAAAGTTTGGAGTCCAAATCGGGAGATCACTCAATCTATCATTAACCCAACCAATGTTTGGCAATTCATTAAATAAGTTCTTGCTTTCAACCCGATTTGCTTGTGGTATATCCCATTTGTGTAATCAGATAATCCGGGTTATTAGATTTTCATAGGGTAGACTCATATTTTTTTACCCTAAATGTATGTCTCATATGATTGATAATTATGTAAGGAATATAAAATTGTGTATCATGTAAAGAAAGTATCGGAGATAGCAAATGAAATTAATCTTCATATTGGTTTTGAGTGTAGCTTTAGGGATCAAAATATTATTGATAAAATGATAAATCAATCTATGCACGGCCAGTAAAAATATAGCATAAATATCATCATCATTAACATGGCTTAGTACAAACTAAGTTTTGTATTTGCTTAAGGTTCCATCTGCTTGTTCGGGCCATTTTCGTTGTAAAGGCTCTGAGCGGTTGCATCTCGCTAGTAGTACTTGTTGGAGCGATCATTTGGCCCATTCAGCTTAAAAACCAAGGGGGTTATGTGAAACCAACCATCCGGCGTGATCACACCATCCAAAGAACAAGATTAGTTGTTGATTGTGAACTTTTGCCGCACAAGAGGTTGAGGTGGTTGAGATAATTGATTTGGTGTTTATGAGGATGACCCTTGTGCTATCACTATTTGTGATTCTTGTGGAGGATTTTCTTGAGAAGGAGGAGGAAGATTTCCTTGAGAAAAGTGAGAATTTTTTTGAGAAGGAGGAGGGTTTTGATAGTTGAGGTTGAGATCTAAGGAATATCTTACTCCTGGATAGAAGTAGAGGTCACTAATAGGCGCTGAAGATTTTCCTGGATTGTCATTTATTTTCCTCTACTTTTTGGAGTAAGAAAGTTTAGGGGTCATTAACATAAAGAGAGTGAGAAAAAGATTGAATTGAAAAAGACATGGAACATTAGGAAAAGTCATTGTGAGAAGTCTTTACTTAAAGAAAGAAAGAAGAAGACAATATGGTTTTTACAAGAGAGGTTTTAAAGATGAGAAGTTTTTGTGAAAATGTGGCTCAGTTATAAAGATTGAGAACTTAAAGAGGTGTCTATTATAATGTCTTTTAGAAGAAGAATTTAAAATAGTCAGAAAATTAATTTTGTCTGAAAAATAATAAACCTTTATAAAACTTAATAAAGCGTTTTAATATTTTTATGAAGCGTTGAACATTTGGATGAAGCGTAGTGACGTAATAGTCCTTTTAATAATAATTTCTGAAACTTTTTTCTTGAAGCGTTGTGACGCTTGAGTGAAGCATTGTAATGCTTCTTTCAATCAGTATTCTCCTAGACCCACTTTGTTAGAGTCCATGAACCATTATAATGGTTGGTTGAATCATTGTAATAGTTATCAAAATTTTATTCATTGGTGACTCTTGGAAGAGGCCTCAGGTCACTCTAGTTCCGAGGCCTCTCGCAAGTGCCATTGGAAGATGATGAGCAGTGACCATATGTATACCCTACAAAAATTTCTCAGTGTAGATGGTGGGACTAAACAAGTTATATGAATAAAAAATAAACGTTATAACGGTTATGTGAACCATTATAATGCTTTACATTTTTTTATATTCTGGACCCACCCGTCAGGATCTATTTTCTTCTTTGACCTTACATTGACTTCTCCTTTAAACTGTTATAACTATTTGATGAACCGTTATAACTGTTATGAGCCGTTATAATGGTTGGCTGATGTTGCATAAGTCGTTATCCAATGGTTGTCTGGAAGATCAAGAATTCTGAAGAAAAATACTACAGACAATCAAAAGTAAAGAATTGTTATAACGGCTCAGGGCCAGAAACACACATTTGAAGTGTTTTTCAAGAGGATTTTGAAGCAAATATGATTATTATGGTTTGAAACATACTTATATATGCATTTATGACTTTTAATTACTGAGAAAGCTTAAGCATGCTAAATTTAAACCTTAATTCATAATGTTGTTGAGTACTTAGGGGTTTTATGAAGATATCGTCTATTTAATGTTTAGTATCAATGTGCATAAGTTCAATATCACCTCTTTCAGTATGATCATGAATAAAATGATATCGAATTTCTATATATTTGGTACGTGCATATAAAACCGAGTTCTTTGAAATCATGATGGCACTAGAGTTGTAACACAATATGGACACCTTACGAAAGCGTAAATTATAATATTATAGAGTTTGTATCATCCATAAAATTTGTGTGCAATAATTTTCCACAGTAATATATTTGACTTCGACGGTTGAAAGAGTCACCGAAGTTTACTTGCGACTAGACCATGACACTAATTAACCTCCAAGAAATTGACATGTCCCACTAGTACTCTTTCTATCAAGTCTATCACTAGCAAAATCCGCATTGGTGTAACCAATAAGATCAAATTTGATTTATATACCATATCATAATCTAAGATTAAGAGTATCTTTAACATATCTTAATATTTTTTTAAGTGTAATTAAGTGGGACTCCTTGGGATTAGCTTGGTACTAGACATATAGACATACAAAAAATATAATATCCGGCATACTAGCCGTAAGATAGAGAAGACTACCGATTATTACCCTATATTGATGTATGTTGGTTGGCTTTCCTTCTTCATCTACGCCTAGGCTTGTATTGGTTGTCATTAGTGTCTTACTCATCTTGTAATCATCAAGATCAATCTTTTTGACCAACTCCTTAGCATATTGATTTGACTAATGAAGATGTCATCATTCATTTGCTTAATTTAAAGTCCTAAGAAGAATGTAAATTTTTTCATCATTAACATCTCAAATTCGCTGCCCATCAAAAAAGAAAATTCCTCAGCAAGAGCCACATTAGTAGAGTAAAAAAATAATATCATCAACATATTTTTGTACCGAGCAGAGAAGTAAAGTAGAGGAGGAGAAAACTAAAATTTTATTTATGAATCCATGAGTTACATTAATCAAGTTGTTACTAAGAGAAAGATACATTGTATATAAAATAAGAGAATTAACAACTAACAACAAACAACCAAGAATATTATGGCTCATCTATCTCTAGATGGTTTGGTTGCTGCTCTAAATTTTATAGAGTTCTCTATGAGGCAGTCCATCCATACGGCTACTCACCTTCTCCAGCCAACCTACCTTACATAATATACTCCCGCTTACTCATTGTGTGATCATTTTTTGCGTCTCTCACCGCCCTGAAAAGAAACTGAGGCGATGAATTACGAAAGAAGGACACAGAGATCCCTTTAAGTGTGCATTAGAGTATATTTATATAAATTTGGAATGCACATTTAAATTTTTTTAGAGATTGTGGGGTCTTTAAGATTCCAATGGGCGCAAGCCCCATTGTTAATTACCCTGGGTTTCAAACTCGAGGAACCTCTGATTAAGAAAGAAAAAATAAATAAAATAGCTTAGCAATTTTAAGTGGTTGTTGTGAGTAAGGGCAGGGAAGATATGAACTTTTTAAGATAGTCTACACCCTGTGAACCTCAATTAATGGCAGTTCAGACCATTAGTCTTGATTAATGGCAGCTCAAATCATGTGAATGTCAGTATGCAAGATGTGAAGCTAAACGTTATGATAGCTCATGGACCTATGCACTCAGATATCTCAATGATCCATATAGAGATACTGAATGGTTTTCGAGATACTAGATATTGAGTTAAGGCTCCTTACCAACTCAAGTATCAATATTTGGGTGAATTTTCTAAGATACAAGATGTGAACGCAAGCGTCCTGCCCGCTCATCATAAAGATCTGGTAAATCATAAAGATGAGATTTAGCCCCTTTTTTGGTCATTACTGGTCTTCTAGACTATGAATCTGAGAATTTAAATGATTTTTTTCTTTTTTCTTGGTGCATCTGGACTTGAATTAAGGCTCTTCGGACTTTCAAAATTTCTTCTTGAATCTTCAAAAATTTTTGTCCCAAATTGCTGTTTTAATTCCTCAAATTTTTAGAGGTAAACACTCACTTCCTCCTTTGACATCGATTCCTGCGCCTTCATCGTTCCTTTCAACTCCATTTCTTATCCAACAAGGACCTCAATTACAAGCTCCTCCACCTATTTCACAACTTGCTCCTCTACCCAAGTCTTATGTGCAGGTTGCACAAGAGGCTCATGTATGTAACTCGGCTCCACTGATTCAATACCAACCCACATTACAACTGTAACCTTTTGACAAAGCACGATCCAAGGTGCGAACACTCCAGAATAAGCATAATTTAGGGTTAGAAATTTGCTTTCGTTGCAGTGATACTAGTCATACATCGTCCTCCTGTCGAAACTCTATCGTCTGCTTCTCTTACAGCCGTCTTGGGCATCGTTCACACTAGTGCCGATCAATTATAATGTTTCAACCCTCTCCCTCTCAATCTTCTTCTCAGACCATGGTAGTGGCTAATAAGTTACCAATTCTCAAATTCTATTCCAATCCTACCAGTAAAAAATTTCATGAAACTATTAAAAATAGTCTTGTTTTGCACGATGATCTAGGTCTGGGCCAGATCTATATTCAAACACACCTTCACAAAATCTTTCCAATCTGTGGATGGTCTTGGATAGCTAGAGCTCTTCCTCAAAATAGATACCTTGTTGAACCACCTAATATAGAATGGAAATCAGATGTCATTTCTCAGGGTGAACTAGTTTTAGGTAGTGTTCGTTTCATAGTTGAACCTTATGATTTTTCTAAGTTTGATGGAGGTTTTGACCCTATTCTATTATAGGTTAATAGTATAGAAAGATGAGGAATTTAGGAGAATAACATCTGATTTAGGAGGTTTCTTGGTCGATGTTGATCCCCGTTCTTAGGATCACATTGATTTGACTACTCTTAGGTTAGAAATTAGGGTTAAATCAAAAGAGGTAGTCTTGTCATGTAGGAAAATGTTTTTGATTGATGATATAGGTAGACATCGGTAATATATTGTGCGACCCTTTTTCATGCGCTCCTCACCGTTGCGGGGCGATGGAATGCGGAAGAAGGACACGGAGATCCCTCCTAAGCGTGCATTTATTTAGCGCCAATTAATTCTACCATTCAGACCCATTGGGATGCACATTTAGAGGTTTTTCAGTGATTGTGAGTCCTTATAGATTTCGATAGGCGTAAGCCCCCACTGTTAATTATCCTAGGCTATTAATCTCGAGGCACCTCTAGATCTCAAAAGGGGAAGTAAATACTATAGCTAAATGATGGTCAAGTGGTCGAGTAGTGAAGTGTTCTAGTGATCGGGATCACTACGGAACACCCTGGATTTATAGTTAGATCAATTCAGTGATGCAAGAATGGCAGTAGATGAACTTACCAATAGACCAGTTTTATTTCTAGAGTACAGTATAAATTGAATCTACAAACAGATCGATTCAACTTATATAGAGTGTTGATAGACGAACTTACCAACAGATCAGTTTAGGGTTTAGAAACAGGTTAAAATGAACTTACAAACAGATCAGTTCAGATGGAAGAAATGAACTTACAAAAAGAGCAGTTCAATTCAAAGCAGATGCAAATGCAATAAAAGATGAACTTACACACAGATCAGTTCACTTGAGTTCAGATGAAAGAGATATAGATGAACTTACACAAAAATCAGTTCACAGGTTACAGATTATACGGGTATAGATGAATTTACTAACAAATCAGTTCACTTGAGTTTAGATAACAGAGATGCATATAAACTTACTAACAGATCAGTTCATTTGATATAAGGTAGCAAAAGTAGGTTGGTAGGAAATGAACTTATAAACAGATCAATTCATTTTAGGGTAGAGAAAAATGAACTTACAAATAGATCAGTTCAATCTTAGTAGCTCCGAGAGATGATCTTACAAACAGATCAGATCAACCTCTACGGAGAGATAGAAGATGAGTCTACAAACAAATTGACTCAATCTTAATTGATCTAGAAGATGAACTTACAAACAGATCAGTTCAATCTTAACTAGTCAATGACCAATAGCATAAAATACAACCTGAAGCGCTAAGCCAGTTGATCTTGAGGTTGGTGAATCAGAAGATTAGTGGATATGCCCCACATGCACATCTTACAGATCTTCTAGATCATAAATTTCAAGCACTGAGCGGATTCATAAATCTAGGAACACTTCTACACACAAGGTCAAATATGAAGCGCTAAGCCAGTTCAACGTTGAGGTAGGTGTGTTAGTGAATGAACCTACAAACAGATCGGTTCAATTTCACTATTTAGAAGATGAACTTACAAACAAATCAGTTCAATCTTGTGGCTTGGGAGATGAACTTACAAACATGTCAGTTCGATCTCATGGACTTGAAAATAAACTTACAAACAGATCAGTTTAGTCTTACTAGCATGTCAAGTCATGAACAGTTGTTCAAGACACAGAGTCAGTAGACAGTGGACAGAGTCCCTACAATTGTCTTACTTGATCTTCCAAATCATGAATTCTAAGCACTTGGCTGATTCATAGATTCAGGGTTACCTTGTACACAATATTAGACTCGGAGCACTTGGTTAGTCTAATATTAAGACAGGTTTGTTATAGAGTGAGTTTCTAGACAGTTCAGCTCAACTCATCTAATCTAGTTACATCATGGGCTTGCGAGCAGATCAGTCCCATATCTGCGCACCACCTGCCTTGGGAGGTAGCTAGTGCATTGATGATCGACGGATCATCAATCTCAGCATTATGATGTCATTTCTTCAGACATCATAATGTTTTCTTTGAAGTCACCACACTCGCTGTGTTGATGTTGTCATCTCAGTTGTCTTCTTGGTAGGCGTCAAGATGCTCTTGTCCTAACTGTTATTAACTGACTGTTTTGAGTGTTGCCTTACTTGTGCAAAATTACTGTGCTTCTCTACACCCCTTGTGTGAGATTATTTAATCACCTCTAAAATGCAAAAGAATTATTACATTATTATTGACTTTTATTAATAAGATAATATTCTTTATTATTATCTCAATTACAAAGGTGAATTTATTTTTATTCTTAATTCTCTTTATTTTTATAGAAAATTACTTATAAAAATAATAAAAAATAGGTTGTCTATTATTCATAATTTTATTCTGATTTTTATGATTTTATAATAGCCAAAATAACAAGTCAAAGCTTGGTCAAACAGAAAAAATAAATAATGTCCTTTTACATTTAAATTATTTCAGTAGAGTAAAATTCTTAAGACTGAAATATTTTTACATAAAAAATACTATGAAAAATACAGAATTTTTAGAAATAAATTTGAGTCAATTTGGAGTTTAGGAAGACCTCCAAATAATTTATTTACTCTTTATTTTAATTTTATGTTATTAACTGAGCTTTGGGCTTAATGAATTGGGCCAAGATTTAATTTTTCTTTTCTTTCTCTTATTGGGCCTGCTTTGAATTGGGCCGAGATTAATCCTTTGATTAATCTGAACTGTTGGATCTGTGTCAAGATTAGCACAAACTTCTTATTTAACTCTTTATTTTTACTTGGGCCGCTGAAATTAATTAAGATTTACACTAAACAGATTAAAGGCCCAGATTAAATTGCGCTTTAATTCTAAACACATAACATCCCAGACCCCTTGGATCTGTCTCAGGATTAGTGTGATCCTTTGCGATTGGTGCTGAAGATCTTTCCTCTATCTCTATTCTCCCGTGCATTGAGATACGTGCTGGAGGGGTGTTCCCGGAGCTTCGATGATCTGATCGGATATCAGCTACAATGATTAGCGTCGCCTTAGTGTGGAGAACTTGATTGTACATTCTAATTATATATCCAAACGATGGATCGCCGGCGCCACCGTATCTAAGTATTGATTTGTCCAAGTTTCAATTCTTCTAATTTCTTGCTTAATCTTGTAATTTCAAGTCTTAATTGATGCAGTGTAATGAATTACTCTTGTAATATCCCTCAATTCACGTGAATCATCGAGTTTCAGAACTGACGATCGGTACCGACCGTTGAGACTGAGCTAGACTTTGCATTTTCAATTGATTGACAAGTTATTTCTTCATAGAATCACATCGTCAATCATGATTACACTTGGATTGAACGATTAACCGCTTCAATTATGAGAGGAGATAATCGCAAGTCTTGTTCAATCTCAAGCTCTCTTAATTGTTCAAATTTTCACGTTTCTAATCGATGAATTGATTAGAAATTAGACTTCTTGAACAATCGATTGGAAATGCAAAAGACTGAGAGATCAAATAATCTTCGATCAGTGCATTTGCTTGATTGTGGGGCTAGGAGATCACTTGAACTTCGATCAGCCTCGATCAGTACAGTGTACCAGTCACCCTTTCATGCTAATTACTCAAAATATAAGAAAGAAAATGGAAGATAAGAGATAGAAACAACAAAGCGATGATCAAGAAAGCAGATTCATAATAAATTTCAAGAAATTCGATCGATTAAATAAAAAAATTATGAAAAATAAAAAACAGTAATGGAATTCAACTGATTGCTTTCGAACAAGTATAATTACATTACAAGCTCTCATTTTTTATCACAACACTCACCTTTCTTCTCCTTTATCTTCAAGCTCTCTCAATTGACTGTCAATGGTGGGAAAGGATTGATTGTATACCGAGTTCTCAACACTTATTGAGATCAATCGGCCAATTGGCTTCTCACTTGCTCTCTAGGGTTCTTGAGTGATCTAGGGATGTTGTGTGCTCTGTGTAGATGTTACTTGTTCTTGTGTGTCTCTCTTGATTGTTGGGTTGGAGTTTATATAAGAATTGAGTTGGTTCGACCAGATTTGACTCCATAATTCAACTGCACTTGGTGCATTACATCATTCACTCAAGCTGCTATCTTGTGCTTTATGGTTCACTGAACCAAGTCCTCAACTGCCTGGCTTGTGTGTAATTGCTTAAAGGCAGTTACAACTTCAATTTATTTGTTATTTTGCCACTAATCGGCCTTCACTTCCTTGCAAGATCTTCTAGCCCCTTCTAGGCTCTTCTAGACCTCAGTCTACCCCTTTATAAGCTACTTGTATACTCTCTTAGTTTAATTTTACAGCAGTCGATCAAATTGTCCTTCTTCTTCCTTTACAAGCCTATAAACAAGCTTCAAACTTTCACCTTGATCCCTTTCTTATTTCTTGCATCTTAGAGCCTCAGCATCATCACCTCAGTGTGAGGAAACTCCCTGCACACTCTCTTTGTTGATTTGTTAGCTCTAGCATAGTGCTTGATTAGCTAGTTCTCAAGCCAAAAGGTGACTTAATGCATCTCCTATCTCCAACATTCAATTCTTCTCAACTTTTGCTCTAACATCATCGTCTTAGGTCTAGTAAGTTCTCCCAGCCATTAATTATAAGTTTCAAGCTTCAATTTGTAAGTTTAAGTTTTTACTCGAGATATTTCTCTCTGTCATTTCTCTCTCTACACTGCATCATTTCAAAATCTAACTTCATACACCTTCTCTCCTTTGTACAATGCAGCCAAGCCTTGGAGCAATTAAATCGAAGTGCAACCCTTTGCTTGATCTCCATTGATGGCACCATCAACAACTTCAGCCATCGGGAAGAAGAAGAGAAGAAGAGAGAAGAGAGATGGAGCATCCACAAGATGCATGCACTCTTCTCTCATGCACCAAAGTAGAGAAAAAAGAGAATGCGGAGAGAGAGCTCACAGGTGCTAGGTGCGTGCACTCTTCTCTCTCTCATTTAAATTTCAGCTAGTGTATTTGTGTAAACTTAGCTTGCTTTTGTGCTTGTGCACCACAGACTTATAAACCTGACTAGTGGACCCCACTAGTAAGTCCTTTGTGCTTACGCTCACAGGTGTGATTATCAACTGATTAGTGCATAGATTAGGGTTAATTGAGCTGAGTTGGTATGATCTGATTAGTTGTTAACTTAAGTAGTATTTTCTTAATGTTAATAGTATGTTAATTGTTGCTGAGGTGGACCGATGGCTGGCTGCCATGTGGCACATTGGTAGGGCCCACCTGTCAGGTGTGCTGTGCTATGTGGGACCCATATAGGTGATGTGGTCCAATAGGGGGCTGATATGTGGCAAGCTGGGGCTGAAGTGGCTTCATGTTGTTCTGCCATGTGTCAGCTGAGGTTTGACTTACTGCTGATGTGGGTTACTGTGGTTGTACCATGTGGCATGGGACATGTGATGTGGCCAAATGACAGACTGCCATGTGGCACACTAGTGGGGTCCATCTGTCAGATGTCTTGCGTCATGGTATGGCCTACCTGCTGACATGGACCAATGAGAGAGTTGTAGGGATTCGGAATGCCCAAATCCCATTAATGGACGGAAAAGAGAGTAGAACAAAAATTTTACTTCTACTTAAGTTAGGGATTAAAGTATGTCGGATAATAGCGAGAGTTACGGACATTTAATCCTTTACAAAAGACGGTAAAATATTATTTTACTTCTAACTTAAACTTAGGGTTAAAGTGATGTGTCGGATGATTGCGAGAGATACACACCTCTTTAAACCTTTATTGATCTACTCCATGATTGATTTCTAAAATATTAATCTACTTAACAATTAAATAGATTAATATAAGATGTTATACCTCGCTTCCAAATTTCAATTGGAATGAAAATCGGCTTGTCTCGGAGCACCAAACGTCGATGCTTCGTAGGTTATCCACCGGGGCCCGACGGAGAGCGGTTTATTTCTTTTGCCGAAATACAAGTAAACGCGGTTTCTCGCAAAAACACTATTCACCGAGAAAAGACGAAATAGTACTATTCACGACTCGCATGATTCTGTTTCACAAATGTGCGAAATACGCAACTTTCGTAAAAACACTATTCACCGATCCAAGTGAATTACGAAACAATAGTATACGAGAGAGAGAAAGTGGGCGATTTGGTGGGAGTTTCTCTCTCACCCTACCCCTCTATTTATAGAAAATGTGAGATTGGCAAATTACCAAAATACCCTCATGAATAGTAGGGAGGTTCCGATGTGAAAAGACGAAAATACCCTTAAAGTTTATCCAATTTACCAAAACGCCATTGGGCTTTTTGGTCAAATTACCGAAATACCCTTGGGCTTTTGGACAAATTACCAAAATACCCTTGGAGGTCATCATGGGCCTTTTTGGGCTTTTCGGTTTTTGGGCTTTTTCAATTTTGGGCTTTTTTGGGCTTTTCTGATTTTGGGCTTTTAATTATTAATTAAGACTTTAATTATAAATGGGCTTTGGCCCATAATTCAAATCCATAATTAACATTTAAAATCCAAATCAAATATATATAATTGTCATCTACAATTATATTTTTCTCGGTTGTTGTTTCGGCGAATTTATACGACGTGTCCAACACGTTATAAATTCAATCTGATTTTTGCTTCTTGTCATCTCTATGACAAATATAATTATATCATATATAATTAATTATAACCATCTTATTATTAATTATAAACAATTCATAATTAATCAATAAGATTCTCCGATTAACTCTATACTATACGGTGTGACCGACGGGATCCGTGTTATGTTGGTAAATAGAGTTAAAACCGTTTTAACTTCTATAATCATAGGAGGCATCGCGAGAATGCACTATGACCATCCAATTACACGAGATGATGATGTCTTGTACAATATCATGATCCGATAAACTATTTACTTGTGTTTAATTCTTTTGTCTCATAGCATTATCGGATCGGTTTCAAGGTAGGTATGTGTCATCCTTGCAAACTTAATCTTTTCTTGATCCTAAGTAAATTATCAAATATAATTACTCTTGTAATTATATACGCTATGAGATAATCTTACTCTATCAAGGGGCCCGATGATGCTATAACTCGTATATAAATACGAGGGACAATAGTACTTTTGGCAAACCATCTCTTCCTCCGCATAAGTTATGTATCGAAGAGCTTCCTTTATAGCCACCTTTTACGGATAACGTTTGGTAGAAATCACACACATACATATCCTATGTAGGAAAGATGAATACCTTATACTTTAGAATTTAACATTGAACAAAAACATTAATGACACGAACACAATTCCATTTAATGTTTCATTCGAGGTCTGTCAAATACGATGTTCCTAGAACATCTATCTATGTGATTAAAATGACAACTCTTTGTCTATGGTCTGTAAAACTTGACCATCATTTAATCCACATACTAACCTGATAACGGTTAATTAGTGTTCCTGCTAATTACCTTGGTTAGTGACTTTTAAGAGTATATTCTATATTATGAAGTTTCACAATTCCAGTCATGAACTCGGAATGATTCATAAATTCAATAATACTCAAGGAAATAAAATATCGTTTAAATATCCAATTCATGAACAAAGCTTTATATAACAAATTTATCGTATTATTGACTTCAAGATTATTACAAACTAACAATCTCCCACTTAAGCTTGGAGTCAATCATATTGAGCCATGCCTTATACAAATCTCTTTATTCTATAAATCTCTCAGATTTAAAGGAAAATCTCACAGCCAATCTTCTATGTGTCTCAAACTCATAGAAGATATGTGCAACTAGTGCTTGGCTTGAGGTAGAGATCTTACAAGTGGATCATTTGTGTTGCGACGGTGTCAATTTTACAAATCTTTACGTCGCCTCTATTTATGATTTTTCATATGAGGTGATAACGTCGTGTAACCACTTACCACGAGCTCCGAGTCAACACCGTAGATGAGAAACATATCCTTAGTTCTCTTAAGTACTTAAAGATATTCTTTGCGGCATTTCGGTGCTCTAGCATGGATTAGCACGATATCTACTCGTCACACTCTAAGCGTACGAGACATCGGGCGAGTGCACAACATGGCGTACATGATAGAGCCAATAGCCGAAGCATATGGTACTCTACTCATTATGCTTTGCTCATCAGTTGTCAAAGGACACTTGTTTACCCTTGAAAAATTTCAAGGATGAATAGATGAATAAATGAAATAAATTGATGATAAATCATAAGAAAGGGGAAGAAGAGAGAGGGAGCGGTAGAAAGGTGGCCCACTGATCAGGAAAGGTCATTGCATAATCCGGAACAAATCCATTAGTCCCACGACGGAATGCGGGCATGAAGTGAAGAGTATAAATACCCCGCTATTCTCTATCCACTCGGCATGAGTGACACCCAAGAAGATCGAGGGAGAGAGGAGACCTCTTGGGTGTCACCATGTGATTATATCTTTTCGACAAGTGGGACCCACATGGCGGTCCCTTATGAGCGGACTCCAACGACATGGACCTAGCCTATTTTGCTAAGAGAGCTAACCAACCGGAACGAGAGGTTAAGCATTAATCCCACGATGGAATAATATGGTGAAAGACGAGGATATAAATACCCCACCACCTCTATTCATTTGAGGTGGGCGACCTCGAGAGATTTAGGAGAGAGAAAATCTCTTGATGGGTCGACCATTTGATTACATTTTATCGACAAGTGGGACCCACCTAGAGTCCCTTGTAGATGAATCTAACAACATAGTCTATCGATGAGTCACCATGTGACTATTTTCACCGACAAGGTGGACCCCACGCCTCGGTGATCTATTGAAGAGTCGAATTGAACCCTAGAAATGCGCCTTTGAAGCTAACCCTAGAAAGGAGGTGAGCGGTATAATCCCTATGCTACATGAAATGATGTCAATGCCAAGCTAGCATTTTGATGCAACTAGTCATGAGAAATTCTAAATGTGATTTTGCTTTCAAGGTGACTGGTGCCAAAGCTGCGAGCAACCACCTAACCATGCTTTGATTTGTGTCAATTCTGCGATAAGTAGTCGGTTCTTTGACCAAGTCACCCTCATGTTAAGGGATTGAAAGTCAATTTCACAAGGACCGATCAGGTGCAAAGTGGGAGCAACCACGATCAAGTCTAGATTTGTATTAATTGCGATAAGTAGTCGGCATTTGATAAAATCAAACCCTAATGGATATCAATATAAGTCTAATTGGTATTTAGTTAGGGTGGTTTCTGCAAAGAGGAGATAATTGGCGAGAGACACGAGCTACAATTGAGATCGGGGATTAATTCATAAGGAATATTAGGGTTTTATGGACAAAAGAATTTTTAATTCAGAGAGGCAGGGGTAAAAATGGAATTAAAAATTACAGGGATGATCATCATGAATTTAGGGATTTTTGGTGAAATTTTCATGATTTTTGGATAAGTGGAGCTATTAAAATAAATTCGGGGAAAATAAAGACAGAATAAATGGATTAATCAAAGGCGAGATTCAATCAAGGGTTCATGCAGGTGCAACTTGGGGACAGAGACACATCACGGGTGCAAGCGGGGATCCTAAGCACACCTATACCGAATCGAGAGAGAGAGAGAGGGTGTGACACGTGTCGACGCCTCATTGGGCCACCTCGTGCCACGTGTCGGACCCCATTGGTCCACCTCGGCCATGTGGGCCCCACACCCCTACGGACGACAAGTGGGCCCCACCTATGCCACGTGGCAGTCAGCCATTGGTCCACATCAGCAGCCACCTCATCCAGCAGCAAGACAAATGGCAGCATGCTATAAGGCCACCTCAACAGCCCATTGCCATGTGGCCTTCCCTCGTTGGTCCACCTCATGCTATGAATCCCACTATGCTATAAGGCGGCCCGACAAGTGGGCCCCGGCTTTGGATGCCACATGGCATGCACTCACCGGTGCCATGTCATCACACGGTATGTACAAGAAGGGACGGATGGCTTCCTATGATTGGTACAAGTCGGCGATGATGACAACACGCATGGCATTACTAGGCAGAGCCACATCACCCACCATTTACAGATCATTAGTGTTAAGGATTTGTTTAACAAGCAATCAACCAATCAGGAAGAGCCACCTCAGCATATTAGCATTAATCAGTTGCTAACCTCACAGCCTTAAACGCTTAAACCTTACAGATGGGACCCAGTAGTCAGGTGGATAAGGCTAGGATCACAAGCTATAGATATAAACCGAGTCTATTCATCCTATCTATCCAACTCAGCGCAAATGAATTTAAACAAAGGAAGAAAAGGAAGGTGAACCTGGTGCATGAGCTCTAGACCACTGCCCCCTTTCTCTCCTGCGTGTTGGTGTGTGTGTGCCGTGTGCATCCAAGCCGGCGGAAGAACCTTCTCCCTCCCTCTTCTTCTCGCCATTGCCCGATTCAAGCACATCTCGCGTTTTTCGCTTCCCACGGCGTCTCACCATGATGTTGTAGGTGATCAAGGAGATGATGATGATCGGGCGATGATAAGACAAAGGCTTTGATGAATTAATTAGTAATATGAGGTGAATTGAGAGTCGAATTAAGTGATACACGAAAACAAGCCGAAGAAGAATGGATGAATTGACACTACGGAGATAAAATTGCGTGACAAGATGGACCCTTTAGGGCAAGGCGACGCCAATGGAGGTGAATTGATGAGGCAATTTGAAGTGTGAGATGCTAATTGATCAAAAGAAGAAAATGAGGCAGAAAAGGGATTAGTGAAATTGGAAATGGTGAATGAATAAAATGGCGTTAAGAGTGATCGTGGAGTGTTTAAATAGCAAGTAATAGCCTTGGGCCCGCTTGTCAGTTGAGTTATGTGAGTAATTGAGAGTGTGGAGTCAAACCAAATCGCGGCACAGTCAAAAATCCTAACAGAAACGGTTATACGGCTGCAGCAACAAACACAAACTTATCTGGACCGTTAATTGAATTAGAACGGAGGGTGAAGATGAACCCAAGGTGGCAATCCGAGTGAAAGGCAATTAACCAATCACAATTGTGATTAATCAGCCTAATTAGCCTATATAAACTGAAAATTGGCAACAGTGAAAAGGGGAGATACATACAGACATTCATATACATCCATTAGTAGAGCAATTGAGAGAGGATATACAGCTATTCGCCTTGATTACAAAGAAGAAGAGAGATTACAAAGAAATCAATTGATTTAGATTACTATTGATTGAGAGGTTAGTTGTTCATGCATTCAATTGGCAATTCTTTTAATCTCTCGTAAATGAATTTAGAATTTCGATATAGCTAGTTAAACGATCAATTGATTTCTTTTGTTCTTGCTATTTTTCTTTAAGAATTTGTTCTATCCTTTTATATTTTCTTTTCTGCATTTTCTTGTTCTTTCTTTAATAACCCTAATCAATAGCAATTGACTGAATCCAGTGAGCCACTGGCCCAATCACAAAGTGATTGGTGAGCCTTTAGGCCTGGATCAGTCAAGAGAGCATCAAGAAATCATAATTCAATTTCTATTACACTGTTTCTTTGTGATTTTTCATTTTCTATTCAATCTCCTTGCTTGTATTTGCATAACAGATAGGAGATGATGATCTTCTGTCTTCTAGTCATGTCAATGGTATAATCTCGGTTAGGTGCATCGAGTTAATTCTTATAATTGTTCTAATTCGACACAAATCAATAGGCTATTGAAGTTGTAGGGATAATTCATCATCATCTTAGTGAGCCACTGGCCCCAATAACACTTGGGTGAGCCTTTAGGCCTAAGAAAGATGATTTGAATACAATAATACGATAATTGTCAAGAATGAATCTGGTATTGATCGATTCCGTGTACAATCTGTAAGCATCATGCCTTAAACACTTCATAACACATTAGGCCAGCGGCCCTAGCTATGCCTAGGTGTGCCTTTAGGCACGAGGAGTGCTAATTGAATGAATAAGGGCCATGAATTGAGTCAATTAAGATCGGTATCAGGTACCATGCATTGCCGTGTGGTGAATTGCTTGACACCTTCAAGAACGAAAGGGAAGCCCTACGCCCATCCTATATCGCATATTCATGTCTAGACGATGCTCCTCGACCTTGTAATCATCAAGAACTTTGATTAATTCGTCGAATTTGATGAAGAAAGCATTTTGGATGCGACTTTAAGCGACATACTCATCGTACTATCATGCGTAGCTGTTACCGCATGGATTTCCAATCAAAGACTACGAGAGGCTCACCGAAGTGAGGCGACGCTAGGCATAGGTCGATCGGAGAAGGAGAGCTCCGGTCGTCGGGAACGCCATTACACGCGAATCTCAACGCAACAGGAGGTCAGGGACTGAGAAGAGATCTTCTGCACGATTCTTGAAGCGTTCGCTAATCTTGGAGAATCTTCAATGAGTGAGATTTGGTGATAGTTCGAAAATTTAAACGGAAGAAGATCTGGGCCTTATACATATTAAACACGCATCTTAATTAAATCAAGCGGCCCAGATATGTTTAAACATTTAAATAATAACTCTGTGCTAATCTGGGCCGTAGATCCATTAAATACGTATCTCAACTGGATCTAACGGCCCACATATAAATGAAACATTTAAATAAACTAGGCGCCAATCTTGGAGCAGATCTGGCGGCCCAGATTAAGCCCATTAATTAAATAATAACAGAATAGTGATAATATGGAGTAAATAAATGATTTGAAAATGCTATTGAACTCCAAATTGACTCGAATTTGTTTCTAAAATTTTCTTATTTTTCATACTATTTTTCTATACCATAGTATTCCAGTTTTAAAAACATAATCATGATAAAACAATTTAAAAGCAAAAAAACATTATATATATTGATATAGTTGACCTAGCTTTGACTTGTCATTTTAAATACTACAAAAATTCCAAAAATACAAATAAAAATCATAAATAATAACTAGATATATTTTAGTGATTTTTTCAAGTGATTTTCCATGAAATAATAATGATGATAGTAACATACTATAATAAATAGTGAGATTAGCTATATTCTTTGATAAATAAAAATACAATAATAATAGATATTATATTGATATTTTCTGTAGAAAGAATAATAAAAATAAATAGCACAAAATAAACAAAAATATACTACTATGGTAATAAATAGTAAAATACATTTTCTTTTATAATATGAATTGTATTTCTTTTGTTATTTCTATACAAATATACAAAAATATACTTTTGATGAATAAAATGTAATAAAATAATAGTTATAATAAAAACATAATGAATTTCATCTCTTATGATTAGTAATAAAAAATCTTATACTTTTATATAGATAATAAATAGGAATAATAGAAATAGATATAATGAATAGTATAATAAATAGAATAGAATATTAGTAATGATTTCTTTTTAGCTATTATAGATATTAAAAATAAAAAATATATAATAGAAATAATAATGGTAAAATAGTATAGCTAACCACCTTTTAATTTTGTAAATGATTCTTACATAATGAATAGTATTTCAATATAAACATTTGGCTATTCTTACAAAATTCTATTACTTTGGCTATTATAAACATTTTTTTTTTTAAAAAATATATACAAATAAAGATCATAGCCATTTTATTTTCTAAGTGATTTTCTATAGAATAAATAGAGTTTAGAAGTAATAAAAATAAAATTCTACTATTTTAGCTATTATAAAATCCCAAAAATATAAATAAAGTTCTAAGTTAATAGCTACCCATTTTCTATTATTTTTGTAAATAGTTTTCTACATAGATAAATAGCATTCAAAAATAATAATAATAGTAATAATAATAATAATAATAATAATAATAATAATAATAATAATAATAATAAATAAATGCATCTTGATAATAGAGATAATAATAAAGGATATTATATGGGCTTTGTGTATTTTAGAAATGAATAAATATGCTCACATAAGGAGTGTAGAGTCACATATGAATATTTGCACACATTTAGAATGATTAGTCAAGACGAGAACACCTTGACGGAGGATAACTAAGGTTGTAATAACAACATGAGAAGATACGTCGAGACAGGAATATCTTGACGTGAGATGAATAAAGCTTTGATAGCAGCATGAAGAGATATGTCGAGACAAGAACATCTTGACACTTGATGAAGAATAATAAGATACGTTGAGACAAGAACATCCTAACGTAGAATGATTAAGGCTTCGATAGCAGCATGAAGAGATATGTCGAGACAGGAACATCTTGACACTTGATATATATCGACTCTGAAGAAGAAGAACATTACGATGTCCTAGATAGGTGACATCTGTTTACCCTTGAAAAATTTCAAGGATGAATAGATAAATAAATGAAAATAAATTGATGAATAATGATAAATCATAAGAAAAGGGGGGAAGAGAGAGAGCAGTGGAAAGATGGCCCACTGATCAGGAAAGGTCGCTGCCTAACCCCGGAATAAATCCATTAGTCCCACAATGGAATGCTGGGCATGAAGTGAAGGGTATAAATACCCCGCTATTCTCTATCCACTCAGCATGAGTGACACCCAAGAAGATCGAGGGAGAGAGGAGACCTCTTGGGTGTCACCATGTGATTATATCTTTTCTGACAAGTGGGACCCACATGGCAGTCCCTTATGAGCAGCTCCAATGACATGGACCTAGCCTATTTTTGTTAAGAAAGCTAACCAACCCGGAACAGATGTTAAGCATTAATCCCACAATGAAATAATATGGTGAAAGACGAGGATATAAATACCCCACCACCTCCTACTCATTCGAGGTGGCTGACCCTCGGGAGATTTAGGAGAGAGAAAATCTCTTGATGGGTCAGCCATTTGATTACATTTTATCTGACAAGTGGGACCCACCTGGCAGTCCCTTGTAGATGAATCTAATAACATAGTCTATCTGATGAGTCAGCCATTTGACTCCATTTTCTCTGACAAGTGGGACCCACCTGACAGTCCCTTGCAGATGAATCTAACAAAGCATAGCCCATCTGATGAGTCACCATGTGACCATTTTCACTGACAGTGGGCCCCACACCTCAAATGACCTATTCAAGGGGTCGAATTGAACCCTAAAAATCGCCTTTGAAGCTAACCCTAGAAAGGAGTTGAAGCAAGTATAATCCCTATGCTACATGAAATGATGTCAATGCCAAGCTAGCATTTTGATGCAACTAGTCATGAGAAATTATAAATGTGATTTTGCTTTCAAGGTCGACTGGTGCCAAAGTCGCGAGCAACCACCTAACCATGCTTTGATTTGTGTCAATTATCGATAAGTAGTCGGTTCTTTGACCAAGTCACCCTCATGTTAAGGGATTGAAAGTCAATTTCACAAGACTGATCAGGTGCCAAAGCTGGGAGCAACCACCTGATCAAGTCTAGATTTGTATTAATTGCCGATAAGTAGTCAGCATTTGATCAAATCAAGCCCTAATGGATATCAATATAAGTCTAATTGGTATTTAGTTAGGGTGGTTTCTGCAAGATAGAGGTAATTGGCAGAGACATTGAGCTACAATTGAGATCAGGGATTAATTCATAAAGAATAATAGGGTTTTATGAATAAAAGAATTTTTAATCCAGAAAAGGAGGGGTAAAAATGGAATTAAAAATTACAGGGATGATCATCATGAATTTAGGGATTTTTGGTGAAATTTTCATGATTTTTGGATAAGTGGAGCTATTAAAATAAATTCAGGGAAGATAAAAGCAGAATAAATGGATTAATCAAAGGCTGAGATTTGATCAGAGCAGATCTGGGTACAAGTTGGGGATGATAGCAAACTGCGGGTACAACTCGGGTGCAAGAAACACAGAGGGAATAAAATAAGCGAAGAGAGAGGATGTGCCACGTGGCGGCCTCTCATTGGGCCATGTCGAAAGTGGGCCCCACCCTGGGTGTGAGTCACCGACGGTGGGCCCCACCTAAGTGCCACGTGGCGGGACATGACCAGATGGGCCACCTCATCACTCTATTGCCACATGGCACCACACAACAGGGCCACTTCACCCAACCCCATGCCACATGGCACTGCCCGAGAGGAGGCCACTTCACCTGGCCACTTGCGCGCCACATGGCACCATACTATAAGGCCACCTCAAAGCATTGGTTAATGGATAATCGAGAGATAAAGGAAGATGATTAAACTAATGGGCCAATCACAACATGCCATATCATATCAATTAACCCAAACTATGCACTAATCAATCATTAACCCATTACTATGCGCCTAGACTCGTAATCCTACAGATGGGGCCCATTTGTCGATCTATGAACCTATGGTGCATAAGCAAACTACAAACCGATTCTATATGGAAACATTTGCAGAGATTTAAATTTGAAATAAAAGAAGTATGCACTGGCGCACGCCGCACCTTCTTTCTCCTCTCGCTCGCTCATGCGAGCCTGTGCGCAGCGCCGAAGGGCTCCGCTCCTCCTTCCTCTCTCTCTCCTTCTCTTCTTCTTCCTCGCGATAACGAAGAGTTCAAAGGCGCCATCAATGGAGATCGCATAAAAGGTTGAACTTCGGATCGATTGTTTCCGCATTCGATTAAAACATGAAAAGGAGATCATGTGTATCCAAGTTAGGCCTTGGATTAATGAAACACATAGAGAGAAATAGAAGAAGTAATACCTCGGGTCAAAACTTTGAACTTGTAAATTGAAGATCAAAACTTGCAATTGATGGCTGGGAGAGCTTCTAGGATCTCAGGCGATGGTGTTAGAGTGACAATTGCGAGGAGATAAATGCTGGATGTAGGAGTTGCACCAATTCACAACTCGGCCTAGAAGTGAGTTGATCAAACACTGTGATGGAGCTTGCAAATCGACTAAATGAGAGCACAGGGAGTTGCCTGACACTAAATCAATGATGTTAAGGCTTTGAGACAGAAGAAACAAGCAAGGAAGTGAGATGAAAGTTTAAAACTTGATTGTAGCTTGTAATGGAGAAGAAGATACGAATTGAGATCAATTCTGTAAAATGGAGCTAAGGGAGCATGCTAGTAGCTTATATAGGCATAGTGTAAGGTCTGGAAAGTTCTAGAAAGAGCCAGAGAAGCTTGCAAGAGTATGAAGGCCGAATAGTGGCAAAGGGGTAAATAAGAGAGTATATGCAACTAACTCAAAACGGCTTAACTGCTAAAGATTGACTCAATTGAGTAATTAGAAAACACAAATGCATCCTAGCCACTGGTTTAGATTGAACCAAGGGTTGAGATTGAATTTAAACCGTAATCCAAACACTAATTACTCAACCAATCACCATTTAGCAATACACATACCCCTAGCTTATATAAACCCTCAGAATTGATTCACAGAAAAGAGAGAGACTCATAGCCCTTCAAGAGACAACCCAGAGAGCAAATTAGAAGCTTTACCAACCGATTGAACTCAACAAGTGTTGAGAGCTCGGTATACACACTCTCTTCCACCATTAACAAGCAATCTAAGAACTCAAAGCTACAGAGAAGAAGGGAAGGTGAGTGTATTCATTGTACATAGGAAGTTTGAGTTGTAATTGTGCTTGATTTTGAGTAATTTCAGAATTTTAATACTGTTACTTGCATTTTCGCAAATTGCCTTTTCAATTCAATTGAATTTCTCAATTTTCTTGATTAAATCTTTCTTTTGAACTGTCGCCTTACCATTTGGATCCTCTTTGATTCATTTTCTTGCCTTTATCTTGATTAATCAATTGATCAAGAGTGTGAATTGATTTGCCGAGAAGCTAGTCGAAGATTATACAATCTCCTAGCACTAATCATAGAAGATAGACTAATCGAAGGTCACCGACCTCTTAGTCACCTTGCATTTCCAAGCAATTGTTCCAAGAATTCAACTTTTCAATCGGGTAATTGATGGAAATTTCGGAACTAATCATTTGGAACTCAAAACCAAGCAATGCAAAGCACTCGAAAACGCCTCAATCAGTCGGTCCAAAGCTACATGATTCAATTGAAATGCATTACATAGGCGATGAGTTTCATGATAACAAGATCAAGTAATTCTTGACAATTGATTGGAAATACAGAATATAGCATTGGATTATCGGTCGGTATCAACTACGGGTCAATACTTACGACGAATCAAGAAGAAATAGAGGTAATTACGGTGTGTAAATCATCAATGATGTTAATTGAGGTTTGGAATTGCATAGACAAATCAAGAAATGCTAGAAAGATTGATTGGAATTGGCTTAATTCGATTGGAAACGGATTCGGTACCAAAACCAGATGCGAGTCGATCGTTGATCATGGCGACGCCGATGATTTGCCGCACCGATGTATAATCCGAAGGTACGGACTAGCTTCCCATACCAAGCGCGACGCGTGGGTAATGGCCGATCTCCGATCGAGTCGCCGGAACATCAAAATCGTTCATCCAAAGTGCGCATCTCAAAGCACGGAGAGAAAAGACGAAGGGGATGTTTCTGTACGAATCTCAAAGAGACGCACGAATATTGAAACATATCCAAAGGGTTTAAGCTATCGGACATTTAGAAAATTAAAGCATGAATTGATCTGGGCCTTCGATCCACGCAAATTGCAAATCTTAATCTAATCGACGGCCCAAATAAGAATAGGATTAAATGAAAGATGGGTACCAATCTTGATATAGATCGGCGGCCCAGCATTAGGCCCATTAATTAAATAATAATGAGAATAGTAATAATATGGAGTAAATAAATGATTTGAAAATGCTATTGAACTCCAAATTGACTCAAATTTGTTTCTAAAATTTTCTTATTTTTCATACTATTTTTCTATACAATAATATTCCGGTTTTAGAAATATAATCATAATAAAACATTTTAAAAGCAAAATACATCACATATATTGGTATATTTGACTTAGCTTTGACTTGTCATTTTAAATACTATAAAAATTCCAAAAATACAAATAAAAATCATAAATAACAACTAGATATATTTTAGTGATTTTTCAAGTGATTTTCTATGAAATAATAATAGTGATAGTAATATACTATAATAAATGATGAGATTAGCTATATTCTTTGATAAATAAAAATATATGAATAATAATAGATATTATATTGATATTTTCTTGATATTTTCCTGTAAAAATAATAATAAAAATAAATAGCACAAAATAAACAAAAATATACTACTATGGTAATAAACAGTAAAATGCATTTTCTTTATAATAAAGAATGATAATATAGTTTTATAATATGAATTGTATTTCTTTTGTTATTTCTATACAAATATACAAAAATATACTTTTGATGGATAAAATGTGATAAGAATAATAGTTTTAATAAAAACATAATGAATTTCATCCCTTATGACTAATAATAAAATCTTATACTTTTCTATAGATAATAAATAGAGATAATAAAAATAGATATAATGAATAGTATAATAAATAGAATAGAATATTAGTAATGATTTCTTTTAGCTATTATAGATATTAAAAAAAATAATAATAATAAAATAATAATAATAATAATAATAATGATAATAGTAAAATAGTATAGCCAACCATCTTTTGATTTTGTAAATAATTCTTACATAATGAATAGTATTACAATATAATAGAATATAATAACAAAATTCTATTACTTTAGCTATTATAAGCATTTTTAAAAATATAAATAAAACATAGCTATCTTACTTTCTATTATTTTTGTAAGTGATTTTCTACAAAATAAATAGAGTTTAGAAATAATAAAAATAAAATTCTACTATTTTAGCCATTATAAAAAATCCCAAAAATATTAATAGCTACCCCTTTTCCTATTTTTGTAAATAATTTTCTACATAGACAAATAGGGTTTAAGAAATAAAAATAATAATAATAAAAATAATAATAGTAATATAATAATTGTAATAATAATAATAATAATAATAGTAATAATAATAATAATAATAAATGTATCTTTATAATAATGGAAGATATTATAATAGACTTTGTGCATTTTAAGAAATGAATAAATATGCTCACATAAGGAGTGTAGAGCCACATATGAATATTTGCACACATGACATGACATTTAAAGTGATTAGTCAAGACAAGAACATCTTGACGTGGGATGATTAAGGCTTCAATAGCAATATGAGAAGATATGTCGAGACAAGAACATCTTGACACTTGATGAAGAACAACAAGATACGTCGAGACGGGAACATCTTGACGTGAGATGAATAAGGCTTTGATAGCAAAGCATGAAGAAGTATGTCGAGACAGAACATCTTGACACCGATGAAGAATAACCGAGCTACGACACTAACATGAAGATATACGTCGACTCGAAGAAGAAGAACATTACGATGTCATAGAGAGGTGACATCTTAATGACTCGCCGCCATGAGCAAGTAACTCATGATTGAATACGCTCACACAAGGGTGTAGGGCTACATAGTAATTTTGCACAAGTAATGCAACCCATAGAATGATTAGTCGAGACAAGAACATCTCTACGTTCGCCGAAGAATGACCAGAGCCACGACATCAGCATGGAGAGATATGTCGACTTTGAAGAAGAAGAACATTAAGATGTCCGAGCGGAGCAACATCTTAATGATTCGGTGTCATGAACAAGTAATTCATGACCATTTGAGCTGGCAAGACTGAATTCGTCCGTCGATGAGTTTGTCTCCTGGCTCATTTCCCGAGAATGTGAGATTGAATCGGTCTGTTGGTAGATTCATCCACAAAGCACGATGAATGCGAACCGTTCTGTAGGTAGGTTCCTTCACTAACACATGCTTCAATGTTGAAGCGGCCCGGCGCTTCGGGTTTGACATTGTGTGCAATTGTGTTTCCTAGGTTTATGAATCGGCTTAGTGCTACGAATTCATGATCTAGAAGATCGGTGAGAAGAAACACGTGGGCTATATCCACCCTTCTCCGATTCACCAACCTCAAGATCAACTAGGCTCGGTGCTTCGAGTTGTATTTTGTGTGATTGGTTGTTGACTAGTTAAGATTGAACCGGTCTGTTTGTAGGTTTATCTTCTAGATCAACGGAGGTCGAGTCGGTCTGTATGTAGACTCACCTCAAGCCCCCTATGAAGAGATTAACCTGGTCTGTTGGTAAGGTTACATCTCGAGGTGGCATGGACTGAACCGATCTGTTTGTAGGTTCGTCCCCCATAAGACAAAACCGATCTGTTTGTAGGTTTGTCTTCCATAGATTGAACCGATCTGTTTGTAGGTTCATCTTCCGTAGACCCCCTTTTATGAAATTAGACGACCACTTGACCATCTTTTAACTATACTATTTGCTTCTCTCTTTCAAAGATCCAGAGGTGCCTCGAGGTTCGTAGCCCAGGGTAATTAACGGTGGGGGCTTGCGCCCACCGGAATCTACAAGAACTCACAATCACTAAAAACCCCCCCGAATGTGCATCCAAATATCTCTAAACGGCAGAATCGGCCGACACCCGAGAAGGTGCACGCTCGGGAGGGATCTCCGTGTCCTTCTTCCGCAACCCATCGCCGGCGGCGGTGCGGAGCGCGCGAAAAAGGGTCGCACAGGATCTGGCACGCCGGTGGGACCTAGATTCTCCTCTTATCTCTGAAAGAGAGAGTCAAATAGAATAGTTAAGAGATACAAGTGGTCTTCTATGCGCTAAAAATGACTAATAATTTTCAAGTGTTTTTGTTTTTGCAGGAAATGGCATACTTTGGAAATTTCAACCTCGCTCCCTACACCGTCACTCCTGCACAGAGCCCGGAGGGCAAGCTCTTTATGTTCTTCGGGACCATCCCGCAAGAACTTACTATCTACGGCCCAGCTCCAGTGGCCGCCTTCACTCCGCAACCGTCCGGATCTCCATCCCGGACGAGGAGGAGGACTCGATCACCCCGACTCCCAAGGGGATCTCAAACAACGTCATGGCCTCTCCTACTACCTCCCCAAAGAGGAGAAGGCGACCGTCTAAGAAGACGGCCCCAACGGCGCGGCCCAAACTACCCGCAACTCTCAAGCGTCCGGGAAGAGGGCCCCGGATGCATACGGTAACCGGTGGTGGCTAGGCCGGCCATCCCGGTCTCCAACAAATTCACGACCCTCGCATAGTGGCCAAGAACTCGCCCACGGGCCGGCTCCGCCGGGCATGGGAGGTGCCTAAGCCCACACCTCGCCTAACTCAAAGGCCTCGGCCGCGCGGGACAAATCTCAAACCCCTGCGAAGCCATCTACAAGGCTCACGGGGCCCTCAACAGAGGAGAAGCGTTAAAAACGCTAGGTCGAGACAATATGTCTCCCGCCCTAACCAATCTCAAGGCATGGCTCACCGCAAGCCATTGCCTCCACTCCGAACACAAGGAGGTCTATACTAAAGGCAACACCTAGCACCCAGCAGGTGTGGGTCCCGAAGGGTTCCCAGCCAACGAAGCCTCAATCTCAAGCCCAGCCCAGCAAGGCCGGCAAGTCTAATGCTCCGTCCGAGAGCGTATTCAACCGCTTAGGTCAAAAGAGTGTATTCAGCCGATTAGGCTCGAGAATACCACTCAATAGTCTAAAAATAAGCGCCTCGACCAAACGAAGAAGAAGAGAAGAACCGCTCGCTATGAAGAGCACTTCTCGGTCAACACCATCGATATAAGCTACGACACCGATCCGGACATCGATCTTTGAGGTGAATATGACCCGGGATGACCGGTCTCCGCCTAATCAAGCTCACGTCACAAACACCAACAAAAATAATGGTAGAAAGGGAGACCCCCAAAGAGAGTCAACCCCGAAGGCAATAGCAGGGAAGGGGAAGACCACAACGAAAACCCTGATCTCTTTGATAATGAAGATGACGTTGAAACACGTCCCGAAATCCCCATCGATGAAATAGAAATATTGAAAGGCCACATCGAGGCACGGGACGAAGAGCTGATTAGGCAACGAGAGCTAATCGCTACCATGCTGAAGCAAAATGAAGAATTGATTAAGGCGGTCAAATCCTTACAAGAATCACAAGACGCCAATTTCAAAGTGGTAGTTCCGTCAAGAAGGGTCCACAGTACCAAAAGCAATCATAAGGGAAAACAACCGTCGATTCTAAACCCCATCCACATAGAACCATAGAAGTGGAGAGGTGAACCAACGGGAATATCCGGAAAGAGATTCAAGCCATGATTGCCCAACAAATGCGAGATATTTGGAGGTGGATACGCTATCCCTCCCGTTAAAAAGCGTGGACATCCATACCCCGCCATATACGACTGGAAGAATATCCTAAAGGGTATGTGATCCCCGCTTCAGGACCTTCTCGGGGAAGGCAACAAAGACTTGAACCCCGAACAACACACGGCCCACTTTGTAGCCTCGTGCGGCAATACGGGCGCAATGATGCTTGTTGTTAAGACAATTCCCTCGAGCTTGGTGGGAACCGCTTTCCAATGGTATTATTCATTAGAGAACAACGACATCGGGACTGGGACGAGATGGCGATTCGTTCGGGGCACGATTTGTCATGGTGTCCGACAAAATAAACATAGCCGATCGGCAAGCACTAAACCCAAGAAAGGGGAGTCAATGACAGATTTTATCAACGAGATGGCGGAACCTCGCATTAAATGCGAACGCACATTAACCGAAGACGAGGCCGTCAACCTAATCATGAAGAACATTGACGGGTGGATGGGCATGCTTCTTGGTGTGACAAAAGTCAACACATTCAAAGACTTGCTCAGATCGGTATCCAATATGGAAAGAATGTCACCGCACACCGTGCCGAACTTTATGAATAATAGGCCGCAACGAGGAGCCCGAGCCGAGACTAAAGTGGCATTCACCTCGCTAAAAGACAAGATGGTTGCCAACGCAGATACCCAAGGCGGCGGAGCGATGGCACAAATGGCAACAATTATAATAAGGGACCCGGAGCCCAATCCGGGGAGGGAGTTCACGGAGTTTTGAATCCCTTAAACAAAAGAAATCTAGACCGTACTCCTTCGGGAAAGATAAAGTTGCCCAAATCTTCGAGAGGGGCACCGAAGAATGGTCTAACCCCGCCGCCGAAGAACGCCGGAAGATGCCGATAAATCGACGAACCCAACTTTTGCCCATACCGAGAATAATAGGGCATTCAATTGAAGATTGCTTTGGGTCTTCAAAGATTGGGTCGAGAAGGCGTATAAAAATGGTGAAATTACTTTACCAAAAGGGTTCTTGCAAAGCCCATCGCCCATGAACAGAGCCAACACGATCTCTCACGAGGAAGAGAAAGTCCCGGGCCAGCTAAGCGAAGATCAAGAGGAGCAATGGACTACGCACTTATCGAAGAAATCGATTAAAATGCTTAAAGCTCTCAAGAAAGAACCTGGCATGAAATGGAAAGACGATATCACGCCAGTGGTCCCACCAAAACCCAGGGTATATTATAAGGTGGACCAGAGCCAAGACCAGGTTCTTAAGAAAAGAAAGAAGCATAGAAACGAGAAGTCCAAAAAGAACAAAATTGAAGAATACGAGCGGGAGGCGATCCCGAGGCGATTACCCTCCAACACTTCATCTCCAAAGAAGGCGGGAGAAGTTAACCCTAGGCCAAAAGAAAGAAGATGTAAATGAAGAAATAAATAAAGAAGAAAGCGAAGAGATGCGGGGTGCTTCGTGCAATATGGTATATTCTTCTCACGACGAAGATATGCCAACATTAGAGGAGATGTTCTTCCCGAATGACGAAGGAGAAGCAAGCACCTCTGGGACCAAGAACGAAGAATGTAAAGCCGTGCTCCGGTTCGGGACTTACGTAGCCGAGAGACAGGCTCCCAAGGATTCCGATAAGGGAAAGGATAAGGCCCTGAATAAAGGCAAAGAGGTCGAGAACCTAAGCAAGAACCCAGAAAAGACCGGTCGACGGGCGAAGAATATAATGTGTTGGCACATCTGCGTAAGATCCCAGCGCTATTAAGCATATTCGACGCATTGATGATGTCACAAGACCTAAGGGAGGTATTAATCCAAGCCTTGCAAGATCCCGAGAAATACAAGTCATATTTCATCGAGCAAAATATGCAGGAGGCCCTATTCACCGCCAAGCGGGCCGCCTGTATAAATTTCACAGACGACGACCTCCTAATAGGCACCGTCGACCATAACCGCCCGTTATACATCACCGGAAACTGCGGAGGGCAAAAGATTGGCCGCATCTTGGTCGACGCAGGGTCTTCGATCAATATCATGCCGCTCAAAACTCTGAAGACCATCACCTTAGACGTAAAGAATCTATCTGATGAAAAGGTGATTATTCATGGCTTCAACCAAAACTCCCAAAAGGCCCTGGGAGCTATAACTCGAACCGCAATGCGGAAGCCTAAAAGCGCCTACTAAATTCTATGTCATTGACGACGCTCGAAACCTCTTATCGGGCGTTCTTTGGGTCGCCCATGGCTTCATAGTAACCAAGTTATACCCTCTACTCTGCACCAATGCCTGAAATATATTGAGAATGGTAAGCAAAAGAGAATTGACGGAGATGTCAAGCCATTCGGGGTGCATGAGATTAAATTCAATGACGCCCAATACTTTCTGCCTAAATCCGCTGTGGCGCCAAGCCGGCCTATAACTAAAGCAGGTCAGAAACCCTTCAACAAAGGCCCTAAATTTGATACCTCGTCTGGAGAAGAAGAAGAGGTCCAATTTAATATCAAACCCCGAGGTGCTCGAGCCCAAAGACCCGGAAGAAAGTCGGGTGAGGAAGCAACCTTCCGTTTCAAGCAGGTGGCTACATATAAGGCCCAAATAAAGCCGAGCGAAATCAAGTCAAGTGATTCTGAAGAGGAGGTCATTTTCAATTTTAAGCCTGCCAACACTCCTCAAATTCAGATCATAGAGGCAACTTCAGGAGAAGACTCCGAAGATTCTAATGACTTGGGCAATACCACCTCGGGAGAAGAATCTGGCCATGATCGTCAACCCTGGGAAGAGGAGTCTGACGAAGAGATCATCTATCACATCCTCGAAGCCATATAAAGGGCACGAGACGGACAATGAAAGTGAGGAGTCATATATGATCAACACGGGACCCGTAGCGGAAGGGATAACCGGTTAGGCCAAGGCCTATAAATGAAGAACGCTCATGGCGGGAAAATTTCGAAGGACGCGTACGGAATGCGATCGACGAAATAAGGCACCAAGTTGAAAATAATAGAAGAGAGGTGTCGAACAATGGGAAGTGATGCGGGATATCAAGGTGCAACACAATGAAATCATGATAATGATTGAAAACCCGCAAACCGCGATCTATAACTCCGAGCTACTCAAGGAGGTGACGAGCGAACCCCGTTCCGGACCCCGAAAGGCAAGCACCGATGGCGGTAAGCGGGTAATTGTAATAGTAGATGAATCAAAGGGGAAGAAACAAAAGCTAAGCAACCGACCGTCATGCAAACCCTCAAGGTCAAGAAGAGTAAACCATACTCTTTCTTAAAAAATAAAAAACGACTCGGATATTTGAGCGGGCCTTAAAGAGCGGATTGACACTTCCGTCCGTAAAAGACCCGCCGACATAGAAAGAGCCGGTGAAGGCGATTCTGCCCTTATCATCGCATCTTGGGCCATACAATTGAAGAATGCTTGGGTATTCAAAGACCTAATAGAAGAAGGGCACAAAAACGGGACGATCCAACTCCCGAAGAGCTTTCAACAAGACCCAGCTCCGCACAACTCGAATAGCAAGGGCAAAGGGGTGGCTTATACGATCTCGCACACTCCCATACCTAGCAAACCTAAGGCTGCGAGACGTAAGCCGATCAAAGAAATCTACCGCTCCAACTCAGTCATGAATATTGAGATAGAAGAAGAGATGGCAGCGCTAGAGATTACCGTGGTTCCCAAAAGGCATTTTAAAGACCTCATGCCAAGGGAAGTGAACCACATACAAACCCTAAAAACCTTTGTTGTGCCGGCAAAGGTAGAGCGCATCAAAGGGAAAACTATCATCCACAAGGCTATAATTTTCTATCAGAGCGATTCAACCCAGTCTCTGAAGAACCCTGATCACAACACTTGGAAGAAGTGGGTGATAGAACAAGAGTTGGAGAATGCAACGAGCGATGACGCTGCATCTCATCCCTTTGGAAAGGAGCGTATAAAGCGGCAAAAAGGGCGAAATGTCCGAGAGACATATCCAAGGCCGAGGCCAAGCGCTTCGATGAACTCTGGAATGGCGGCCAGAATAAGGTCCTGGGCCTGGATGGCAAAATAAAATACACCCGGGGATTAGGGTATAACTGCGATGACGCAGTATGTTTTGAGGAGTCTCTCGACGAGTACCGTATGAAAGAGAGCTGCTGTATGACTTCTGTCGAAATGCCAGACAATGAAACAGAAGAGGACAATGCCCCGGTCCTGAAAAATGCTTTAAAGCAGCTAGAAAAGGAGCCTAACACGGTCGATGAGTTAGCTGAAATTAATTTGGGGACAGAAGAAGACCCACGACCAACTTTCATAAGCGCGTCGTTACCCGAAGAGGTGGCTGACAGGTTGAAGACATTCCTTAAAAGCTACATGGACTGCTTCGCTTGGAGTTATAAAGAAATGCCCGGATTAGATCCCAACGTGGCGGTCCATTACTTGAAAATTGATCCAACCTTCAAGCCGATTAAACAAGCGCCGAGGCGGATGAGAATAGAGCTCGAAGAGAAGGTCGTAGAAGAGACAAAGAAACTCATCGACGCCGGCTTCATACGGGAAGAAGAGACGCCAGAATGGGTGGCTAGCATTGTCCCGGTTAAGAAGAAAAATGGGCAAATCCGCATTTGCGTGGATTTTCGGGACTTAAACAAGGCGTGCCCTAAAGATGATTTCCCGCTCCCAGGAACCGAAATCATAATTGACCATACATCCTCCTATGAAGTCTTCTCCTTCATGGACGGTTACGCGGGCTATAATCAAATTAAGATGGCGCCAGAAGATGAGAGGCACACGGCATTCCGCACGCCGATTGGCATATATTGTTATAAAGTCATGCCGTTTGGGCTCAAAAATGCGGGAGCCACTTACCAACGGGCAATGACGAAAATATTCGACGATCTGATCCACAAGATAGTAGAGTGCTATGTGGACGACCTAGTCATCAAAGCCATGTCATATGAAGAACACCTTCAATACCTCGAGGTCGTTTTCAACCGCCTAAGAGAACATGCGCTCAAACTAAACCCGTTGAAATGCGCATTCATGGTATCATCCGGTAAATTTCTGGGGTTTGTAGTACGCCATAGGGGAATTGAAATAGACCCGGGCAAAATCAAAGCAATAACCGAACTATCCCCGCCAAAGAATTTAAAACAATTGCGATCTTTGCAAGGGCAATTGGCGTACATCAGGCGGTTCATAGCCAATCTATCGGGTAAAATCCAACCCTTCACCCGGCTGACTAAGAAGAATATCCCGTTCAAGTGGGATGGCGAGTGCCAGCGAGCCTTTGAAGAAATCAAGGCATATCTACTCAACCCTCCAGTATTGGCGGCGCCCATACCCGGGAAGGAACTTATCCTATATACGACCGCCCTAGATGGATCCTTAGGAGCCCTATTGGCCCAAGAAAACCAGGATGGCAATCAAAATGCGCTATATTACCTAAGTCGCATGATGGTAGGGGCAGAACACGGGTATTCACCGATTGAGAAGCATTGCTTAGCCCTAATCTTCGCGGTGAAGAAATTGAGGCACTACATGTTAGCCCACAAAATCATTTTAATATCCGGGGTGGACCCTCTCAAATATCGATGACTCGCCAATGCTAACGGGAGGTGGCCAAGTGGGCTATCATTCTCACCGAGTTTGACATCACATATACACGCGCAAAAGGCGATAAAGGGCAAAAGCGCTAGCAGATTTCTGGTCGCACACCCGATCCAAGATGACTCCCCATTAAAATGCGACTTTCTGACGAGGAAACTCTACATATTGAAGAAGGAAGTCCTATATGGGAGATGTACTTTGATGGTGCTTCTTCAATCAAGCCGATCGCGGGCCCGGAGTCCCAATCGTGCGGGCGGCGCGGGACTAGTCTTCGTAACCCGGAAGGCGGGATAATACGGCATTCTCGGCTTTAACCGAACCATGTACAAATAATGAAGCAGAGTATGAGGCACTTATCGCCGGACTAGAGCTATCACTGGAACTAGAGATCAAGGCTGTGCGTATCTTTGGGGATTCACAGCTGATAATAAATCAAATAATTGGCGAATATAAAGTTTTAAAGCCGGAATTAATACAATATCACCAAAAGGCCATGGAATTAATGAAGAAAATCCCGTACGTGTCCATCGAAAAGGTCACGAGGGCTGTGAACGGTGAAGCAGATGCGTTGGCCAAACTCGCCAAGGAGCTGGGAGAACCAACAGAGCCGGAAATCCACATCATCGTCCGCAATAGGAGGCCATTATCATTGTGTCAAACAACAGATGATGTGAGTAATGAAAATGCCGGGCTAGGAAGGATAGAATGCCAAGAAACAATGATAACTGAAGACGATGATTGGAGACAACCATTCATCGAATATTTCCGGCATGGCACCCTCCCCAAGGATAAAAGGATAGCTGATCAACTAAGAAAGCGGGTACTACGGTATGCATATGTGGGTAATACGCTATACCGTAGGTCTTATGATCAGTTGTGGCTGAGATGTGTATCGGGGCACTGAAGCGGCGGAGTTATGAAAGAAGTTCATTCCGGACTATGCGGAGCACATCAATCTGGGCCGAAAATGAAGTTGAAAATCAAGCGAATGGGATATTATTGGCCCACGATGGTGGCTGATTGTGAAGAGCACGCGAAGAAGTGCCGCATGTGCCAGATACATGGCCCTTTTATACATCAAGCGCCAAACCCGTTGCACCCCACGGTAGCATCTTGGCCATTTAATATGTGGGGCACAGATATAGTGGGGCCCATAGACCCTCCGACGTCGAGAGGTCACCGGTTCATCCTGGCGGCGACAGATTACTTTACAAAATGGGCCGAAGCCGTCCCACTTAAAGAAGTTAAAGCATCCGATGTGGTTAAGTTCTTCAAGACACACATCCTTTACCGATTCGGTACCCCACGACGGATAATATCTGATAATGGAACGGCCTTCAAGAACTCCAAAGTTTATGCTCTGGCGGAGCAGTTTAACATTGATTGGAGATTCTCGTCCATTTATAACCCAAGAGCCAACGGCCTGGCCGAAGCCTTTAATAAAACCCTAATAAATATCATGAAGAAGACCGTAGACGGCAACCAACGAGACTGGGACAATCGTCTACAGGAGGCATTATGGGCTTATCGGACCACATACCGAACGCCTACGCAAGCTACCCCGTATTCTTTGGCTTTTGGGGTTGAAGCCGTTCTCCCTCTTGAGGTGGAATTACCGTCATTGCGGGTGGCTATGCAAAATGATATGACCATGGACGAATGCCAACAACTTAGGCGGACGAGTTGGATGCCATGAACGAGAAGAGGCGATAGCCCAACGGAGAACCTTGAAATATATCGGGCAAAAATGGCAAGGGCATATGATAAGATGGCGCGAGTCAGGCATTTCAACAAGGGGAGCTTGTTCTTGTCCTTAAGAGGCCGATTATTGGCGGCACATCGGCCCGAAATTCTCTCCGAATTGGGAAGGGCCATATGTAATTGAGAAGGTATACGGGGCGCGCATACCAACTCATAGACCATGAAGGTGAAAGGCCCATGCCACCGATTAATGGGCGATATCGAAGAAGTACTACACATAGCCGGAGCGGGGCCAACCGAGTAGTATCTATTGTAAATAAATAAGGAGGGAATAAGTGTTCGCTTACACACACGTGCACGAAACACAAACCCATGTCTAACCTCCACTTCGCATAAAAATCCCAAAAACCCTACTTGTGCATACGTAAATAGAATGCATCCAAAAATCCAAAACCACACAAACACATTTAGCCCTACAAAATAAAAAATAGAATAAGGGAATACAACGCCAAAACCACGCGAGAATGTAAGGCGAGAGCTTTGGTGTTTGGGCTCACAATACAAATACCACTGGGTTTGTCCATTTGATACAGAATAAACACAAAAATGGGCAGGGTTTGCAGTTTGTCCCTCAAACTATCTGTTGCCCAATGACGAAAGTTGCTCATATTGGTCGCCCACGGCGCAAGCCAAGGGATAGGTCGAGCAAATTGGTGGCTAGTAACTAGTCGCTTCCGAGGGCATATAAATAAATAACTCTCGTACTATTAGTAACATGTATCACTAATAACCAAAAATCTGCTCTCTTCTAATAAAGTAAAAGGATATATAAGTAAAACAATAAAAACCTATTTTCCTTACTCATTGATAAAAATATATATATAAATAAAAAATAATAAAATCTTTTCAATAAGGGGTTGCCACCTTTGTCCCCGACACCATGAGTGTTATACAAAGCCAGGTTGGGTGCATTCATCCGTAAAAGCACCACACGCCCAAAGAAATGATGTGTCATAATCCCACGACATATCATGGAGGGGTCAGATTAAGGGTTTACGCTTGTACCCGACATTTCATGTTAAACAAAGCGGCTCGCTTAAAGAAATGACTCAGGTCATGGAGAGCGGACCTACCCGATGAAAGCCTGTCTCGCAGGGATGCGTGATGGATGTTTGAGGGTAGCCAAAATATAAAAAAACAGGTTGGGTACATTCACCCGCAAAAGTACCACACGCCCAAGGAGGTGATCTGTTTCTAATCCCAAAATAGGTCATGGAGGGGTCGGACTAAGGGTTTATGCTTTTGCCGACATTCGGTGTCAAATAAAGTAATTCGCTTAAAGAAGTGACTCAGGTCATGGAGAGCGGACCTACCCGATGAAAGCCTGTCTCGCAGGGATGCGTGATGGATGTTTGAGGGTAGTACCCCACAAAACAAATTGAGTGGAGATGAGTGAACGTGAGTTTCCACTTTAGCACGCAACGGTGCACACATGAGGGGAGAGTGGGTGAGCTTCCACAGATAAAAGTCAATTAAATATATAAGGAGCATCCACAAAATGGTGTTATCAATTGCATCCATAATCCAATTGATACTGGTAAGTTTATTCATCAGTAATAAAGGGATAAACGGGTTTATTCTGTACCCGGCCTAGAGGTCAATACAGACAGGTTCGGTATCCGTAAAATACCACGGTTACTTGAGTTTTGTATTGCCATAAATAAAGAGAAATGATGTATAGAATCAGTGTAATAGGATGTTGTAAGATTTTCCTTTTATTATGATTAGACGCTGCGAAGCAGTTGTAATAGGGCGTTTTTGCAAATAAGATTGGAGGCGCATAGCATGAAATCAATAAAATACTTCCTCGCGCTGCAGAGGAAGCAATGAAAGAATAATAATAGAAGTAAACATCATCCACAACAAGAGATCAAAATGATAAATGTCAATGCATCCTATATCAAGTATAGTAAAAGAAAAGGAGAAAAGAAGAAATGAAAAGTACAGTCTATGGGCCCAAAAAGCGGGACTCCAACTCTAATAGCACAGTACTAATAGTCTCCAGATAATCATGGAGGGAGTGCTGTCCTCCTCCGAAGCCGTCTCAAAATCCAAAAACTGAGCGAAGGCACTATCCCGGACGCTCGTGTGAATCTGCGGCTACGGGAGACGTCCCGCCGGATGTCGGGAGAAGCCCTCCACCGATGATCGTGGTCCTCTAGCTCGCACGAGCGGTCGAGCGGGCCCACCACTAACTCCCATGGAGCGGAGAGTGGCACAAGAAGAGAGCGCCGAAGGTAGTGGAGTCGAGCGGCCTCCAAATGCTGCGTAGCTCATGAATCTCCAACTCGTGCCGATAAACGAGAGAGCTCGCATCCTGGTAAGCCCCGAGCGACTCCTCACACCTCCTAGAAATGAAAGTGCTCTCAAGACGAGGTGCAATGAGTAGGCGGCGCGATGGTATCCCGCATCGGCCCTATACCAATCGAAAGAGAAGCCGCGGGCGAGAGTCCGGGATCTCGAAATCTAGCGGATAGCCTCCGAAGAAGGTATCCGGAGTGCATCCGCCAACGCGGCCAAGGCGAGCGCACATCCCACGATGAAACATCTGCAAGTAAAATAAATGGGTTAGACAAATTGTTATAACCAAAGAAGAAATAGAAGGAAGAGAAGATCTAACCTATCGCCTCGTCGCCTGAGACAGGCGGGACTGAGTCAGGAATAGGGATGTCGGTCGCTTCGGGAAGACCGCAGTATACCGGACATTTGCAAAATAAAATGGAAGGCATAAATACATGAAAAATAAAATACGGGCGAATAATAAAAGGAATATAAGATACGGGAGAAGCATGAGGCTCGGCGAGACCCTCGCTAGCCGGAAACCCCGTCTGCGGGGGCGTGAAATAGGTCGCTCACCGGCCCGGCTCTCATCCAACTCGAGTCGTAGTCGGCGCAACCCGCTCGGTCGAGACTCGTCATCTCGTGGCCATGAGAGGTGCCCGTCGAAAGATGAAGAAGCATGAGATGGCCCTCCCTCGATCGATAATGGCTCGTCGCTGCGGGCTCGACGACCGATGGACTCCCCTGCTCCGAAGAAGCCTCCTCGATCGTACAAGAGTGAGCACGGCCCCGAACCACATCGAATGAGTCACCATCTCCGGTGGGTACCCGGACAAAATCGACGGTGAAGCAGACCGTCATAAAAGAAAGGCTCGAGCGGTGAGGAGACGCCATGTCATCGGCCTCGGGGTCGCAAAATCTACATGTAAGAATGAAAATACTAGTGCATGCCGGCAACTAAGTATTAAATGGAGCACACGAACTGCGACGACAAGGTCGGTGCAAAACCACGAAATGGCGGCACTCGCAGTGCGCCGATAGACTGCTACGATGTCATCTGAAGCGCCTCTACGGGGAGATGTCCCGTGAGCTGAAAATAAACTCTAATCGAGAGATATGAATGAAGTGCGCTGAATAAGGATAGGCGAGTCGCAAAGAAAATCACCCGGAATAGGAGAAGGAAAAGAAGATGGAGAAGACGGCCGAGAAGCGCGTCTCGATCTCTCTCCCACGGGTGAAGCGGTGGCTCGGTAGGTGGATGAGAACAAGTGTCAACAGCTCTCGGGCGAGGGACCGAGAAGCGGGCTCGCCTCATCATACTCATATGCGAATCGATTAAAAAGAAATCTATCAAAAATCTAGCTTTGAAATCTAAGTTTAAAATAAGGAGGGGATGAATCTAGAGTGTACCGGTGAGTGAGTCCTAGTAGATGAACAAAGACGGCGACTATCTAACCCACGAAAATCCACTTGGCTCGAAGTGAGAAGTGGAAAAGAGATGAAGTCATCATAAGAGAGGCTAGATGATGAACCGCCTCTATCCCTGGGGCAAGTACTGCGTACCACCACTGAAGGGGTGTATGACTGGTACGAGCGAATGATATTATAATACCACCAGATGTAGCGTCTCGAGAATGTGGGTGTACGGGAAGCGAGGGACCGTCCGAAAGTGAGAACCGTCCCTAAGCGGAATAGATGTGAATAGCACCACCCGAGGCCCTCAAGGTCCATCGCTAAAGACTCGGGACGAAGGAGAAAGAGAGGCACGTCTGGTCTAAACCAAACCGATGTGCACATCGTGTGGAGAATAGGGCTCTATGAAAGCATAATCGCCGATACGGAGTGGTAAGAACCGTGGCGAAGGCGATGAAATAGTCTAAGACATCTGGGCGATCTCCGAGAGGAGAAGAACCTCTAGAATGAAATGCCGCATCAACTAGAGACTGCGGGTGGTCCCGGACGGATGGTGAGTAACCAATCTAGTACGAGCTAACCTCGGATGGTCATGGGCTGCGGTAGAATGCGAAACGAGCATCCTCTCGGAGTCAAAGAGGCGGGCTGGCTCGTACCGGCTAAGTCACCCAAGATGGGTAGGTGGGCCCTCAAGTCTGATGATAAGGATGGGTGATACAAGCCAGACCAATACATATGCAACCATCCACTAATAAAGTGCCAAGGTACCAACTCCCCGCGGTGAGAAGGATCGCGTGAAGATGTCATACCTCGCAAACTCCTGTAGATATTGGCCAAGACGGGCACGGCCAATGAAACTCTCTCACCACGAGCAATCTGACTCGCCATCACAAATACCGAGGGACGAATGGTACGGGCCCCCGAACCGGGAAGTAGAAAGAAACAAATCCACCGGGGAAAGAAATTTGTCAAATAAGTCTCACGATCGATCTCATGTGAGCATAGAGTGTCCCGTGAAGGAGCAGCCACATCACTGAAAAGACCGAGATGTCCGGTACCAAAAGGGTCACGAGTAGAAGCACAACACTCGGCATGAGAATGTGCCGATCGGTGAAATAAGATATCCGAGAATCCGAAGGGGACGAGAAAGATGCGCCTCTCAACCGATCATAAATCCCGTACACCTCCCGAAGAGAAGGCGGATGTAGGGAAGGGTCCCTCAAGTCATCCTCTCGATAATAAGAACTCGTCATAATAATGACCGAATACGGCATCGGCCACCGACGAATCTCCCATAATGTGGGAGTCAACTCTCGATCGTCAATAAAGAGGGTGTTGGTGGAGTAGCTCCACCGCTCACGAAAGCACGAGCCAAGGTGTGTCAATGTGATACCGAAACATCGACAAGAAAATACAACCGTACACACACGAACTACAAAGGACATCCCTCTCTGTGTAAGGATGTAGCGAATCCAATCTAACTGATGCCCATGATATCTGAGTGGAAGACTGAAGTCAATGCTAGCCCAACGAGAGGCCTCTCCATCGATCATCTCCTTGCCAAGGAGGTGAACAGGAGGTGCTACGGCTGAAAGATCTCGAGGCAATAGAGGTGTAATATCGTGAGGCTGCTCGTCGCGAAAAATCAGACCACCAGCTCGAAGATGTATGGGGGTACCGCGTGTAACCCTAATGGTGGGTATCCAGTCCTCCGGATCCTCGTAGAGAGAGAGATAATGACTCGAGGACGTCAGGAATCGTGCCATATGGAGAGATGGTCGAATCTAGAATAGAGGTGATAAAGTCAACAATAAAGGAGGGAAGAAGATAGGAAAAGAAAATGTGCGACGAATATATGCACCAAAGCAACCCCCTTAATTTTCTAAAAAACATCTTCGGGGCCCGCTTTGGTGGGTGGCTCTTTGTTTACCCTTGAAAAATTTCAAGGATGAATAGATAAATAAATGAAAATAAATTGATGAATAATGATAAATCATAAGAAAAGGGGGGAAGAGAGAGAGCAGTGGAAAGATGGCCCACTGATCAGGAAAGGTCGCTGCCTAACCCCGGAATAAATCCATTAGTCCCACAATGGAATGCTGGGCATGAAGTGAAGGGTATAAATACCCCGCTATTCTCTATCCACTCAGCATGAGTGACACCCAAGAAGATCGAGGGAGAGGAGACCTCTTGGGTGTCACCATGTGATTATATCTTTTTCGACAAGTGGGACCCACATGGCAGTCCCTTATGAGCAGCTCCAATGACATGGACCTAGCCTATTTTTGTTAAGAAAGCTAACCAACCCGAACGAGATGTTAAGCATTAATCCCACAATGAAATAATATGGTGAAAGACGAGGATATAAATACCCCACCACCTCCTACTCATTCGAGGGGCGACCTCGGGAGATTTAGGAGAGAGAAAATCTCTTGATGGGTCAGCCATTTGATTACATTTTATCTGACAAGTGGGACCCACCTGGCAGTCCCTTGTAGATGAATCTAATAACATAGTCTATCTGATGAGTCAGCCATTTGACTCCATTTTCTCTGACAAGTGGGACCCACCTGACAGTCCCTTGCAGATGAATCTAACAGCATAGCCCATCTGATGAGTCACCATGTGACCATTTTCACTGACAGATGGGCCCCACACCTCAGTGACCTATTGAAGGGGGTCAGAATTGAACCCTAAAAATCTGCCTTTGAAGCTAACCCTAGAAAGGAGTTGAAGCAGTATAATCCCTATGCTACATGAAATGATGTCAATGCCAAGCTAGCATTTTGATGCAACTAGTCATGAGAAATTATAAATGTGATTTTGCTTTCAAGGCTGACCTGGTGCCAAAGCTGCGAGCAACCACCTAACCATGCTTTGATTTGTGTCAATTACTGATAAGTAGTCAGTTCTTTGACCAAGTCACCCTCATGTTAAGGGATTGAAAGTCAATTTCACAAGACTCGATCAGTGTGCCAAGTAGGAGCAACCACTGATCAAGTCTAGATTTGTATTAATTCGATAAGTAGTCGCATTTGATCAAATCAAGCCCTAATGGATATCAATATAAGTCTAATTGGTATTTAGTTAGGGTGGTTTCTGCAAGATAGAGGTAATTGGCAGAGACATTGAGCTACAATTGAGATCAGGGATTAATTCATAAAGAATAATAGGGTTTTATGAATAAAAGAATTTTTAATCCAGAAAAGGAGGGGTAAAAATGGAATTAAAAATTACAGGGATGATCATCATGAATTTAGGGATTTTTGGTGAAATTTTCATGATTTTTGGATAAGTGGAGCTATTAAAATAAATTGGGGAAGATAAAAGCGAGAATAAATGGATTAATCAAAGGCTGAGATTTGATCAGAGCAGATCTGGGTACAAGTTGGGGATGATAGCAGCTCTGGGTACAAACTGGGTGCAAGAAACACAGAGGGAATAAAATAAGCGAAGAGAGAGGATGTGCCACGTGGCAGCCTCTCATTGGGCCATGTCAGCAAGTGGGCCCCACCCAGGTGTGAGTCACTGACAGGTGGGCCCCACCTAAGTGCCACGTGGCGCATGACGCACAAACAATGGGCCACCTCATCACTCTATTGCCACATGGCACCACACAACAGTGGCCACTTCACCCAACCCCATGCCACATGGCACACCGAGAGGAGGCCACTTCACCCAAACTCGTGCCACATGGCACCATACTATAAGGCCACCTCAAGATGGTTAATGGATAATCGAGATAAAGGAAGATGATTAAACTAATGGGCCAATCACAACATGCCATATCATATCAATTAACCCAAACTATGCACTAATCAATCATTAACCCATTACTATGCGCCTGACTCAAGTAATCCTACGCGATGGGGCCCATTGTCGATCTATGAACCTATGGTGCATAAGCAAACTACAAACCAGTTCTATATGGAAACATTTGCAGAGATTTAAATTTGAAATAAAAGAAGTATGCACTGGCGCACGCCGCACCTTCTTTCTCCTCTCGCTCGCTCTCGCTCATGCGCGCTGTGCGCAAAGCGCCGAAGGGCCCGCTCCCTCCTTCCTCTCTCTCCTCTCTTCTTCTTCTTCCTCGCGATAACGAGAAGAGTTCAAAGGCGCCATCAATGGAGATCGCATAAAAGGTTGAACTTCAGATCGATTGTTTCCAGATTCGATTAAAACATGAAAAGGAGATCATGTGTATCCAGTTAGGCCTTGGATTAATGAAACACATAGAGAGAAATAGCAAGAAGTAATACCTCGGGTCAAAACTTTGAACTTGTAAATTGAAGATCAAAACTTGCAATTGATGGCTGGGAGAGCTTCTAGGATCTCAGGCGATGGTGTTAGAGTGACAATTGCGAGGAGATAAATGCTGGATGTAGGAGTTGCACCAATTCACAACTCGGCCTAGAAGTGAGTTGATCAAACACTGTGATGGAGCTTGCAAATCGACTAAATGAGAGCACAGGGAGTTGCCTGACACTAAATCAATGATGTTAAGGCTTTGAGACGAAGAAACAAGCAAGGAAGTGAGATGAAAGTTTAAAACTTGATTGTAGCTTGTAATGGAGAAGAAGATACGAATTGAGATCAATTTCAGTAAAATGGAGCTAAGGGAGCATGCTAGTAGCTTATATAGGCATAGTGTAAGGTCCGGAAAGTTCTAGAAAGAGCCGAGAGAAGCTTGCAAGAGTATGAAGGCCGAATAGTGGCAAAGGGGTAAATAAGAGAGTATATGCAACTAACTCAAAACGGCTTAATCAAGCTAAAGATTGACTCAATTGAGTAATTAGAAAACACAAATGCATCCTAGCCACCGGTTTAGATTGAACCAAGGGTTGAGATTGAATTTAAACCGTAATCCAAACACTAATTACTCAACCAATCACCATTTAGCAATACACATACCCCTAGCTTATATAAACCCTCGAATTGATTCACGTAAAAGAGAGAGACTCATAGCCCTTCAAGAGACAACCCAGAGAGCAAATTAGAAGCTTTACCAACCGATCAACTCAACAAGTGTGAGAGCTCGTATACACACTCTCTTCCACCATTAACAAGCAATCTAAGAACTCAAAGCTACAGAGAAGAAGGGAAGGTGAGTGTATTCATTGTACATAGGAAGTTTGAGTTGTAATTGTGCTTGATTTTGAGTAATTTCAGAATTTTAATATCGTTATTTGCATTTTCGCAAATTGCCTTTTCAATTCAATTGAATTTCTCAATTTTCTTGATTAAATCTTTCTTTTGAACTCGTCGCCTTACCATTTGGATCCTCTTTGATTCATTTTCTTGCCTTTATCTTGATTAATCAATTGATCAAGAGTGTGAATTGATTTGCTGTAGAAGCTAGTCGAAGATTATACAATCTCCTAGCACTAATCATAGAAGATAGACTAATCGAAGGTCACCGACCTCTTAGTCATCGCATTTCCAAGCAATTGTTCCAAGAATTCAACTTTTCAATCGGGTAATTGATGGAAATTTGGAACTAATCGCCGGAACTCAAAACCAAGAATGCAAAGCACTCGAAAACGCCTCAATCGGTCCAAAGCTACATGATTCAATTGAAATGCATTACATAAAGCGATGAGTTTCATGATAACAAGATCAAGTAATTCTTGACAATTGATTGGAAATACAGAATATAGCATTGGATTATCTATTCAGTATCAACTACGGGTCAATACTTACGACGAATCAAGAAGAAATAGAGGTAATTACTTGTGTGTAAATCATCAATGATGTTAATCGAGGTTTGGAATTGCATAGACAAATCAAGAAATGCTAGAAAGATTGATTGGAATCGCTTAATTCGATTGAAACGGATTCGGTACCAAAACTCCAGACGAGTCATCTGTTGATCATGGCGACGCCGATGATTTGCCGCACCGATGTATAATCCGAAGGTACAGACTAGCTTCCCATACCAAGGCGACGCGTATGGTAATGGCCGATCTCCGATCAAAGCCGCCGGAACATCAAAATCGTTCATCCAAAGGCGCATCTCAAAGCACGGGAGAAAAAGAAGAAGGGGATGTTTCTGTACGAATCTCAAAGAGACGCACGAATATTGAAACATATCCAAAGGGTTTAAGCTTATCGGACATTTAGAAAATTAAAGCATGAATTGATCCGGGGCCTTCGATCCACGCAAAGGCAAATCTTAATCTAATCGACGGCCCAAATAAGAATAGGATTAAATGAAAGATGGGTACCAATCTTGATATAGATCTGGCGGCCCAGATTAGGCCCATTAATTAAATAATAACAGAATAGTAATAATATGGAGTAAATAAATGATTTGAAAATGCTATTGAACTCCAAATTGACTCAAATTTGTTTCTAAAATTTTCTTATTTTTCATACTATTTTTCTATACAATAATATTCCGGTTTTAGAAATATAATCATAATAAAACATTTTAAAAGCAAAATACATCACATATATTGGTATATTTGACTTAGCTTTGACTTGTCATTTTAAATACTATAAAAATTCCAAAAATACAAATAAAAATCATAAATAACAACTAGATATATTTTAGTGATTTTTCAAGTGATTTTCTATGAAATAATAATAGTGATAGTAATATACTATAATAAATGATGAGATTAGCTATATTCTTTGATAAATAAAAATATATGAATAATAATAGATATTATATTGATATTTTCTTGATATTTTCCTGTAAAAATAATAATAAAAATAAATAGCACAAAATAAACAAAAATATACTACTATGGTAATAAACAGTAAAATGCATTTTCTTTATAATAAAGAATGATAATATAGTTTTATAATATGAATTGTATTTCTTTTGTTATTTCTATACAAATATACAAAAATATACTTTTGATGGATAAAATGTGATAAGAATAATAGTTTTAATAAAAACATAATGAATTTCATCCCTTATGACTAATAATAAAATCTTATACTTTTCTATAGATAATAAATAGAGATAATAAAAATAGATATAATGAATAGTATAATAAATAGAATAGAATATTAGTAATGATTTCTTTTAGCTATTATAGATATTAAAAAAAATAATAATAATAAAATAATAATAATAATAATAATAATGATAATAGTAAAATAGTATAGCCAACCATCTTTTGATTTTGTAAATAATTCTTACATAATGAATAGTATTACAATATAATAGAATATAATAACAAAATTCTATTACTTTAGCTATTATAAGCATTTTTAAAAATATAAATAAAACATAGCTATCTTACTTTCTATTATTTTTGTAAGTGATTTTCTACAAAATAAATAGAGTTTAGAAATAATAAAAATAAAATTCTACTATTTTAGCCATTATAAAAAATCCCAAAAATATTAATAGCTACCCCTTTTCCTATTTTTGTAAATAATTTTCTACATAGACAAATAGGGTTTAAGAAATAAAAATAATAATAATAAAAATAATAATAGTAATATAATAATTGTAATAATAATAATAATAATAATAGTAATAATAATAATAATAATAAATGTATCTTTATAATAATGGAAGATATTATAATAGACTTTGTGCATTTTAAGAAATGAATAAATATGCTCACATAAGGAGTGTAGAGCCACATATGAATATTTGCACACATGACATGACATTTAAAGTGATTAGTCAAGACAAGAACATCTTGACGTGGGATGATTAAGGCTTCAATAGCAATATGAGAAGATATGTCGAGACAAGAACATCTTGACACTTGATGAAGAACAACAAGATACGTCGAGACAGAACATCTTGACGTGAGATGAATAAGGCTTTGATAGCAGCATGAAGAAGTATGTCGAGACAGGAACATCTTGACACCTGATGAAGAATAACCAGAGCTACGACACTAACATGAAGATATACGTCGACTCTGAAGAAGAAGAACATTACGATGTCATAGAGAGGTGACATCTTAATGACTCGCTGCCATGAGCAAGTAACTCATGATTGAATACGCTCACACAAGGGGTGTAGGGCTACATAGTAATTTTGCACAAGTAATGCAACCCATAGAATGATTAGTCGAGACAAGAACATCTCTACGTTCGCCGAAGAATGACCAGAGCCACGACATCAGCATGGAGAGATATGTCGACTTTGAAGAAGAAGAACATTAAGATGTCCGAGCGGAGCAACATCTTAATGATTCGGTGTCATGAACAAGTAATTCATGACCATTTGAGCTGGCAAGACTGAATTCGTCCGTCGATGAGTTTGTCTCCTGGCTCATTTCCCGAGAATGTGAGATTGAATCGGTCTGTTGGTAGATTCATCCACAAAACAGTGAATGCGAACCGTTCTGTAGGTAGGTTCCTTCACTAACACATGCTTCAATGTTGAACTGGCCCAGCGCTTCAGGTTTGACATTGTGTGCAATTGTGTTTCCTAGGTTTATGAATCGGCTTAGTGCTACGAATTCATGATCTAGAAGATCGGTGAGAAGAAACACGTGGGCTATATCCACCCTTCTCCTGATTCACCAACCTCAAGATCAACCGGCTCAGTGCTTTGAGTTGTATTTTGTGTGATTGGTTGTTGACTAGTTAAGATTGAACCGGTCTGTTTGTAGGTTTATCTTCTAGATCAACGGAGGTCGAGTCGGTCTACGTATGTAGACTCACCTCAAGCCCCTATGAAGAGATTAACACTGGTCCGTTGGTAAGGTTACATCTCGAGGTGGCATGGACCGAACCGATCCGTTTGTAGGTTCGTCCCCCATAAGACAAAACCGATCTGTTTGTAGGTTTGTCTTCCATAGATTGAACCGATCTGTTTGTAGGTTCATCTTCCGTAGACCCCCTTTTATGAAATTAGACGACCACTTGACCATCTTTTAACTATACTATTTGCTTCTCTCTTTCAAAGATCCAGAGGTGCCTCGAGGTTCGTAGCCCTGTGGTAATTAACGGTGGGGCTTGCGCCCACCGAATCTACAAGAACTCACAATCACTAAAAACCCCCGAATGTGCATCCAAATATCTCTAAACGGCAGAATCGGCCGACACCCGAAGGTGCACGCTCGGGAGGGATCTCCGTGTCCTTCTTCCGCAACCCATCGCCCGGCGGCGGTGCGGAGCGCGCGAAAAAGGGTCGCACAACATCCTAATGACTCGCTGCCATGAGCAAGTAACTCATGATTGAATACGCTCACACAAGGGTGTAGGGCAATATAGTAATTTTGCACAAGTAATGCAACATATAGAATGGTTAGTCGAGACAAGAACATCTTGACGCTCACCGAAGAATGACCAAAGCCACGACATCGCATGGAGGGATATGTCGACTTTGAAGAAGAAGAACATTAAGATGTCCGAGCGAGTAACATCTTAATGACTCGGTGTCATGAACAAGTAATTCATGACCATTTGAGTCGGCAAGATCGAACTCGTCCGTCGACGAGTTTGTCTCCGACTCATTTCCCGAGAATGTGAGATTGAATCGGTCGTTGGTAGATTCATCCACAAAACAGTGAATGTGAACCGTTCGTAGGTAGGTTCCTTCACTAACACATGCCTCAATGTTGAATCGGGCGGCGCTTCATGTTTGACATTGTGTGCAATTGTGTTTCCTAGGTTTATGAATCGGCTTAGTGCTACGAATTCATGATCTAGAAGATCGGTGAGAAGAAATACGTGGGCCATATCCACCCTTCTCCCGATTCACCAACCTCAAGATCAACCGCTCGTTGCTTCGAGTTGTATTTTGTGTGATTGGTTGTTGACTAGTTAAGATTGAACCTGGCTCGTTTGTAGGTTTATCTTCTAGATCAACAGAGGTCGAGTCTGGTTCGTATGTAGACTCACCTCAAGCCCCCTATGAAGAGATTAACCTGGTCTGTTGGTAAGGTTACATCTCGAGGTGGCATGGACTGAACCGATCTGTTTGTAGGTTCGTCCCCATAGGACAAAACCGATCTGTTTGTAGGTTTGTCTTTCATAGATTGGACCGGTCTCGTTTGTAGGTTCATCTTCCGTAGACCCCGTTTTATAAACCTAGACGACCACTTGACCATCTTTTAACTATACTATTTGCTTCTCTCTTTCAAAGATCCAGAGGTGCCTCGAGGTTCGTAGCCCAGGGTAATTAACGGTGGGGGCTTGCGCCCACCGGAATCTACAAGAACTCACAATCACTAAAAAAAAAAAACCCCCTGAATGTGCATCCAAATATCTCTAATCGGCGAGATCGGCCGACACCCAGCAGATGCACGCTCGGGAGGGATCTCCGTGTCCTTCTTCCGCAACCCATCGCCCGCCGGCGGCGTGCGGAGCGCGCGAAAAAAGGGTCGCACAGATCGGCACGCCGGTGGGACCTAGATTCTCCTCTTATCTCCGAAAGAGAGAGGCAAATAGAATAATTAAGAGATACAAGTGGTCTTCTATGCGCTAAAAATGACTAATAATTTTCAAGTGTTTTTGTTTTTGCAGAAATGGCATATTTTGGAAATTTCAACCTCGCTCCCTACACCGTCACTCCCGCACTGCAGAGCCGGAGGGCAAGCTCTTCATGTTCTTCGGGACCATCCCGCGAGAACTCACCATCTACGGCCCGGCTCCGGTGGCCACGATCACTCCGCAACCGTCCGGATCTCCATCCGGACGAGGAGGAGGACTCGATCACCCCGACTCCCAAGGGGATCTCAAATAACGTCATGGCCTCTCCTACTACCTCCCCAAAGAGGAGAAGGCGACCGTCTAAGAAAATGGCCCCAAAGGCAGTAGCCCGAACTGCCCGCAACTCTCAAGCGTCCAGGAAGAGGGCCCTGGATGCATACCAGAACCAGCTGGTGGCTAGGCCAGCCATCCCAGTCTCCAACAAATTCACAGCCCTCCGCATAGTGGCCAAGAACTCGGCCACGGAGCCGCCTCCGCTGTGCATGGGAGGTGCCTAAGCCCACACCTTGCCCATCTCAAAGGCCTCGGCCGCGGGGATAAGTCTCAAACCCCTGCAGAAGCCATCTATAAGGCTCACAGGGCCCTCAAACAGAGGAAGAGCGTCAAGAACGCTAGGTCGAGACAATACGTCTCCCGCCCCAATCACTCTCAAGACATGGCTCGGCCGCAAGCCATTGCCTCCACTCCGAACACAAGGAGGTCTATACCAAAGGTAACACCTAGCACCCAGCAGGTGTGGGTCCCGAAGGGTTCCCAGCCAACAAAACCCCAGCCTCAAGCCCAACCCAGGAGGGTCGGCAGGTCCAACGCTCCGTCCGAGAGCGTATTCGACCGCCTAGGTCGGAAGAGTGTATTCACCGATTAGGCTCGAGAATACCACTCAATAACCCGAAAATAAGCGCCTCGACCAAACAAAGAAGAAGAGAAGAACCGCTCGCTTTGAAGAGCACTTCTCGCCAACACCATCGGCGCATAAGCTACGATACCGATCCGACACGACTTTGAAGTGAATATGACCCAGGATGACCGGTCCCCCGCCTAATCAAGCTCACGTCACCAATACCAACAAAAATAATGGTAGAAAAGGGAGACCTCCTAAGAGAGTCAACCCCGAAGGCAACAAACGAGGAAGGGGAAGACCACAACGAAAACCCCGACTTCTTCGATAATGAAGATGACGTTGAAACACGTCCCGAAGTGCCTATCGATGAAATTGAAATACTAAAAGGCCACATCGAGGCACGGGACGAAGCGATTAGGCAACGGGAGCTAATCGCTACCATGTTGAAACAAAATGAAGAATTGATTAAGGCGGTCAAATCCTTACAAGAATCACAAGACGCCAATTTCAAAGCTGGTAGCTCCCGTCAAGAAGGGGTCCACAGTACCAAAAGCAATCATAAGGGAAAACAACCTGTCGATTCTAAACCCCATCCACACAGAACAATAGATGTGGAGGCTGAACCAACGGGAATATCCCGGAAAGAGATTCAAGCCATGATTGCCCAGCAAATGCAAATAGCCGGAGGTGGATACGCTATCCCTCCTGTCAAAAACTGTGGACATCCATACCCTGCCATATACGATTTAGAAGAATATCCTAAAGGGTATGTGATCCCCCGCTTCAGGACCTTCTCCGGGGAAGGCAACAAAGACCTGAACCCCGAACAACACCTGGCCCACTTTGTAGCCTCATGCGGCAACACGGGCGGCAATGATGCACTGTTGTTAAGACAATTCCCTCAGAGCCTAGTGGGAACCGCCTTTCAATGGTACTATTCGCTGGAGAACAACAGCATCAGGACCTGGGATGAGATGGCGGACTCGTTCAGGCACGATTTGTCATGGTATCCGACAAAATAAACATAGCCGATCCGCAAGCACTAAACCCAAGAAAGGGGAGTCAATGACAGATTTTATCAACAGATGGCGGAACCTCAGCATCAAATGCGACCGCACATTAACCGAAGATGAGGCCGTCAACCTAATCATGAAGAACATTGACGGGTGGATGGGCATGCTTCTTGGTGTGACAAAGGTCAACACATTCAAAGACTTGCTCAGATCGGTATCCAATATGGAAAGGATGTCACCGCACACCATGCCGAGCTTTATGAATAATAGGCCGCAACGAGGGGCCCGAGCTGAAACCAAAGTGGCATTCACCTCACTAAAAGATAAGATGGTTGCCAACGCAGACACCCAAAGTGGCAGCAGTAGCACAAATGGCAACAATTATAATAAGGGACCTAGGCCCAATCCAGGAGGGAGTTCACGGAGTTTTGAGTCTCTCAAACAAAAGAAATCTAAACCGTACTCCTTCAGAAAAGATAAAGTTGCCCAAATCTTCAGAGGGGCACTGAAGAACGGCCTAACCCTGCCGGCCAGTAAACGCCCGGAAGATGCCGATAAATCAGACGAACCCAACTTTTGCCCATACCACAGAATAATAGGGCATTCAATTGAAGATTGCTGGGTCTTCAAAGATTGGGTCGAAAAGGCATACAAAAACGGTGAAATTACTTTACCTAAAGGGTTCTTGCAAAGCTCATCAGCCCATGAACAGACCAACACGATCTCTCACGAGGAAGAGAAAGTCCCGGGCCAACTAGGCGAAGATCAAGAAGAGCAATGGACTACGCACTTATCGAAGAAGTCGATTAAAATGCTTAAAGCTCTTAAGAAAGAACCCGGCATGAGATGGAAAGACGACATCACGCCAGTGGTCCCACCGAAACCCAGGGTATATTATAAGGTGGACCAGAGCCAAGACCAGGCTCTTAAGAAGAGAAAGAAGCATAGAAGCAACAAGTCCAGAAAGAATAAAATTGAAGAATGCGAGCAGGGCAGTCCCGAGGTGATCACCCTTCAACACTTCATCTCCAAAGAAGACTGGGAGAAGCTAACCCTATGTCAAAAGGAAGAAAATATAAATGAAGAAATAAATAAAGAAGAAAGCGAAGAGATCTGGGGTGCTTCGTGCAATATGGTATATTCTTCTCACGACGAAGATATGCCAACATTAGAGGAGATGTTCTTCCCGAATGACGAAGGGAGGCAAGCACCTCTGGGACCAAAAATGAAGAATGTAAAGCCGTACTCCGGTCCGGGACTTATATACCCGAGAGACAGGCTCCCAAGGATTCCGATAAAGGAAAGGACAAGGTCCAGAATAAAGGCAAAGAGGTCGAGAATCCAAGCAAGAACCCAGAAAGAACCCGGTCGACGGGCGAAGAATATAATGTGTTGGCACATCTGCGTAAGATTCCAGCGCTATTAAGCATATTTGACGCGTTGATGATGTCACAAGACCTAAGGGAGGTACTAATTCAGGCCCTGCAAGATCCTGAGAAGTATAAGTCATATTTCATCAAGCAAAATATGCAGGAGGCCCTATTCACCGCCAAGCGGGCCGCCTGTATAAACTTTACAGACGATGACCTCTTAATAGGCACCGTCGACCATAACCGCCCGCTATACATCACCGGAAACTGTGGAGGGCAAAAGATTGGCCGCATCTTGGTCGACGCAGGGTCTTCGATCAATATTATGCCGCTCAAAACCCTAAAGACCATCACCTTAGACGTAAAGAATCTATCTGATGAAAAGGTGATTATTCATGGCTTCAATCAAAACTCCCAAAAGGCCCTGGGAGCTATAACTCTGAACTTGCAATGTGGAAGCCTAAGAGCGCCTACTAAATTCTATGTCATTGACGCTGAAACCTCTTATCGGGCGTTGCTGGGTCGCCCGTGGCTTCACAGCAATCAGGTCATACCCTCTACTCGCACGCACCGTGCTGAAATATATCGAGAATGGTAAGCAAAAGAGAATTGACGGAGATGTCAAGCCATTCGGGGTGCATGAGATTAAATTTAATGACGCCCAATATTTTTTCGCCTAAATCGCCGCGGCGCAAGCTAAGCCTACCTATAACAAAAGCAGGTCAGAAACCCTTCAATAAAGGCCCTAAATTTGATACCTCATCTGGAGAAGAAGAAGAGGTCAAATTTAATATTAAACCCCGAGGCGCTCGAGCCCAAAGACCCGGAAGAAAGTCGGGTGAAGAAGCAACCTTCCGCTTCAAACAGGTGGCTGCGTATAAAGCCCAAATAAAACCGAGCGAAATAAATGCAAGTGATTCTGAAGAGGAGGTTATTTTCAATTTTAAGCCTGCCAACACCCCTCAAATTCAGATCATAGAGGCAACTTCGGGAGAAGACTCCGAAGATTCTGATAACTTGGGCAATACCGCCTCGGGAGAAGAGTCTGGCCATGACCGTCAACCCTGGGAAGAGGAGTCTGACGAAGAGATCATTTATCACATCCTCAAGAAGCCATATAAAGGGCCCGAAACAGATAATGAAAGTGAGGAGTCATATATGATCAACACGGGACCCGTAGCGGAAAGGATAACCGGTTAGGCCAAGGCCTATAAATGAAGAACGCTCATGGCGGGAAAATTTCGAAGGTCGCGTACGGAATGCGATCGATGAAATAAGACACCAGGTTGAAAATAATAGAAGGAGAGGTGTCGAACAATGGGAAGTGATGCAGGATATCAAGGTGCAACACAATGAAATCATGATAATGATCGAAAACCTGCAAACCGCGATCTATAACTCCGAGCTACTCAAAGAAATGGCGAGTGAACCCCGCGCCGGGACCCCCGAAAGACAAGCACCCGATAGCGGCAAACGGGTAATTGTAATAGTAGATGAATCAAAGGGGGAAGAAACGAAAGCTAAGCAACCGACCGTCATGCAAACTCTCAAGGTCAAGAAGAGTAAACCATACTCTTTCCTGAAAAATAAAACAGCTCGGATATTTGAGCAAGCTCTAAAGAGCGGGTTAACACTTCCCGTCGTAAAAGACCGCGAGACATGGAGAGAGTCGGCGAAGGCGAATTCGCCTTATCATCGCATACCTTGGGCCATACAATTGAAGAATTGGGTATTCAAGGACCTTATAGAAGAAGGGCACAGAAATGGGACAATCCAACTCCCGAAGAGCTTTCAACAAGACCCAGCTCCGCATAACTTGAGTAACAAGGGCAAAGGGGTGGCTTATACGATCTCGCACACTCCCGTACCTAGTAAACCTAAGGTTGCGAGACGTAAGCCGATCAAAGAAATCTACCGCTCCAACTCGGTCATGAACATTGAAATAGAAGAAGAGATGGCAGCGCTAGAGATTACTGTGGTTCCCGAAAGGCATTTTAAAGACCTCATGCCAAGGGAAGTGAACCACATCCAAACCCTAAGGACCTTTGTTGTGCCGGCAAAGGTAGAGCGCATCAAAGGGAGAACTATCATCCACAAGGCTATAATTTTCTATCAGAGTGATTCAACCCGGTCTCTGAAGAACCTTGACCACAACACTTGGAAAAAGTGGGTGATAGAATAAGAATTGGAGAATGCAACGAGCGATGACGCTGCATCTCATCCCTTTGGAAAGGAGCTATATAAATTGGCGAAAAGGGCAAGATGTCTGAGAGACATATCCAAGGCCGAGGCCAAGCGCTTCGATGAACTCTGGAATGGCGGCCAGAATAAAGTCCTGGGCCTAGATGGCAAAATAAAATACACCCGGGGGTTAGGGTATAACTGCGATGACGCAGCATGCTTCGAAGGGTCTCTGAACGGGTACCGTATGGAAGAAAGCTGTTGCATGACTTCTGTTGAAATGCCGGATAATGAAACAGAAGAGGACAATGCCCCAGTCCTGAAAAATGCTTTGAAACACTAGAAAAGGAACCCAAACACGGTCGATGAGTTAGCTGAAATTAATTTGGGGACAGAAGAAGACCCACGACCAACTTTCATAAGCGCGTCGTTACCAGAAGAGGTGGCTGACAGGTTGAAGACATTCCTTAAAAGCTACATGGACTGCTTCGCTTGGAGTTATAAAGAAATGCCTGGATTAGATCCCAACGTAGCGGTTCATTACTTAAAAATTGATCCAACCTTCAAGCCGATTAAACAAGCGCCGAGGCGAATGAGAATAGAACTCGAAGAAAAGGTCGTGGAGGAAACGAAGAAACTCATCGACGCCGGTTTCATAAGGGAAGAAGAGACGCCAGAATGGGTGGCTATGCAAAATGATATGACCATGGACGAATGCCAACAACTTAGGCTGGACGAGTTGGATGCCATGGACGAGAAAAGCGATAGCCCAGCGAGAACCTCGAAATATATCGAGGCAAAAATGGCAAGGGCATATGACAAGATGGCGCGAGTCGGGCATTTCAACAAGGGAGCTTGTTCTTGTCCTTAAGAGGCCGATTATTGGCGGCACATCGCACATCGGCCCGAAATTCTCTCCGGGTGGGAAGGGCCATATGTAATTGAGAAGGTATACGGGGGCGGCGCATACCAACTCATAGACCATGAAGGTGAAAGACCCATGCCACCGATCAATGGGCGATATCTGAAGAAGTACTACACCTAGCCCAGAGAGGGGCCAACCGAGTAGTATCTATTGTAAATAAATAAGGAGGGAATAAATGTTCGTTTACACACACGTGCACGAAACACAAACCCATGTCTAACCTCCACTTTTGCATAAAATCCCAAAAACCCTACTTGTGCATCTGTAAATAGAATGCATCCAAAAATCCAAAAACCACACAAACACGTATAGCTTATAAAAATAAAAAAAAATATATAGAATAAGAGAATTCAAAGCCAAAACCACGCGAGAATGTAAGGCGAGAGCTTTGGTGTTTGGGCTCACAATACAAATACCACTGGGTTTGTCCATTTGATACAGAATAAACACAAAAATGGGCAGGGTTTGCAGTTTGTCCCTCAAACTATCTTGTTGCCCAATGACGAAAGTTGCTCATATTGGTCGCCCACGGCGCAAGCCAAGGGATAGGTCGAGCAAATTGGTGGCTAGTAAATAGCCGCTTCCGAGGGCATATAAATAAATAACTCTCGTATTATTAGTAACATGTATCACTAATAACCAAAAAATGTCTTCTTCTAATAAAAATGAAAGGATATATATGTAAAACAATAAAAACCTACTTTCCTACTCATAAAAAAAAAAATGATAATAAAAATAATAAAATCTTTTCAATAAGGGGTTGCCACCTTTGTCCCCGACACCACGAGTGTTATACAAAGCCGGGTTGGGTGCATTCATCCGTAAAAGCACCACACGCCCGAAGAAATGGTGTGTCATAATCCCACGACATATCATGGAGGGGTCGATCAAGGGTTTACGCTTGTACCCGACATTTCATGTTAAACAAAGCGGCTCGCTTAAAGAAGTGACTCGGGTCATGGAGAGCGGACCTACCCGATGAAAGCTTGTCTCGCAGGGGATGCGTGATGGATGTTTGAGGGTAGCTAAAATATAAAAAACGGGTTGGGTACATTCATCCGCAAAAGTACCACACGCCCAAGGAGGTGATCTGTTTCTAATCCCAAAATAGGTCATGGAGGGGTCAGACTAAGGGTTTATGCTTTTGCCCGACATTCAGTGTCAAATAAAGTAATTCGCTTAAAGAAGTGACTCAGGTCATGGAGAGCGGACCTACCCGATGAAAGCCTGTCTCGCAGGGATGCGTGATGGATGTTTGAGGGTAGTACCCCCACAAAACAAATTGAGTGGAGATGAGTGAAGGTGAGTTTCCACTTTAGCACGCAACGGTGCACAAATGAGGGGAGAGTGGGTGAGCTTCCACAAATAAATGTCAACTAAATATACAAGGAGCATCCACAAAATGGTGTTATCAGTTGCATCCATAATCCAATTGATACTGGTAAGTTTATCCATCAGTAATAAAGGGATAAACGGGTTTATTCTGTACCCGGCCTAGAGGTCAATACAGACAGGTTCGGTATCCGTAAAATACCACGGTTACTTGAGTTTTGTATTGCCATAAATAAAGAGAAATGATGTATAGAATCAATGTAATAGGATGTTGTAAGATTTTCCTTTTATTTTAGGCACTGGCGAACCGTTTGTAATAGGCGCTTTTGCAAATAAGATTGGAGGTGCACAACATGAAATCAATAGAATACTTCCTCGCGCTGCAGAGGAAGCGACGAAAGGATAATAATAAAGGCAAGCATCATCCACAACAAGAGATCAAAATGATAAATGTCAATACATCCTATATCAAGTATGGCAAAAAGAAAAGGAGAAAAGAAGAAATAGAAAGTGCGATCTATGGGCCCAAAAAGCGGGACTCCAACTCTAATAGCACAAGTACTAATAGTCTCTAAATGAGTATGGAGGAGTGCCTATCCTCCTCCGGCGCCTCGAAGTCCAAGAAGCGAGCGAAGGCACTATCCCGGACGCTCGTGTGAATGCGGCTCCGGGAGACGTCCCGCTAGATGTCGGGAGAAGCCCTCCACCGATGATCGCGTGGTCCTCAGCTCCCGCACGAGCGGTCGAGCGGGCCCACCACCGACTCCCATGGAGCGGAGAGTGGCACAAGAAGAGAGCCGCTGAAGGTAGTGGAGTCGAGCGGCCTCCAAATACTGCGTAGCTCATGAATCTCCAACTCGTGCCGATAAACGAGAGAGCTCGCATCCTGGTAAGCCCGAGCAGCCTCCTCACACCTCCTAGAAATGAAAGTGCTCTCGAGACGAGGTGCAATGAGTAGAGGCGGCGCGATGGTATCCCGCATCGCCCATACCGAGTCAAAAGAGAAACCACCGGGCGAGAGTCCAAGATCTCGAAATCTAGTGGATAGCCCCCGAAGAAGGTATCCCGGAGTGCATCCGCCAGCGCGGCCAAGGCGAGCTGCACATCCCTCGATGAAACATCTGCAAGTAAAATAAATGGGTTAGACAAATTGTTATAACCTAAGAAGAAATAGAAGGAAGAAAAGATCTAACCTATCGCCTCATCGCCTGAGACAGGCGGGACTGAGTCAGGGATAGGGATGTCGGTCGCCTCAGGAGGACCCACAGGTGCACTAGACCCGGCTACAAAATAAAATGAAGAAGTATAAGTACATGAAAAGTAAAATACGGGTAAATGATAAAGGAAATATAAAGTACCGGAAGAAGCATGAGGCTCGGCGAGACCCTCGCTAACCGGAACCTCTGTCTCTGGGCTGTGGAATAGGCTTGCTCCACCGGCCCAACTCTCATCCAACTCGAGTCATAATCGATCGCAACCCGCTCGGTCGAGACTCGCTATCTCGTGGCCATGAGAGGTGCCGCCGTCGGGAGATGAAGAAGCATGAGATGGCCCTCCCTCAATCAATAATGGCTCGTCGCTGCGGCACGACGACCCAATGGACTCCCCGCTCTAAAGAAGCCTCCTCTCGGTCGTGCAAGAGTGAGCACGGCCCCAAAACCACATCGAACGAGTCACCATCCCCGTAGGCACCAATAAAATCGACGGTGAAGGGGACCGTCATGAAAGAAAGGCTCCGGCGGTGTGGAGATGCCATGTCATCGGCCTCGGGTCCGTAAAATATACATGTAAGAATGAAAATACTAGTGCATCGGCAACTAGGTATTAAATGAAGCACACGAACTCGCGACGGCAAGGTCGGTGCAAAACCCGGAATAACGGTGCTCGCAGCGCCGATAAATCTGCTATGATATCGTCTCGGGTAGCCTCCACAGGAGATGTCCCATGAGCTGAAAAATAAACCCTAATCGAGATGTAAATGAAGTGCGCCCGAATAAGGATAAGCGAGTCGTAAAGAAAATCACCCGGAGTGGGAGAAGGAAAAGAAGATGGAGAAGATGGTCGAGAGGCGCCGTCTCGATCTCTCCCCGTGGTAGGCGGAGCGGTGGCTCGACATGTGGCGAGAATGAACGCCAACTACTCGTGGGCGAGGGACCGAGAACCCAGGCTCCGCGTGATCATACTCGTAAGCCAACTCTGAATCAAAGAAGAATTGGTCGAAATGAGATGAGGCTTATCGAAAAGAAATAACCTAAAGGGATGATGAAGCATACACGTGAGAATGGTCCTAACGGGAGCATGAGAAAACCGCTATCTAAACCACGAAAGTCGACAGCTCTGCGGCAATGGCGGAAAGGGCGCGATCACGCGAAACGGTGCCATCTAATAGAGGCTGGCCATCTCGCGGACATGTACTCCGGACGACCACCGGAGGAGTATACGACTGGTAAGAGCGAATGGTCTCATAATACCACTGCTGATAACGCCTCGTGAAGGTGGAAGTCCTAGAGGTGGATACCATCTGATAGCGAGTGCCCGTGCCCAGTCGGAAGAGGTGAGTGTAGCACCATCCGATACCCTCTAAATCGGCCGCCAGTGATACAGGGCGGAGAAGAGATGCTGGAATATCCTGATCCAAGCCAAACTGATGTGCGCATCGGTGTGGCGAATAGGGCTCGATGAACATATGATCGCCCAATCTGAGAGGAAGAAAGCCACGACGAATGCGATCGGTACTCCGGATCAATAGGCCGGCTCGAATGCTAGAAGAGTCGAAGAGGGGACCCCGTCGTCAACCACCATCCGTCGCAACCCTAGGCGCCCCCACGGCCACTGATCTGTCTCGAGAGAAGCGCAGATGGTCTCGACTCCTGAAGAATCTATACCGGGCAGCCTCCGGAGTCAATGAAGCTGGCTGCACCCCAGCCAAGTCACTCAATGAGGGTAGACGATCTCGTAGCGTAACCGCCATGCCGGGATCATATGAGCCAGACCAATGCAAATGGAGCCATCCGCTAATCAGATGCCACGGGATCAGCTCCTGGCACTGTGAAGGACTACGAGATGAAGTCGACCGCGGAGGCACCTATAAATGTTGGCCGCACGAGGCACGGCCAAGGAAATCCGTCGCCACGCGCAATCGGGCTCGCCATAACGAACACCGAGGGTCGAATGGTGTATGCGGGGGAGCTAGGTAATAAGAAATAGCAGATCCACCAAGAAATGAAAGTGTCAAATAAGTCTCCCGATCCACGTCATGTGAACACGGGGTATCCCGAGATGGGATAGGGCCGTCGTGATGAATCTCGAGCCGACCTGTACCAAATGGATCTCGGTGGAAGCCAAACCCGTAGGGCGAGTATGGACCCGATCGGTGAAATAGGCGATCCAATGTCTGAACGGAACTCCGGGGTGCCCCCTCTGTAAATGATGATAAATCTCATAAATCCTATGCAAAGAAGACGGGAATCGAGTGAAGTCCCCCGAATCAGCGGGTGAGACCATGAACTCGTCATAGAAATGACCGAAGATCGGCAGCCCGGTCAACTGCTGTATCTCTAGGAGGGTCGGAGTCAGCTCCCGATCGTCGATGAATAGAGTGTTGGTGGAATAGTTCCACCGCTCACAAAAGGCCGTAGCCGGGGTGTGTCGATATGATAATGAAACATCGACAAGAAAACCGAGTCATATATCCCGCTCGCCCGAGCGAGTCCCTCCCGCATGAGCACATACTGGGTCCACTCTAGCTGATATCCATGGCACTCCAAGGGAGTGATGAAGGGAGCAGTAGTCCATCTGTGAGCCTCCCCGTCGATAATCTCCTTGCCCAGGAGATGTGTCAAAGGAGCTGTGGAAGCATCGCCTAAAGGCTGAAGGGGCATGATGTCATGAGGCTGATCATCCCTAAAAAATAAACCGCCGCCTCGCGGGTAGACAGGAGTCGCTCGGATGGCTGAGACGAGAGGAGTCCAATCGCTAGGATCCTCGTAGAAAGAATGATAATGACTCAAGGGGCGACGCGGAATGGCGTCATGGGATAAAACTACAATACCCGAAGAAGAGAAGACGTTATGAGAAATGAAGTGATGAATAATGAGGAATAATGCACCAAGACAAGCCTTTCGAGCGTTCAAGGCTCGTCTTGGTGGGTGGCTCTTTGTTTACCCTTGAAAAATTTCAAGGATGAATAGATGAATAAATGAAATAAATTGATGATAAATCATAAGAAAGGGGAAGAAGAGAGGGAGCAGTAGAAAGGTGGCCCACTGATCAGGAAAGGTCGCTGCATAATCCCGGAACAAATCCATTAGTCCCACAACGGAATGCTGGGCATGAAGTGAAGAGTATAAATACCCCGCTATTCTCTATCCACTCAGCATGAGTGACACCCAAGAAGATCGAGGGAGAGAGGAGACCTCTTGGGTGTCACCATGTGATTATATCTTTTCTGACAAGTGGGACCCACATGGCAGTCCCTTATGAGCAGCTCCAACGACATGGACCTAGCCTATTTTGCTAAGAGAGCTAACCAACCCGGAACAGAGGTTAAGCATTAATCCCACAATGGAATAATATGGTGAAAGACGAGGATATAAATACCCCACCACCTCCTATTCATTTGAGGTGGCTGACCCTCGAGAGATTTAGGAGAGAGAAAATCTCTTGATGGGTCAGCCATTTGATTACATTTTATCTGACAAGTGGGACCCACCTAGCAGTCCCTTGTAGATGAATCTAACAACATAGTCTATCTGATGAGTCACCATGTGACTATTTTCACTGACAGGTGGACCCCACACCTCAGTGATCTATTGAAGGAGTCAGAATTGAACCCTAGAAATCTGCCTTTGAAGCTAACCCTAGAAAGGAGCTGAAGCAGTATAATCCCTATGCTACATGAAATGATGTCAATGCCAAGCTAGCATTTTGATGCAACTAGTCATGAGAAATTCTAAATGTGATTTTGCTTTCAAGGTGACACGGTGCCAAAGTGCGAGCAACCACCTAACCATGCTTTGATTTGTGTCAATTATCGATAAGTAGTCAGTTCTTTGACCAAGTCACCCTCATGTTAAGGGATTGAAAGTCAATTTCACAAGACCGATCAGTGCAAAGTCGAGAGCAACCACTTTGATCAAGTCTAGATTTGTATTAATTGCGATAAGTAGTCAAGCATTTGATCAAATCAAACCCTAATGGATATCAATATAAGTCTAATTGGTATTTAGTTAGGGTGGTTTCTGCAAGAGGAGATAATTGGCGAGACACGTGAGCTACAATTGAGATCAGGGATTAATTCATAAGGAATATTAGGGTTTTATGGACAAAAGAATTTTTAATTCAGAGAGGCAGGGGTAAAAATGGAATTAAAAATTACAGGGATGATCATCATGAATTTAGGGATTTTTGGTGAAATTTTCATGATTTTTGGATAAGTGGAGCTATTAAAATAAATTCGGGGAAAATAAAGACAGAATAAATGGATTAATCAAAGGTTGAGATTCAATCAAGGGTTCATCTGGGTGCAACTTGGGGACAGAGACACATCTGGGTGCAAACTGGGGATCCTAAGCACACCTATACCGAATCAGAGAAGAGAGAGGGTGTGACACGTGTCAGCACCTCATTGGGCCACCTCATGCCACGTGTCAGCACCCCATTGGTCCACCTCAGCCATGTGGGCCCCACACCCCTACAGACCTGACAAGTGGGCCCCACCTATGCCACGTGGCAGTCAGCCATTGGTCCACATCGCGCACCACCTCATCCAAAGAACAAGACAAATGGCAAGATGCTATAAGGCCACCTCAACAAACCCATCGTTGCCATGTGGCCTTCCCTCATGGTCCACCTCACCACTATGAATCCCACTATGCTATAAGGCGATCGACAAGTGGGCCCCACTGGATGCCACATGGCATGCACTCACCGGTGCCATGTCATCACACAAGTATGTACAAGAAGGGACAGATGGCTTCCTATGATTGGTACAAGTCGCCAGATGACAACACACATGGCATTACTAGGCAGAGCCACATCACCCACCATTACCGATCATTAGTGTTAAGGATTTGTTTAACAAGCAATCAACCAATCAGGAAGAGCCACCTCAGATATTAGCATTAATCAGTTGCTAACCTCACAGCCTTAAACGCTTAAACCTTACAGATGGGACCCAGTAGTCAGGTGGATAAGGCTAGGATCACAAGCTATAGATATAAACCGAGTCTATTCATCCTATCTATCCAACTCAGCGCAAATGAATTTAAACAAAGGAAGAAAAGGAAGGTGAACCTGGTGCATGAGCTCTAGACCACTGCCCCCTTTCTCTCCTGCGTGTTGGTGTGTGTGTGCCGTGTGCATCCAAGCCGGCGGAAGAACCTTCTCCCTCCTCTTCTTCTCGCCATTGCCCGATTCAAGCACATCTCGCGTTTTTCGCTTCCCACGGCGTCTCACCATGATCGTAGGTGATCAAGGAGATGATGATGATCAGGCGATGATAAGACAAAGGCTTTGATGAATTAATTAGTAATATGAGGTGAATTGAGAGTCGAATTAAGTGATACCTGAAAACAAGCCGAAGAAGAATGGATGAATTGACACTACGGAGATAAAATTGCGTGACAAGATGGACCCTTTAGGGCAAGGCGACGCCAATGGAGGTGAATTGATGAGGCAATTTGAAGTGTGAGATGCTAATTGATCAAAAGAAGAAAATGAGGCAGAAAAGGGATTAGTGAAATTGGAAATGGTGAATGAATAAAATGGCGTTAAGAGTGATCGTGGAGTGTTTAAATAGCAAGTAATAGCCTTGGGCCCGCTTGTCAGTTGAGTTATGTGAGTAATTGAGAGTGTGGAGTCAAACCAAATCGCGCACGATCAAAAATCCTAACGAAACGGTTATACGGTCGCAAAGAACAAACACAAACTTATCTGGACCGTTAATTGAATTAGAACGGAGGGTGAAGATGAACCCAAGGTGGCAATCCGAGTGAAAGGCAATTAACCAATCACAATTGTGATTAATCAGCCTAATTAGCCTATATAAACTGAAAATTGGCAACTGTGAAAAGGGGAGATACATACAGACATTCATATACATCCATTAGTAGAGCAATTGAGAGAGGATATACACTAGCAGTCGCCAATTACAAAGAAGAAGAGAGATTACAAAGAAATCAATTGATTTAGATTACTATTCAGATTGAGAGGTTAGTTGTTCATGCATTCAATTGGCAATTCTTTTAATCTCTGTAAATGAATTTAGAATTCTGATATAGCTAGTTAAACAGTCAATTGATTTCTTTTCTGTTCTTGCTATTTTTCTTTAAGAATTTGTTCTATCCTTTTATATTTTCTTTTCTGCATTTTCTTGTTCTTTCTTTAATAACCCTAATCAATAGCAATTGACTGAATCCAGTGAGCCACTGGCCCAATCACAAAGTGATTGGTGAGCCTTTAGGCCTGGATCAGTCAAGAGAGCATCAAGAAATCATAATTCAATTTCTATTACACTGTTTCTTTGTGATTTTTCATTTTCTATTCAATCTCCTTGCTTGTATTTGCATAACAGATAGGAGATGATGATCTTCTGTCTTCTAGTCATGTCAATGGTATAATCTCAGTTGGGTGCATCAGTTAATTCTTATAATTGTTCTAATTCTGACACAAATCAATAGGCTATTGAAGTTGTAGGGATAATTCATCATCATCTTAGTGAGCCACTGGCCCCAATAACACTTGGGTGAGCCTTTAGGCCTAAGAAAGATGATTTGAATACAATAATACGATAATTGTCAAGAATGAAGCGGTATTGATCGATTCCGTGTACAATCAGTAAGCATCATGCCTTAAACACTTCATAACACATTAGGCCACTGGCCCTAGCTATGCCTAGGTGTGCCTTTAGGCCTGAGGAGTGCTAATTGAATGAATAAGGGCCATGAATTGAGTCAATTAAGATCGGTACCAGCCGGTACCATGCATTGCCGTGTGGTGAATTGCTTCAGCACCTTCAAGAACGAAAGGGAAGCCCTCTGCCCATCCTATATCGCATATTCATGTCTAGACGATGCTCCTCGACCTTGTAATCATCAAGAACTTTGATTAATTCTGTCGAATTTGATGAAGAAAGCATTTCGGTACCGACTTTAACTGACATACTCATCAGTACTATCATGCGTAGCCTGTTACCGCATGGATTTCCAATCAAAGACTACAGAGAGGCTCACCGAAGTGAGGCGACGCTAGGGCATAGGTCTGATCGGAGAAGGAGAGCTCCGGTCGTCGGGAACGCCATTACACGCGAATCTCAACGCAACAGGAGGTCAGGGACTGAGAAGAGATCTTCTGCACGATTCTTGAAGCGTTCGCTAATCTTGGAGAATCTTCAATGAGTGAGATTTGGTGATAGTTCGAAAATTTAAACGGAAGAAGATCTGGGCCTTATACATATTAAACACGCATCTTAATTAAATCAAGCGGCCCAGATATGTTTAAACATTTAAATAATAACTCGTGCTCCGGGGCCGTAGATCCATTAAATACGTATCTCAACTGGATCTAACGGCCCACATATAAATGAAACATTTAAATAAACTAGGCGCCAATCTTGGAGCAGATCTCGCGGCCCAGATTAAGCCCATTAATTAAATAATAACAGAATAGTGATAATATGGAGTAAATAAATGATTTGAAAATGCTATTGAACTCCAAATTGACTCGAATTTGTTTCTAAAATTTTCTTATTTTTCATACTATTTTTCTATACCATAGTATTCCAGTTTTAAAAACATAATCATGATAAAACAATTTAAAAGCAAAAAAACATTATATATATTGATATAGTTGACCTAGCTTTGACTTGTCATTTTAAATACTACAAAAATTCCAAAAATACAAATAAAAATCATAAATAATAACTAGATATATTTTAGTGATTTTTTCAAGTGATTTTCCATGAAATAATAATGATGATAGTAACATACTATAATAAATAGTGAGATTAGCTATATTCTTTGATAAATAAAAATACAATAATAATAGATATTATATTGATATTTTCTGTAGAAAGAATAATAAAAATAAATAGCACAAAATAAACAAAAATATACTACTATGGTAATAAATAGTAAAATACATTTTCTTTTATAATATGAATTGTATTTCTTTTGTTATTTCTATACAAATATACAAAAATATACTTTTGATGAATAAAATGTAATAAAATAATAGTTATAATAAAAACATAATGAATTTCATCTCTTATGATTAGTAATAAAAAATCTTATACTTTTATATAGATAATAAATAGGAATAATAGAAATAGATATAATGAATAGTATAATAAATAGAATAGAATATTAGTAATGATTTCTTTTTAGCTATTATAGATATTAAAAATAAAAAATATATAATAGAAATAATAATGGTAAAATAGTATAGCTAACCACCTTTTAATTTTGTAAATGATTCTTACATAATGAATAGTATTTCAATATAATAGAATATAATAACAAAATTCTATTACTTTGGCTATTATAAACATTTTTTTTTTAAAAAATATATACAAATAAAGATCATAGCCATTTTATTTTCTAAGTGATTTTCTATAGAATAAATAGAGTTTAGAAGTAATAAAAATAAAATTCTACTATTTTAGCTATTATAAAATCCCAAAAATATAAATAAAGTTCTAAGTTAATAGCTACCCATTTTCTATTATTTTTGTAAATAGTTTTCTACATAGATAAATAGCATTCAAAAATAATAATAATAGTAATAATAATAATAATAATAATAATAATAATAATAATAATAATAATAATAAATAAATGCATCTTGATAATAGAGATAATAATAAAGGATATTATATGGGCTTTGTGTATTTTAGAAATGAATAAATATGCTCACATAAGGAGTGTAGAGTCACATATGAATATTTGCACACATTTAGAATGATTAGTCAAGACGAGAACACCTTGACGGAGGATAACTAAGGTTGTAATAACAACATGAGAAGATACGTCGAGACAGAATATCTTGACGTGAGATGAATAAAGCTTTGATAGCAAAGCATGAAGAGATATGTCGAGACAAGAACATCTTGACACTTGATGAAGAATAATAAGATACGTTGAGACAAGAACATCCTAACGTAGAATGATTAAGGCTTCGATAGCAAAGCATGAAGAGATATGTCGAGACAGAACATCTTGACACTTGATATATATCGACTCTGAAGAAGAAGAACATTACGATGTCCTAGATAGGTGACATCCTAATGACTCGCTGCCATGAGCAAGTAACTCATGATTGAATACGCTCACACAAGGGGTGTAGGGCAATATAGTAATTTTGCACAAGTAATGCAACATATAGAATGGTTAGTCGAGACAAGAACATCTTGACGCTCACCGAAGAATGACCAAAGCCACGACATCAGCATGGAGGGATATGTCGACTTTGAAGAAGAAGAACATTAAGATGTCCGAGCGGAGTAACATCTTAATGACTCGGTGTCATGAACAAGTAATTCATGACCATTTGAGCCGGCAAGACTGAACTCGTCCGTCGACGAGTTTGTCTCCTGACTCATTTCCCGAGACTGTGAGATTGAATCGGTCTGTTGGTAGATTCATCCACAAAACAGTGAATGTGAACCGTTCTGTAGGTAGGTTCCTTCACTAACACATGCCTCAATGTTGAATCGGCGGCGCTTCATGTTTGACATTGTGTGCAATTGTGTTTCCTAGGTTTATGAATCGGCTTAGTGCTACGAATTCATGATCTAGAAGATCGGTGAGAAGAAATACGTGGGCCATATCCACCCTTCTCCTGATTCACCAACCTCAAGATCAACCGGCTCAGTGCTTCGAGTTGTATTTTGTGTGATTGGTTGTTGACTAGTTAAGATTGAACCGGTCTGTTTGTAGGTTTATCTTCTAGATCAACAGAGGTCGAGTCGGTCTGTATGTAGACTCACCTCAAGCCCCCTATGAAGAGATTAACCTGGTCTGTTGGTAAGGTTACATCTCGAGGTGGCATGGACCGAACCGATCGTTTGTAGGTTCGTCCCCATAGGACAAAACCGATCCGTTTGTAGGTTTGTCTTTCATAGATTGGACCGGTCTCGTTTGTAGGTTCATCTTCCGTAGACCCCGTTTTATAAACCTAGACGACCACTTGACCATCTTTTAACTATACTATTTGCTTCTCTCTTTCAAAGATCCAGAGGTGCCTCGAGGTTCGTAGCCCAGGGTAATTAACGGTGGGGGCTTGCGCCCACCGGAATCTACAAGAACTCACAATCACTAAAAAAAAAAAACCCCCTGAATGTGCATCCAAATATCTCTAATCGGCAGAATCGGCCGACACCCAGCAGATGCACGCTCGGGAGGGATCTCCGTGTCCTTCTTCCGCAACCCATCGCCCGGCGGCGGTGCGGAGCGCGCGAAAAAGGGTCGCACAACACTGAGTCTTGCTAAGCTGTGCACCATGATTCATTGGCAGAAATCTTTTCTTAGAATTCTGCGTGCTGAACCGATTCAGCACTTTATCAATGTATATACTTTGACTTAATCCAATAAGTCTCTTAGATCTATCTCTATAGATCTTTATGCCTAATATATAGACAGTCTCGCCCAAATCTTTCATTGAAAACACTTTCTTTAATGAAGATTTGGCTGATTGCAATAGGGGAATATTATTTCCCATTAAGAGTATATCGTCCACATAGAGGATTAAAAAGGCGATGACACTCCCACTAGTTTTCCTGTATACACAAGGTTCTTCTTCGCATCTGACGAAGTCAAACTGTTTGACTTCTTCGCCAAATCAAAGATTCCAACTCCATAATGGTTGCTTCAATCCATAATGGATTTGAGAAGCTTGCATACCTTCTCAGCATTCTTTGGATCCTCAAAACTTATGGGCTGTATCATATACACGTCCTCTTCCAAATTTCCATTTAGGAAGACGGTTTTGACATCCATCTGCCATATTTCATAATCATGAAATACGACAATTGCTAGGAGCATCCGAATTGACTTAAACATAGCTACGGGCGAAAAAGTTTCATCATAATCTACGTCGAGAATTTGCTTGAAACCTTTCGCTACTAGCCGTACTTTGTAAACAGTCATATTATCATCCATGCCTGTTTTTCTTTTAAAAAACCCACTTGTTAGCTATGGGTTTTACCCCAACAAGTGGTGCAACCAGGTTCCAAACCTTGTTGTCATACATGGACTGTATTTCGGATCTCATGGCCTCCAGCCATTTATCAGAGTCGGGTCTATCCACTGCTTCCGCATAGGTCAGAGGATCTTCAGCATCAAATACTGAGACTTCATGCAGTCCCATGTACCTTTTAGGTGCACGGACTGTCCTATGTGACCTTCGTAGGACTTGTTCTTCAGGTTGTCGAACTTCATCCACATCAGTATGCGGATTTAGTTATATTTTAACTTGCGTTGAAGTAGATGAGCTCAGGACTAGAACTTCTTCCACAACTATTTGTAGATTTGGTTCTTCCAAATGCTCATTAGCCAAAGAATCAAGTGGTGGGTTTATCTGATCAGTATCAGATATTATATTGTGTGATGTATCTTGAATTTCTTCAAGTATTACATTACTCTCACTACTTCCTTTTGCGAGAAACTCTTTCTCCAAAAATATACCATGACGAGCAACAATTATCTTGTTCTCGGACTGATAATAGAAGTAATATCCTTTCGTTTCCTTAGGATACCCTACGAAAAAGCATTTGTCAGCTTTGGGTCCAAGTTTGTCAGAAGTCGAACGTTTGACAAATACCTTGCAACCCCAAATTTTAAGATAAGACATATTTGGTACCTTACCAAACCATAACTCATATGGAGTCTTTTCTACTGACTTTGATGAAACCCTATTTATTATTAGTGTAGCAGTTTCTAGTGCGTGCCCCCCAAAATATTTTTGGGAGTGTGGTATTACTCATCATGGAACGAACCATGTCTAACAGAGTTCGATTCCTCCTCTCAGAAACACCATTCCATTGTGGCGTTCCCGGAGGTGTGAGTTGTGAGACTATCCCACATTCTTTTAAGTACATTATAAACTCATAACTTAAGTATTCGCCTTCACGGTCTAACCGTAAGGCCTTAATACTTTTATTCAGTTGATTTTCTACTTCAGTCCTGAATTCTTTGAACTTTTCAAATGATTCAGACTTATGTCTCATCAAGTAGACATAACCATATCTACTGTAATCATCAGTAAACGTGATAAAGTAGCGATCACTGTTTCTTGTACAAGTACTCATTGGTCCGCATACATCTGTGTGTATAAGGGCTAATAAGTCACTTGTCCTTTCGCCCTTCTTGGAGAAAGGCAATTTGGTCATTTTTCACGTAAACAAGATTCACAATATTAAAATTACCAAGAAGTCCAACTTCATGTAACTTTTGATGTGTTTCTCGTTTATATGACCAAGGCGATAATGCCATATGAAAGTCATACTTTCATGAGATGTTTTGAGTCGTTTATTGATGTTAAATATAGGTTTGTCTATTTCCAAAGTATATAAAGATCATTCATCATAAAAGAAGATCCATAATATAACTCATCTTTGTATATAGAACAACCATTGTCCTTTATAACAAAAGAGAAACCATTCATTTCTAAACATGAGATTGAAATGATGTTTCGAAAATACTTGGAACAAAATATACATTTTCAAGTTCCATTATAAACCCACTAGGCAAACACAACTCTATACTTCCGATCGTTACTACGCAACTTGTGCATCGTTTCCAACTCGGAGTTGTATTTCCTTATTACGTAGTTTTCTCCTATTATTTAGTGCCTCTATATTTGAACAAATATGAGCACATGATCCAGTATCCAATACTCAATCATGAATAGAGGTAACAACGTTAACTTCAACAATAAAAATATCTTAAGTTGAAGTCTTGGGAACCTTTCCCATCCTTACATCTCCAGATACTTAGGGAAGTTCTCTTCCAATGACCCTTACTTTGACAGTAAAAGCAGCCAGAGATAGAAGAGGCTTTTGCTTTAGGAGTGTTATGATTAGGAACCATCTTCCCTTTATCCTTGTACTTAGTAGCCACTTTAGGAGTCACTTTGCGTTTCATCTTTTTAATCTTCCTCGTACCTTCTTAGATCACGAGGATAGAAGAACTCTTCTTCATCTCCCCATCAATGATCCTCAACATCCCTTGGAGCTCCTGCAAGCTCTTGTCCATTCCTAGCATATGATAATTCCTGATGAAATTAGAATAGCTAGGAGGGAAAGAGTTTAGGATAACATCCGTAGCAAACTCTTTGCTCAATGGATCGTTAAGCTTCTCCAACTACTCAACATCGCTCGTCATACGGAGCATGTGAGTGTCAAGAGAGCCGCCCTCTCATCTTATGACTCAATGAGAGATTTAGTCACCTTAAATTTCTTGACCAAGAAACTTTGTACATCAAGCTCATCTTTTTTGTGCTTGTTGTACATGGTGACTTCATTTGTTGTGCAGCCTACTGCAGGCTGTGCAGGGATTGGTGTGTTAAGGACGTACTCGAGTTTCTCATGTCTTAGTATGAGCGCACGGAACGTATTAGTAAGAGTTTTTTTAGCCATGTGCTACAACGTAAAATGTAAAGATTTTTAGCTTTGTTCATGTAATGTTTTATTCCAAATAAAACTCCCACTACAAATTTATTCTATTCCCGTTTGTAGTTAGGACCAAGATCCCTATTTTCACTTATAATCAAGTTATTGTTGAATAACTCGTTTATTAATTATCTTAGGTAAGCAACTCTTTGCTAATCACATCTCTATGTGATTCTTGGTTTCGCTAAACATCATATGTTTTAACGAAACTTTGCCCCAAGCCCAAAACTGTTTTGGAAATCATTGGTAAGTAACCTCACTCTATTTGGTTCGTTATGTCCGGACATAACCCTCGAAAACCAAAGGTAAAAGGTGACGCCTACTGAGTAGGTCACGTCTGCCAATGAACAATGATATGCGAGGACAGAGTAGGTAGGGCATATTACTTAATTTTTCGGGTTTAACATCGTAAGCAGGCAGTTTGTTAAACCGACTTTAAATGACTTACGAACACGTAAAAGATGTCCGCGTAAAGACCACCGAAAGTTCCTTTTCCAGTCTTTTTTGACACAACCTTCCTTCACGGTTTCTTAAAAATGATAAATCTAATTTACACATTTATAATTAGTCAGTTTATTAAGCTGACTTTAAACATACTTATGAACACGTGAAAAGACGTCTGCCAGAAAGACCATTGAAAGTTCCTTTTCCAGTCTTTCTTTGACATAACATTCTTTCACTGTTCCTTAAAATGATAAATCTAATTTACTCATTTATTATCAAAGCGGTAAATCCAATTTACCAGCTCATACAAATATTTTGTATATATACATGAATCAGTCATGTATATAACTACTATCTATCCAATAGAAGTAGCTTTGCATCTATGATAAGATACATTTCATATCAAAACAGTAAATCTAATTTACCTGCTCATATAAACATTTTATATATATTTATATATGAATCAGTCACGTATATAGCTACTATCTATCCAATAGGAGTAGCTTTGCATTTATGATAAGATACATTTCAAATCAAAGCAAGTAAATCTAATTTACCACTCATACAAACATTTTGTATATTTTTATACATGAATCATCACGTATATAGCTACTATCTATCCAATAGGAGTAGCTTTGTGTTTATGATAAGATACATTTCAAATCAAAGCAAGAAATCTAATTTACCAGTTCATACAAACATTTTGTATATATTTATACATGAATCACCACGTATATTTCTATCGCTCTCAATTCTTTATTTTGCGCCTATATCTTTCTTCTTTACTTATACCGTAAAAAGCATATAAACATTTTATATGGTTTCAAAAAAGCTTAATTCTTTTTGGTACGAGAAAGCAATTTGATAACGTGACAAAGTTCCTTTTGGGCCGCTTATCGGGACACGTAAAAGGGGCTCCCAGAAAGATGGGGTCACGAGGACCACTTTAAATTCAATCTTTCCTAGACATTTAACCATCTCTTTCAAAGTGTGGAAATCAAACTCTTACTCGTGTACTTTATTGCTTCATCACATTCATAGATATACTTTTCATAACCAAATATTTCGAAAAAGCAAAAGAGTTACATTTGCCATGCTTCAAAAGCGCAAAAGTAATTTGGTAACGTGACAAAGTTCCTTTGGGCCGCTTATCGGGACACATAAAAGGGCTTGTCGTAAAGAATACCGAAGGTATCCACTTCCCATCTTTCTTTGACATCACCTTATCTTTTATGTGTGGAGATCAACGGCTCTTACTCGGTACTTTATTGCTTCATCACATTCTTAGATATACTTTGACACAATCGAAAGTTTTCGAAAAGAAAGCGTAAAGAAAGTATAAAGAAAGCTTAAATCTAATTTAACTTTCTTAGTCGACAGAGCCGAACCAAGAAAATCCAATTTTATTTGGTTTGGACTTTAAGCCGCAAATCTAAGAATTAAACCGATATTGGTATATGCATCTTATTTGCATAAGATATAACCTTTTAGAAAATCAATCACGGAGAGCCTTTGCTCGATACCACCGTTGGGATTCGTAATGCCCAAATCCCATTAATGCTCAAGTCATGGAAAGACCGTAGAACAAAAATTTTACTTCTACTTAAGTTAGGGATTAAAGTATGTCGGATAATAACCGAGAGTTACAGACATTTAATCCTTTACAAAAGACGGTAAAATATTATTTTACTTCTAACTTAAACTTAGGGTTAAAGTGATGTGTCTGATGATTACCGAGAGATACACACCTCTTTAAACCTTTATTGATCTACTCCATGATTGATTTCTAAAATATTAATCTACTTAACAATTAAATAGATTAATATAAGATGTTATACCTCGCTTCCAAATTTCAATTGGAATGAAAATCGGCTTGTCTCTGAGCACCAAACGTCCGATGCTTCTGTAGGTTATCCACCAGGACTGACCAGAGAGCGGTTTATTTCTTTTGCCAGAAATACCGTAAACCGCGGTTTCTCGCAAAAACACTATTCACCCGAGAAAAGACGAAATAGTACTATTCACGACTCGCAGTAATTCTGTTTCACAAATGTGCAGAAATACCGCAACTTTCGTAAAAACACTATTCACCGATCCCGTGAATTCTGAAACAACCGTATACCGAGAGAGAGAAAGTGGAACTGATTTGGTGGGAGTTTCTCTCTCACCCTACCCCTCTATTTATAGAAAATGTGAGATTGGCAAATTACCAAAATACCCTCATGAATAGTTGGGAGGTTCCAATGTGAAAAGACCAAAATACCCTTAAAGTTTATCCAATTTACCAAAACGCCATTGGGCTTTTTGGTCAAATTACCGAAATACCCTTGGGCTTTTGGACAAATTACCAAAATACCCTTGGAGGTCATCATGGGCCTTTTTGGGCTTTTTTTTTGGGCTTTTTCAATTTTGGGTTTTTTTTTGGCTTTTTTCGATTTTGGGCTTTTAATTATTAATTAAGACTTTAATTATAAATGGGCTTTGGCCCATAATTCAAATCCATAATTAACATTTAAAATCCAAATCAAATATATATAATTGTCATCTACAATTATATTTTTCTCATTGTTGTTTCGGCGAATTTATACGACGTGTCCAACACGTTATAAATTCAATCGATTTTTGCTTCTTGTCATCTCTATGACAAATATAATTATATCATATATAATTAATTATAACCATCTTATTATTAATTATAAACAATTCATAATTAATCAATAAGATTCTCCGATTAACTCCTATACGGTGTGACCCGACAGATCCGTGTTATGTTGGTAAATAGAGTTAAAACCGTTTTAACTTCTATAATCATAGGAGGCATCCGCGAGTAATGCACTATGACCATCCAATTACACAGATGATGATGTACTTGTACAATATCATGATCCAAGAACTATTTACTTGTGTTTAATTCTTTTGTCTCATAGCTATCGATCGTTTCAAGGTAGGTATGTGTCATCCTTGCAAACTTAATCTTTTCTTGATCCTAAGTAAATTATCAAATATAATTACTCTTGTAATTATACCGCTAGCAGATAATCTTACTCTATCAAGGGGCCCAAAGATGATGCTATAACTCGTATATAAATACGAGGGACAATAGTACTTTTGGCAAACCATCTCTTCCTCCGCATAAGTTATGTATACCGAAGAGCTTCCTTTATAGCCACCTTTACGGATAACGTTTGGTAGAAATCACACACATACATATCCTATGTAGGAAAGATGAATACCTCATACTTTAGAATTTAACACCGAATGAAAACATTAATGACACGAACACAATTCCATTTAATGTTTCATTCGGGGTCATCAAATACGATGTTCCTAGAACATCTATCTATGTGATTAAAATGACAACTCTTTGTCTATGGTCCGTAAAACTTGACCATCATTTAATCCACATACTAACTCGATAACGGTTAATTAGTGTTCCGCTAATTACCTTGGTTAGTGACTTTTAAGAGTATATTCTATATTATGAAGTTTCACAATTCCAGTCATGAACTCGGAATGATTCATAAATTCAATAATACTCAAGGAAATAAAATATCGTTTAAATATCCAATTCATGAACAAAGCTTTATATAACAAATTTATCGTATTATTGACTTCAAGATTATTACAAACTAACAAGAGTGTCACGTGGCATAGCTGTGCTAAGGTGGCCCAATCAAGGTGCCGCCACATGGCATATCTTGCTGGAGGTGGCTGTTGGGGTGTAGGCTTATTCAGGTCTCCAAATTGTACCTAGAGAGTGTTCTATCCCTAAGTTGTACCAGAGAGATCTTGATCAAATCTCAGCCCTTGATCAATTATTTTAATCTGTTTTATCTTCTCTGTTTTATCCAGTTGTACCCAGAGATGTTGTCCTTTTAGGATTCTGCACTGACATTACCGTCGCAGGTCCGTGTGCATCCTTTAGTATTTAGTTGCTAGTCTGTACTTGTGCTCCTATTTTGACACACAGATTTTACAGGCTCTGAGGCCGACTTTGATGATATGGCATCGCCACATCGATCAGAGTCCTTCTTTCAAGACGGTCCTGCTTCGCTGTCGATTTTGCTAGTGTCCACTGGAGATGACGACTCCTTTGAGGTGGTTCTGAGGCCAGTTCTCACACTTGTGAGACCAGATGAGGCCTCTCCAGAGCAGGAGGGTCCATTGGCTGTCGAGCCCGCGAGCGACGAGCCAGTGTTGATCGAGGGAGAGCCGTCTCACATCTCCACATCTCCTGACGAGCGATCTCTCATGATTACAGATGGTACAGTCTCACCCGAGTTCACAGATAGTTGGGTGGAGGGCTTGACTGAGTAGCCCGTAGCCGATTATGACTACGAGCTAGAGGAGGGTTGGCTGGAGGAGCGGCTACTCGACAGTCCAGATGCGGAGGTTCAGGCCAGTGAGAGTCCCGCTGAGCCTCACATCTCTCCTGGTACTTCTTATCTCCTTTATTATTTTCTTGTGGCTTTCTTTTTTATTACACTTACACTTTTGTTTTGCCTTGCAGATGGGCTCAATGCGCCTGTGGTCCTTTCGAGGCGGCTGATATGCTTGCTTCTACCCTAATCTTGTCCTTTCGAGGCGGCTGAGGCGCTAGGTTAGATCTTTCTTTCTTTACTTCTTCTTTTGTTGTGGCAGGTTGTCTTACATGCTTCTTTTATTACAGATGTCACACTGGAAGATGTGAGACTCACCTTAACCGAGTCGGCAGACTCACTTCAGGGCACCTTCTTCAGGGATTACCCGCTGGATCTCGAGATCCTAGACTTTCTGCCAGAGAATGTCTCATTCGACTGGTATGGGTTGACGCATGATGACATTACGCCAGCCCTACTCACCGCGTCTCATCTTTCGAGCGGCTTCATCTCCAGAATGTGTGATGAGCTGCTCAGAGCTTACCAGGATGTGAGCTCCCTGATGTACTAGCATGAGTTAGAGATCCATGAGCTGCGCAAGCATTTAGAGGCTGTTCGACTCCGTTACCTTCAGCAGCTTTCTTCTTGTGTCACTTTTCGCTCTGTGGGAGTTAGTGGTGGGCCCGCTCGACTGCTTATGCAGGAGTTGGAGGACCGTAGATTGTCAATTGAGGGCCTCTCCAGGTATCTGGCGGGACGTCTCTCGAACTTACAGATTTACCTGAGCGCACCCAAGATAGAGCATTTTCCTAGTTCTTAGATTTTGAGGCAGTTTCGAAGGAGGACAGACGCGCTCTCTGTGCCTACTTGGATAGTGATCAGTGCCGCATTGTTTGAACTGGAGTCTCACTTCTCGGACTCATAGATTGCACCTTATATCTTTGCCCTTTTCTTCTCTTCTTTCTTTGATTGTCACACTTGTGATTGCGTACAGGATACTTTCGTGGATGCTTGCTTGTTGATTGACACTTGTTATTGCTTTATTTTCTCTTATTATGGATGATGATTGCTCTTTTTGTTATTTGCTTGTCACTTCCTCTGCAGTGCGGGGAAACATTCCACTGATTTTATGTAACACACCTCCAATTTTAATTGTAAAAGTGCCTAATTATAACTGCTTTACTTTCACACAGCGCCTAATTACAATAAGAGAAAAGGAAAAATTTTACAGCATCCTATACATTGCTTCTTTTTTACTTGTTGCAATACATAACCTAAGTAATCGTGGTATTTTACAGATAGTGAACCTATCTGTATTGACCTCTAGCCCAGGTACAGAATAAACATATTTATCCCATTATTACTGATGGATAAACTTACCAATATCAATTGGATTGTGGATGCAATTGATAACACCATTTTGTGGATGTTCCTCATATACTTGATTGATATTTGTTCTGGAGTTTCACCCACTCTCCCCTCATTTGTGCACATTTTGTGTGCTAAAGTGGAAACTCACCTTCGCTCGTCTCCGCTCAGTTTGTTTGGTGGGGATCCTACCCTCAAACATCAATCACGCATCCCTGCGAGATAGGCTTTCATCGGGTAGGTTCGTTCTCCATGATCAGAGTCACTTCTTTAAGCGAACCACTTTATTTGACATAGAATGTCGGGTAAAAATATAAACCCTTAATCTGACCCCTCTACGATCTGTTATGGGATTGTAACTGACCGTCTCTTTGGGCGTGTGATGCTTTTGCGGATGAATACACCCAACTTGGCTTTATATAACACGTGGTGTCGGGGATAAAAGTGACAATCCCTTATTGAAAAGATTTTATTTTTACTTTAATTGAGGGATAAAAAAATAGACTTTTATTGTTTTACTTAGATATCCCTTTTATTTTTTCTGAGAATGGTAGATTTTTATTATTAGTGCTACTTGCTACTAATAGTACGAGAATTATTTATTTACATGCCCTGATAGCGACTACTTACTAGCCACCAATTTGCCCGACCTATCCCTTGGTTTACATCGCGGGCGACCAATATGAGCAACTTTCGTCATTAGGCAACAGATAGTTTGAGGGGCAAACTACAAACCCTGCCCATTTTTGTGTTTATTCTATATCAAATGGACAAACCCAGTGGTATTTATATTGTGAGCCCAAACACTAAAACTCCCGCCTTACACTCTTTGCATGGTTTTAGCATTAAACTCTCATATTCTTTTTTATTTTTTTATTTTAGGGTTAGATGTGTTTGAGTGGTTTTAGATTTTTAGATGCATTTTATTTATAAATGCACAAGTAGAGTTTTTGAGATTTTATGCAGAGGTGGAGGTTATTTTTTGAGTTTTGTGTTTTGTGCACGTGTATGTAGAAAAGCACTTATTTTCCTCCTTATTTATTTATAGTACAGTACTGCTCCGTTTGGGTCTCGATCCGGGCTATGTGTAGTATTTTTTCCGATACCTCCCGTTGATCGGTGGTCATGAGCCTCTTGCCTTCATGGTCAATGAGTTGGTATGCGCCACCTCCGTATACCTTCTCAATTACGTATGGCCCCTCCCAGTTCGGAGAAAATTTTGCGTCAATGTGCCGGCCAATAATCAGCCTCTTGAGGACAAGAATAAGCTCCCCTTGTTGAAATGTCCTGACTCGTGCCATTTTATCGTACACCCTTGTCATCTTTGCGTGGTATATTTTAAGCTCCCATTTCTCGTCCATGGCATCCAACTCATCCAGTCTGAGTTGTTGGCATTTGTCCATGGTCATGTCATTCTGTTTGGGGAGCGCTTTATGGTGGAGACTGGGGCCAGTGGCTTGGCTTTTGTCTTGAGAGTGGCGGGAGACATGTTATCTCGACCTAGCACCTCTAGTGCTTCATTTCTGCTTAAGTTCCCTGTGAGATTTGTATATAGCTTATGCAGGGGCTTGAGGTCTACGCTGGCCATGCAATGCGGTTCTTGCTCGGGCTGGCCGCGGTGCGGGCTTTAGGACCTCTCAGGCCTTGCGGAGTTGTCCGATGGCGGAGTTCTTGGCCATGATGCGGAGGACGAAGAATGGGTTTGAGACTAGAATGGATGGCTTAGCCACCAGCTGGTTCTGCCCTCTTGGCTGGTCGTCTTCTCCTCCTAGGGGAGTTGGTAGGAGAAGACATGGCATTGTTGGTGACACCCTTAGGAGTTAGGGTGAATGAGACTTCTTTTCATCCGGGATAGAGATCTGGACGATTATCGGAGTGAAGATGGCCGCGGGAGCTGAGTCATAGAAGGTGAGTTAGAAAAGTTTTTATGGGATAGAACCAAAGAACATGAAGAGTCGGCCGTCCGGGTTCTGTGCCGGAGTGACGGTGTAGGGTGCCAAGTTGAAATTGCCAAAGTATGCCATTATCTGCAAAACAGAAAATACTCGAACTACATTAGGTATTTTTATAAAAGACCACTTATGTATCTTATTTAATCCATTTACTTCCCCTTTTATTAATCAAGAGGAGAATCTAGTCTCACTAGGCGTGTCAGATCCCGTGCAACCCTTTTTCGTGTGCCTCTCCGCTCAGGCGGCGGGCTACGGAAGAAAGACACGGTCAGATCCATCTAAGTGTGCATTGTGTGGGTGTTATTATGATTATGAATGCACATTGAGGGTTTTTTTAGAAATTATGGGAACTTTTATGATTTCGGTGGGCGCAAGCCCCCGTTGTTAATTTACCCTGAGTTATCACCCTTCAGACACCTCTTGGATCTCTAAAAGGGGAAAAGAAAATATCATAAATAAGCAAACATAAGTGGTCAATTAATCATGACGCGCTCTGGTATGGGTGTGGTCTAATGAAAGAGTCAGGTTAAGGACTTATGGGTTCGATGGTCCAAAACCTGTGGCGTGAGCTTTTATAGGGTAACTAACACCCAACCAATTATGCAAAATCAGACTACTCGCGCTAGTCGATATTGGAATTGGTCTATCCGTAGACTAGTGAACTTAATTCGCTTGCACATCTCACCGATCTGCTAGATTATGAATGTAAAGAACTGAGCCAATTCATGAACCTAGGCATATATTTTTGATACAGGGTGACATTCACCCATCCAATCACACAAAACCAAGTTTGAAGCGGGACGCCAACTGGTATTGAGGTTGGTGAATTAGAAGATTTGTGAACTTAACTCGCATGCACATTTTGCCGAACTCCTAGATTATGAATCTGAAGCACTAAGTCAATTCATGAACCTAAGTGTGTCATTTTGTTACAGGGCGACATAACTCATCCAATCACACAAAACTAAGCCTGAAGCGCTATGCCAACTAACCTTGAGGTTGGTGAATAAGAGGACTAGCAATCTTAACTCGCATGCACGTCTTGACTGATATTCTAGATTATGAATTTAAAGCACTAAGCCAATTCATGAATCTAGATGTGTCCTTTTGGTACAGGGCGACAAAACCCATCCAATCACACAAAACCAAGCTTGAAGCACTGAGCCAGCTGGTATTTGAGGGTTGGTGAATTAGGAGATTTAACAAACATAACTCGTATCCATATCCCACTGATATTCTAGATTATGAATCTGAAGCACTAAGTCAATTCATGAATTTAGGGTTATCATACACACAAAGTTAAATTCGAAGCGCTTGACTGACTTAACGTTGAGGTAGGCATGCTAAAATAAATCCTGTGACTCTGACAAACTCGAGGTCAAATTTGTACGTTTTACGAGACGACTGATATTTGGATGGTCGTGCGACTGTCATCCTTGTCATCCTACTTCTTCTCTTTTTTATCTTCTTCACATGGTATGCTCCATTATGTGATCTTCATCATCATTATAATCATCATATAATCACCATCACTGCATGATTATTTTTTCTACATGATTAATATCCCTATATGATCATGATCATCATCATCAACTGATCATCTTACCTAAATGATTATCATCTCTACATGATTATCATATCAGTGTGATCATGATTATCATCATATCTGAATGATTATCATCCTTTCATGATCATCATCTCAGTATGATTATATCATCATCTCTACATAATCAGCATCCCCATGTGATCATGATCATCATTATCGATTGATTATCTTACCTGAATGATTATCATCTCCGTATGATTATCATTTCAGTGTGATCATGTTCATTATCATATAAATATCATATCTAAATGATCATAATCTATACACGACCATCATTCCAGCATGATTATTATCATTATCTCTACATGATCAGCATCCCCGTGTGATCATGATCATCATCATCAACTAATCATCTTACCTGAATGATTATCATCTCTACATGATTATCATATCAGTGTGATCATGATTATCATCTCTACATGATTATCATATCAGTGTGATCATGATTATCATCATATCAGAATGATTATCATTTCTGCATGATCATCATCTCTACATGATCAGCATCTTTGTGTGATCATGATCATCATTATTGACTGATCATCTTACCTGAATGATTATCATCTCTGCATGATCAGCATCTCAGTGTGATCATTATCATCATCTCTACATGATCAGTATCTCTGTGTGATCATGTTTATTATCATGTGATCATCATCATGGTCATCATCCCTATATGATTATCATATTAACATGACCAACTCGATCACATGATCATCATCACTACCTGATCATGATATCATCACCTCATGGTCATGATCATCATCACTTATTATAATATTTTAATATATTATTTTTCTTATTATTTCACCTTTCTTTTTTTATTCACAATATTATTTTATTATTTTATTTACTAATTTTATCTTATTTTCCTCTCTATTTTATTGTATTATTATTTATTAAAACATTATCACATATCAAAGGGCCTTTTATTATTATCTATTTATCTATTTCTATTGTGCCCAATATTCATAAAAGATTTTCATATTGAAAGATCATGAAAAATTCATATATTATTCTTTGATGTTTTATATGAATTTTATAAATTTTTATTTATATTTAAAATTTTAAGTCAAAACTTGATCAAAATAGAAATTCATATTACTATGGTTTTAATTTTGAATTATTAAAATATTATAATAATTATTAAAATGAAGTATTTTTTATCCTAAAAAAATACTATAAAAAATAATAGATTTTTAGAAATAAATTTGAGTCAATTTAGAGTTTGAGAACATTTTCAAATGATTTATTTACTAATTAAATTTTATTTTCTATTATTAACTTAATTAGGCTTTAATGTAATGGGCCATTGGATCTGTTCTTGTGCGACCCTTTTTCGCGCGCTCCGCACCGCCGCCGGGCGATGGGTTAAACTAAGAAGGACACGGAGATCCCTCCCGAATATGCATCCAAAATCTTATGCCATCGAGTTTGTTTTGATAGCCCACCGGCGTGCCGATCCCGTGCGACCCTTTTTCGCGCGCTCCGCACCGCCGCGGGCGATGGGTTGCGGAAGAAGGACACGGAGATCCCTCCCGAGCGTACATCTCGTCGGGGTGCGCGCGATTCTCGCCGTTTAGAGATATTTGGATGCACATTTAGGGGTTTTTTAGTGATTGTGAGTTCTTGTAGATTTCGGTGGGCGCAAGCCCCCACCGTTAATTACCCCGGGCTACGAACCTCGAGGCACCTCTCGGATCTTTGAAAGAGAGAAGCAAATAGTATAGTTAAAAGATGGTCAAGTGGTCGTCTAGGTTTATAAAAAGGGATCTACGGAAGATGAACCTACAAACAGACGGCTGGATTATGAAAGACAAACCTACAAACAGACGGTTTTGTCTTATGGGGACGAACCTACAAACAGATCGGTTCGGTCCATGCCACCTCGAGATGTAACCTTACCAACTACCGGGTTAATCTCTTCATAGGGGCTTGAGGTGAGTCTACATACGATCGACTCGACCTCTCGTTGATCTAGAAGATAAACCTACAAACGAACGGTTCAATCTTAACTAGTCAACAACCAATCACACAAAATACAACTCGAAGCACTGAGCCGGTTGATCTTGAGGTTGGTGAATCAGGAGAAGGGTGGCTATGGCTCACGTATTTCTTCTCACTGATCTTCTAGATTATGAATTCGTAGCACTAAGCCGATTCATAAACCTAGGAAACACAATTGCACACAATGTCAAACATGAAGCACTAAGCCAATTCAACATTGAAGCATGTGTTAGTGAAGGAACCTACCTACAAACGGTTCGCATTCACTGTTTTGTGGATGAATCTACCAACGAGAACCGATTCAATCTCACATTCTCGGGAAATGAACCGGAGACAAACTCATCGACGGACGAGTTCGGTCTTGCTAGCTCAAATGGTCATGAATTACTTGTTCATGACACCGAGTCATTAAGATGTCACTTCTTTAGGACATCGTAATGTTCTTCATCTTCAAAGTCGACATATCTCTCCATGCCGACGTCGTAGCTTTGGTCAATCTTCAACGAACGTCAAGATGTTCTTGTCTCGACTAATCATCCTACGTGTTGCATTACTTGTGCAAGATTACTATGTAGCCCTACACCCCTTGTGTGAGCGTATTCAATCATGAGTTACTTGCTCATGGCAGCGAGTCATTAAGATGTCATCTCTCTAGGACATCGTAATGTTCTTCTTCTTCAGAGTCGACGTATATCTTCATATTAGTATCGTAGCTCTGGTTATTCTTCATCAAACGTCAAGATGTTCCTATCTCGACATACTTCTTCATGCTGCTATCAAAGCCTTATTCATCTCACGTCAAGATGTTCCTGTCTCGACGTATCTTGTTATTCTTCATCAAGTGTCAAGATGTTCTTGTCTCGACATATCTTCTCATATTGCTGTTGAAGCCTTAATCATCTCACGTCAAGATGTTCCTGTCTCGACGTATTGTTCTAAATGTTATAACATATGTGCAAATATTTCTACGTGGCTCTACACTCCTTATGTGAGCATATTTATTCATTTTTAAAATGCACAAAGTCTATTATAATATCTTCCATTATTATAAAGATGCATTTATTATTATTATTATTATTACTTTATTATTATTATTATTATATTATTATTATATTCTTACTACTATTATTATTTTTTATTATTATTATTTTTTTATTTCTTAAACTCTATTTATCTATGTAGAAAATTATTTACAAAAATAATAGAAAAAGGGGGTAGCTATTAATATTTTTGGGATTTTTATAATGGCTAAAATAGTAGAATTTTATTTTTTATTATTTCTAAACCTTATTATTTTGTAGAAAATCACTTACAAAAATAATAGAAAGTAAAATGGTTATGATTTTTATTAGTATTTTTAAAATGTTTATAATAGCTAAAGTAATAGAATTTTGTTATTATATTCTATTATGTTGAAACAATATTCATTATGTAAGAATCATTTTACAAAAATTAAAAGATGGTTAGTTATACTATTTTACTATTATTATTATTATTATTATTATTATTTTATTATTATCTTTTTTTTAATATCTATAATAGCTAAAAGAAATCATTACTAATATTCTATTCTATTTATTATACTATTCATTATATCTATTTTTTATTATCTCTATTTATTATCTATAGAAAAGTATAAGATTTTTATTGTTAGTCATAAGGGATGAAATTCATTATGTTTTTATTAAAACTATTATTTTTATCACATTTTATTCATCAAAAGTATATTTTGTATATTTGTATAGAAATAACAAAAGAAATACAATTCATATTATAAAACTATATTATCATTCTTTATTATAAAGAAAATGCATTTTACTATTTATTACCATAGTAGTATATTTTGTATATTTTGTGCTATTTATTTTTATTATTCTTTTTACAGAAAATATCAATATAATATCTATTATTATTATTATATTTTTTTTTATTTATCAAAGAATATAGCTAATCTCATCATTTATTATAGTATATTACTATCATCATTATTATTTCATGGAAAATCACTTGAAAAATTACTAAAATATATCTAGTTATTATTTATAATTTTTATTTGTATTTTTAGAATTTTTATAGTATTTAAAAATGACAAGTCAAATCTAAGTCAACTATATCAATATATGTAATGTATTTTGCTTTTAAAATGTTTTATTATGATTATATTTTTAAAACTGGAATATTATTATACCGAAAAATAGTATGAAAAATAAGAAAATTTTAGAAACAAATTTGAGTCAATTTGGAGTTCAATAGCATTTTCAAATCATTTATTTACTCCATATTATTACTATTCTGTTATATTTAATTAATGGGCTTAATCTGGGCCGCCAGATCTACTCCGAGATTGGTGCGCATCTTTCTAACTCTCTTCTTCACTTGGGCCGCCGATTAGTTTGAGATGAGTGTTTAATGGATCTACGGCCCGATTAGCATGTAGTTATTATTTAAATGTTTAAACGTATCTGGGCCGCTTGATTTAATTAAGATGCGTGTTTAATATGTATAAGGCCCAGATCTTTTCTCGTTTTAAATTTTCGAACTCTTGCCAAATCCCGTTCATCAGATATTCTTCAAGATTGACGGACACTTCAAGAATCGTGCAGACGGTCTCTTCTCAGTCCCTGACCTCCCGATGTGTCAAGATCCGTGCTAGGTGGCGTTCCCGGTCGCCGGAACTTCCTTCCTCCGATCGACCAAAGACATTGATATCGTCTTAGTGCATAGAATCATTCTATATTATCCGATCAAAGATCTATATACGGTGGTTGATACTTATACGACACTATCGCCATCGTGCTAGTAAGAACCTAAGTATCAAGATCATTTCTTCATCAAATTCACCGAATTCAATTGAGATTCTTGACAATTATACAAAGCTATCGAGCATCGCCTTGACATGTACATATGATCCGGGATGAGTATGAAGCTTCCGGATGCTATTAACCGGTTGGGACAATCGCATGCATGATAGGTATGCGTACCGATTGGTACCGATCGCGATCCTTTCTCAATTTGAGATGTTTTTATATTCAATTGACGACTCTCAGGCCTAAAGGCTCACCCAGACATTGCTAGGGCCAGTGGCTCGCTGAGATAGAGATCAATTGAAGCCAATTCAACTCTGTAATTTCATCAAGATATTGATTTGTGCTAGAATCGTGCATTTCTTTGAATTTGCAAGAATTGGTTCATCCTGTTCAATCGTAATCATACAACTAGGATACTCAAAGGATAACAAGTCATCATCTTTCATCAATTGAGCAAATATAAACAAAGAAATCGGTTTAAAAGAAAAAAGAATCATAAAGAACAGATGCAATACTATTGAATTATAAGAAAAATCTTTATATCTGTGACTAATCCAGGCCTAAAGGCTCACCAATCACTTTGTGATTGGGCCAGTGGCTCACTGGATTTAATCATTTATTATTGATTAAGATTCATATGAAAAAAATAAAAGAATGTGGCAAAACAACAAGAATCAAGAAAGAAATGAATTGATTATCCAATTAACTATGCAAAACATTCTAAATTCAGCTACAAAGGATGAAATGCAAAGAAAAGCGCCAATGAAGCTAATGGACATATAACAATTACCTCTAAGCTTGAATAGTAATCCGAATCAATTAGCTTCTGTGTAATCTCTACAATTGGCGTTTAACAGTAAATGGATACTCTCAATTGCTCTACTAATGGATGTATGGATGTGTGTATGTATCTCCCCTCTTCACTGTTGCTGCCAATTTTGGTTTATATAGGCTAATTAGGCTGATTAATCACAATTGTGATTGGTTAATTGCCTTTCACTCGGATTGCCACCTTGGGTTCATCTTCACCCTCCATTCTAATTCAATTAACGGCCCGATAAGTTTGTGTTTGTTTTCTAACCGCTTTCGTTATTCTTTGATCGTGCCGCGATTTAGTTTGACTTCATACTCTCAATTACCCATGTAACTCGACCGACAAGCGGCCCAAGGTCATTACTTACTATTTAAGCACTCCATGATCACTCGATCGCCGCTTCATTCATCCATCAACTCCAATTTCACTAAGCTCTCTTCTCGCCCCGTTTCCTTCTTTTGATCAATTAGCATCTCATACTTCAAATTGCCTCATCAATACACCTCCATTCAAGCGCCGCCTTGCCCTAAAGGATCGACCTTGCCGTGCAATTTGATCTCCAGAGTGTTAATTCATCTCTTCTTATAAACTCAATTCTCGTAATAAACCGATTTCATCCTTTGTTCATCCCTTTTCATCCGTTGATTCAATAGCACCTATAATTCGGTCGCCTAATCATCACTATCCGTCGATCATCTTCAATCATGGCGAGGCGTCAAGGGAAGCGGAAGGCGCAAGCTTCGGCTGAATCGGCAATGGCGAGAAGAAGAGGAGGGAGAAGGCCCTTCCGCTAGCTTGGATGCGCACGGCACACGTGATCCAAAGGGCGTAAGAGAAGCGGAGCAACATGCATAGGGCTCATGCACCAGGTTTATCTCTCTCTCGCTTTCTTTTTAAATTCAATTGCGTTGAATCGAATGAATAGCTATATAGACTTGGTTCATGGCTTAACTATGCGCCTCTATCCGAATCTCTCGACTATCGGGCCCCATTGTCGATGCAAATGGGCTTAGGAGTAGCCATGTCAGCAATTTTAGGATTAATCATGCTAATGTGGCGTGTTTCTATTGGCTGCTTCATCTGATCTGGCAATGTTTATATTAATCACCTTGTTTAATTTTTTGATCGATCGTGCATTAATTCTACGAGTGACACATGGCACATGATAGGGTCCACCGTATAGTCTTGGTCCAATAGCTCGTTGCCATGTGTATCGACCGTAATTAATATGGTGAGGTGGCTCGCTAGAACAATGCCATGTGGCACACCGAGCCGAGATGGCTTCATGTGGCCGTGCCACGTGGCTTCGAGGTTAGGTGCGAGGTGGCCTCCTCCGGTCAGTGCGCGTGGCACGAGGGAGTGTAATGGACCATCGGTGTGATGCCATGTGGCATAGGATAGTATGAGGTGGACCGTCGATCTTGCCACGTGGCATGTGGTGGGCCCACATGTCGTCAAGATATGGCGGGGGGCCCACATGGCCGAGTGGACCAATGGGGTGCCGACACGTGTCGTGAGGTGGCCCAAGTGAGATGTCGACACGTGTCACACCCTCTCTTCCCCGATTCGGTGTAGGTGTGCTTAGGATCCCCGCTTGCACCCGGATGTGTCTCTCGTCCCCAAGTTGCACCCGATGAACCCTCGATTGAATCTCGCCTTTGATTAATCCATTTATCTCGTCTTTATTTTCCCCGAATTTATTTTAATAGCTCCACTTATCCAAAAATCATGAAAATTTCACCAAAAATCCCTAAATTCATGATGATCATCCCTGTAATTTTTAATTCCATTTTTACCCCTGCCTCTCTGAATTAAAAATTCTTTTGTCCATAAAACCCTAATATTCCTTATGAATTAATCCCCGATCTCAATTGTAGCTCGTGTCTCGCCAATTATCTCCTCTTGCAGAAACCACCCTAACTAAATACCAATTAGACTTATATTGATATTCATTAGGGCTTGATTTGATCAAATGCCGACTACTTATCGCCAATTAATACAAATCTAGACTTGATCGTGGTTGCTCCCACTTTGGCACCTGATCGCCTTGTGAAATTGACTTTCAATCCCTTAACATGAGGGTGACTTGGTCAAAGAACCGACTACTTATCAAGTAATTGACACAAATCAAAGCATGGTTAGGTGGTTGCTCACAGCTTTGGCACCAGGTCACCTTGAAAGCAAAATCACATTTGGAATTTCTCATGACTAGTTGCATCAAAATGCTGGCTTGGCATTGATACTGTTCCATGTAGTACAGGGATTGTACTGCTTCAGCTCATAGGGTTTGATCTTGGCTTTCTCTCTTGTATTTCTTCTTTCAACCTTTCAGGGGTAAACAAAGAGCCACCCACCAAAGCGGGTCCTGAAGAATTTGGCAAATTGAAGGGCCTGCTTTGGTGCACATATTCGACACACCTTTCTCCTTCTTAGGGTTCAGGCTAGACTTCGATAGATTTTCCTTTAATCAGATTCTTCTCATGAGCGCAACATGGTGGGGCCTGTCCTCTCAGCCTCTCGCTCGTGGGATAATGGTGCATGTACTCAGCCTCCTGCTGAGCTACCTGCTTCAGCCACTATGGGGATAGGTAAAGATAGCATCTCTCGGCTACCTTATTTCGCTTTCTTTTCTTCTCTTTCACTGTTGGGGATGCTGATCGCCTGCTTTGCTATTTTCTCATCTCTTCTTTCGCAGTATGGGAGATTTTCATAAGCTCTTTACATTTTACACTCTCAATCTTAGTTGCAAAAGTGCCTAATACAGCTGCTTTTATTTTCACATAACATCTAAGTACAAAAATAGAAAAAGGGAAAACTTTACAGCACCCTGTTGCACTTATTCTATACATAGCTTCTCTTTATTTATTACAATACAGAACTTAAGTAACCGTGGTATTTTACGGATACCGAACCCGTCCGTATTGACCTCTAGGTCGGCACAGAATAAACCCGTTTATCCCTTTATTACCGATGGATAAACTTACCAAAAGATCAATTGGATTATGGATGCAATTGATAACACCATTTTGTGGATGCTCCTTGTATATTTAGTTGACATTTATTTGTGGAAGCTCACCCACTCTCCCCTCATTTGTGCATCGTTGCGTGCGAATGGAATCTCGCATTCACTCATCTCCACTCAATTTGTTTTGTGGGGGTACTACCCTCAAACATCCATCATGCATCCCCGCGAGACAAAGCTTTCATCGGTAGGTCCGCTCTCCATGACCCGAGTCACTTCTTTAAGCGAATTACTTTATTTGACACCGAATGTCGGGCAAAAGCATAAACCCTTAGTCCGACCCCTCCATGACCTATTTTGGGATTAGAAACAGATCACCTCCTTGGGCGTGTGGTACTTTTACGGATGAATGTACCCAACCTCCGGTTTTTTATATTTTGGCTACCCTCAAACATCCATCACGCATCCCTCGCGAGACAAGCTTTCATCGGGTAGGTCCGCTCTCCATGACTCCGAGTCACTTCTTTAAGCGAGCCGCTTTGTTTAACATGAAATGCTCGGGTACAAGCGTAAACCCTGGTCTGACCCCTCCATGATATGTCGTGGGATTATGACACACCATTTCTTCGGGCGTGTGGTGCTTTTACGGATGAATGCACCCAACCTGGCTTTGTATAACACTCATGGTGTCGGGGACAAAGGTGGCAACCCCTTATTGAAAAGATTTTATTATTATTTTATTTTTTTTATTATCATTTTTTTTATGAGTAGGAAAATAGGTTTTTATTGTTTTACATATATATCTTTTTATTTTATTAGAAGAAGGCAGATTTTGGTTATTAGTGATACATGTTACTAATAGTACGAGAGTTATTTATTTATATGCCCTCGTAAGCGACTATATACTAGCCACCAATTTGCTCGACCTATCCCTTGGCTTGCGCGCGGCGACCAATATGAGCAACTTTCGTCATGGGCAATGATAGTTTGAGGGACAAACTGCAAACCCTGCCCATTTTTGTGTTTATTCTGTATCAAATGGACAAACCCAGTGGTATTTGTATTATGAGCCCAAACACCAAAGCTCTCGCCTTACATTCTCGCGTGGTTTTGGCGTTGTATTCCCTTATTCTATTTTTTATTTTGTTATAGGGCTAAATGTGTTTGTGTGGTTTTGGATTTTTGGATGCATTCTATTTACAGATGCATAAGTAGGGTTTTTGGGATTTTTATGTAAAAGTGGAGGTTAGACATGGGTTTGTGTTTCGTGCACGTGTGTGTAAACGAACACTTATTCCCTCCTTATTTATTTACAATAGATACTACTCGGTTGGCCCCGCTCCGGCTATGTGTAGTACTTTCTTCGATATCGCCCATTAATTGGTGGCATGGGCCTTTCTCCTTCATGGTCTATGAGTTGGTATGCGCCGCCCCCGTATACCTTCTCAATTACGTATGGCCCTTCCCACCCGGGAGAATTTTGGGCCGATGTGCCGGCCAATAATCGGCCTTTTAAGGACAAGAACAAGCTCCCCTTGTTGAAATGCCCTGACTCGTGCCATTTTGTCATATGCCCTTGCCATTTTTGCCTGATATATTTCAAGGTTCTGCTGGGCTATCAGTCTCTTCTCGTCCATGGCATCCAACTCGTCCAGTCTAAGTTGTTGGCATTCGTCCATGGTCATATCATTTTGCATAGCCACCCGCAATGACGGTAGTTCCACCTCAAGAGGGAGGACGGCTTCAACCCCAAAAGCCGAGAATACGGGGTAGCTTGCGTAGGCGTTCGTACGTGGTTCGATAAGCCCATAATGCTTCCCGTAGACGATTATCCCGGCCTCGTTGGTTGCCGTCCACTCGTCTTTTTCATGATATTGATCGTGGTTTTATTAAAGGCTTCGGCCAGGCCATTGGCTCTCGGATTATAAATGGACGAGAATCTCCAATCGATATTAAATTGCTCCGCCAGGGCATAGACTTTGGAGCTCTTGAAGGCCGTTCCGTTATCGGATATTATTCGTTGTGGGGTGCCGAATCTAAGAGAGGATGTGCGTCTTGAAGAACTTAACCACATCGGATGCTTTGACTTCTTTAAGCGGGACGGCTCGGCCCATTTTGTAAAGTAATCTGTCGCCGCCAGGATGAACCGGTGACCTCTCGACGTAGGAGGGTCTATGGGCCCTACTATATCTGTGCCCCACATATTAAATGGCCAGGATGCTACCGTGGGGTGCAACAGGTTTGGCGCTTGATGTATAAAAGGGCCATGTATCTGGCACATGCGGCACTTCTTCGCGTGCTCTTCACAATCAGCCACCATCGTGGGCCAATAATACCCCATTCGCTTGATTTTCAACTTCATTTTCGGCCCAGACTGATGTGCTCCGCATAGCCCGGAATGAACTTCTTTCATAACTTGCCCGCCGCAGGTCTTGATACACACCTCGCCATAATCGATCATAAGACCTACGGTATAGCGTATTACCCACATATGCATACCGTAGTACCCGTTTTCTTAGTTGATCGCTATCCTTTTATCCTTGGGGAGGGTGCCATGCCGGAAATATTCGATGAACGGTTGTCTCCAATCATCGTCTTCTTGATTATCATTGTCTCTTGGCATTCCATCTTTTCTAGCCCAAGTATTTTCATTATTCACATTGTCCGTCGTCCGACACAATGATAATGGTCTTCTATTACGGACGATGATGTGGATTTACGCTCTGTTGGTTCACCCAGCCTCTTTAGCGAGTTTGGCCAACGCATCCGCTTTCACCGTTCACGCCCTCGTGACCTTCTCGATGGACACGTACGGGATTTTCTTCATTAATTCCATGGCCTTTCGGTGATATTGTATTAGTTCCGCTTTAAGACCTTGTATTCGCCAATTATTTGATTTATAATCAACCGTGAGTCCCCAAAGATACGCATGCCTTGATCTCTAGTTCCGGTGATAGCTCTAGTCGGCGATAAGTGCCTCATACTCGCTTCATTATTTGTGCATGGTTCGGTTAAAGCGAGAGAATGTCGTATTATCCCGCCTTCCGGGTTACGAAGACTAGTCCCGCGCCGACCGCACAGTTGGGACTCCGGCCCGCGATCGGCTTGATTGAAGAAGCACCATCAAAGTACATCTCCCATATAGGACTTCCTTCTTCAATATGTAGAGTTTCCTCGTCGGGAAAGTCGCATTTTAGTGGGGAGTCATCTTGAATCGGTGTGCAACCGGAAATCCGCCGGCCGCCGCCTTTTATCGCCTTTTGCGGTGTATAGGTAATGTCGAACTCGGTGAGAATAATAGCCCATTTGGCCACCTCTACCCGTCAACATTGGCCGAGTCATCGATATTTGAGAGGTCCACCTTAGATATTAATATGATTTTGTGGGCTAGCATGTAATGCCTCAATTTCTTCACCGCGAAGATTAGGGCTAGGCAATGCTTCTCGATCGGTGAATACCATGTTCGCCCCTACCATCATGCGACTTAGGTAATATAGCGCATTTTGATTACCATCCTGGTTTTCTTGTGCCAATAGGGCTCCCAAGGATCCATCCAAGGCGGTTGTATATAGAATGAGTTCCTTCCCGGGTATGGGCGCCGCCAATACTGGAGGGTTGAGCAGATATGCCTTGATTTCTTCAAAGGCTCGCTGGCACTCGCCATCCCATTTAAACGGGATATTCTTCTTAGTCAGCCGGGTGAAGGGTTGGATTTTACCCGATAGGTTGGCTATGAACCGCCTGATGTACGCCAATTGCCCTTGCAAAGATCGCAATTGTTTTAAATTCTTTGGCGGGGATAGTTCAGTTATTGCTTTGATCTTGCCCGGGTCTATCTCAATGCCCCTGTGGCGTACCACAAATCCCAGAAATTTACCGGATGATACCATAAATGCGCATTTCAACGGGTTTAATTTGAGCGCATGTTCTCTCAAAGCGGTTGAAAACGACCTCGAGGTATGGAGGTGTTCTTCATATGACATGGCTTTGATGACTAGGTCGTCCACATAGCACTCTACTATCTTGTGGATCGATCGTCGAATATTTTCGTCATTGCCGTTGGTAGGTGGCTCCCGCATTTTTGAGCCCAAACGGCATGACTTTGTAACAATATATGCCAATCGGCGTGCGAATGCCGTGTGCCTCTCATCTTCTCGGCGCCATTTTGATTTGATTATAGCCCGCATAACCGTCCATGAAGGAGAAGACTTCATAGGAGGATGTATGGTCGATTATGATTTCGATTCATCGGGAGCGGAAATCATCTTAGGGCACGCCTTGTTTAGGTCCCGAAAGTCCACACAGATGCGGATTTGCCCATTTTTCTTCTTAACGGGACAATGCTAGCTACCCATTCGGCGTCTCTTCTTCCCGTATGAAGCCTGCGTCGATGAGTTTCTTCGTTTCCTCCACGACCTTTTCTTCGAGTTCTATTCTCATTCGCCTCGGCGCTTGTTTAATCGGCTTGAAGGTTGGATCAATTTTTAAGTAATGAACTGCTACGTTAGGATCTAATCCAGGCATTTCTTTATAACTCCAAGCGAAGCAGTCCATATAGCTCTTAAGGAATGTCTTCAACCTGTCAGCCACCTCCTTTGGTAATGACGCGCTTATGAAAGTCGGTCGTGGGTCTTCTTCCGTCCCCAGATTGATTTCAGCTAACTCATCGACCGTGTTAGGTTCCTTTTCTAGCTGTTTCAAAGCATTTTTCAGGACCGGGGTATTGTCCTCTTCTGTTTCATTATCCGGCATTTCAACAGAAGTCATGCAACAGCTTTCTTTCATACGGTACTCGTTGAGAGACCCCTCGAAGCATGCTGCGTCATCGCAGTTATACCCTAATCCCCGGGTGTATTTTATTTTACCATCCAGGCCCAGGACTTTATTCTGGCCGCCATTCCAGAGTTCATCAAAGCGCTTGGCCTCGGCCTTGGATATGTCTCTCAGACATCTTGCCCTTTTCGCCAATTTATATAGCTCCTTTCCAAAGGGATGGGATGCAGCGTCATCGCTCGTTGCATTCTCCGATTCTTGTTCTATCACCCACTTCTTCCAAGTGTTGTGATCGGGTTCTTCGTAGACCGGGTTGAATCGCTACGATAGAAAATTATAGCCTTGTGGATGATAGTTTTCCCTTTGATGCGCTCTACCTTTGCCGCACAACAAAGGTTTTAGGGTTTGGATGTGGTTCACTTCCCTTGGTATAAGGTCTTTAAAGTGCCTTTCGGGAACCACAGTAATCTCTAGCGCTGCCATCTCTTCTTCTATCTCAATGTTCATGACTGAGTTGGAGCGGTAGATTTCTTTGATCGGCTTACGTCTCGCAACCTTGGGTTTGCTAGGTACGGGAGTGTGCGAGATCGTATAAGCCACCCCTTTGCCCTTGTTATTCAAGTTATGCGGAGCTGGGTCTTGTTGAAAGCTCTTCGGGAGTTGGATCGTCCCGTTTCTATGCCCTTCTTCTATGAGGTCCTTGAATACCCAGCATTCTTCAATTGTATGGCCCAGTATGCGATGATAAGGGCAGAATTCGCCTTCGTCGGCTCTTTCTATGTCTGCGGGTCTTTTACAGACGGGAAGTGTTAACCCACTCTTTAAGGCCTGCTCGAATATCCGAGCTGTTTTATTTTTCAGGAAAGAGTATGGTTTACTCTTCTTGACCTTGAGGGTTTGCATGACGGTTGGTTGCTTAGCTTTCGTTTCTTCCCCCTTTGATTCATCTACTATGACAATTACCCGTTTGCCGCTATCGGGTGCTTGCCTTTCGGGGGTCCCGGAACGGGGTTCGCTCGTCACCTCCTCGAGTAGCTCGGAGTTATAGATCGCGGTTTATGGGTTTTCAATCATTATCATGATTTCATTGTGTTGCACCTTGATATCCTGCATCACTTCCCATTGTTCAGACACCTCTCTTCTATTATTTTCAACTTGGTGCCTTATTTCGTCGATCGCATTCCAGACGCGACCTTCGAAATTTTCCCGCCATGAGCGTTCTTCATTTATAGGCCTTGGCCTAACCGGTTATCCCTTCCGCTACCGGTCCCGTGTTGATCATATATGACTCCTCACTTTCATTATCCGTTTCGGGCCCTTTGTATGGCTTCTTGAGGATGTGATAAATGATCTCTTCGTCGATTCTTCTTCCTGTGGTTGACGATCATGGCCGACTCTTCTCCCGAGGTAATATCGCCCGAGTTGTTAGAATCTTCGAGTCTTCTCCCGAAGTTGCCTCTATGATCGAATTTGAGGGTGTTGGCGGGTTTAAAATTGAAAATGACCTCCTCTTCGAATCACTTGCATTGATTTCGTTCGGTTTTATTTGGGCCTTATACGCAGCCCAATTGTTTGAAGCGGAAGGTTGCTTCTTCACCCGACTTTCTTCCGGTCTTTGGGCTCGAGCACCTCTTTGGGAGTTTAATATTAAATTTGACCTCTTCTTCTCTCAGACGAGGTATCAAATTTAGGGCCTTTGTTGAAGGGTTTCGACTCCGCTTTAGTTATAGGCGGCTTGGCGCCACGGCGGATTTAGGCGAGAAAATATTGGGCGTCATTAAATTTAATCTCATGCACCCCGAATGGCTTGACATCTCCGTCAATTCTCTTTTGCTTACCATTCTCGATATATTTCGCAAGTAATCGGTGCAGAGTAGAGGGTATGACCGATTACTATGAAGCCACGGCGACCCAAAGAACGCCCGATAAGAGGTTTCGGCGTCAATGACATAGAATTTAGTAGGCGCTCTTAGGCTTCCGCATTGCGGGTTCGAGTTATAGCTCCTGTGGCCTTTTGGGAGTTTTGATTGAAGCCATGAATGATCACCTTTTCGTCAGATAGGTTCTTTACGTCTAAGGTGATGGTCTTCAGAGTTTTAAGCGGCATGATATTGATTGAAGACCCTGCGTCAACCAGGATGCGACCAACCCTTTGCCCTCCGCAGTTTCCGGTGATGTATAGCGGGCGGTTATGGTCGACGGTGCCTATTAAGAGGTCATCGTCTTGTAAAATTTATGCGGGCGGCCCGCTTGGCGGTGAATAGGGCTTCCTGCATATTTTGCTCTACGAAGTATGACTTGTACTTCTCGGGATCTTGCAAGGCCTGGATTAGCACCTCTCTTAGGTCTTGTGACATCATCAACGCGTCAAATATGCTTAATAGCGCTGGAATCTTACGCAGATGTGCCAACACATTATATTCTTCGCCCGTCGACCGGGTCCTTTCTGGGTTCTTGCTTGGATTCTCGACCTCTTTACCTTTATTCTGGACCTTGTCCTTTCCTTTATCGGAATCCTTGGGAGCCTGTCTCTCGGGTATATAAGTCCCGGACCGGAGTACGGCTTTACATTCTTCATTTTTGGTCCCAGAGGTGCTTGCTTCTCCTTCATCATTCGGGAAGAACATCTCCTCTAAAGTTGGCATATCTTCGTCATGAGAAGAGTATACCATATTGCACGAAGCACCCCAGATTTCTTCGCTTTCTTCTTTATTTATTTCTTCATCTATATTTTCTTTCTTTTGACTTAGGGTTAGCTTCTCCCAGTCTTCTTTGGAGATGAAGTGTTGAAGGGTGATTGCCTCGGGACTGCCCTGCTCGTACTCTTCAATTTTATTCTTTCTGGACTTGTTATTTCTATGCTTCTTTCTCTTCTTAAGAACCTGGTCTTGGCTCTGGTCCACCTTATAATATACCCTGGGTTTTGGTGGGACTACTGGCGTGATGTCGTCTTTCCATCTCATGCCGGGTTCTTTCTTAAGAGCTCTAAGCATTTTAATCGACTTTTTCGATAAGTGTGTAGTCCATTGTTCTTCTTGATTTTCACCTAATTGGCCCGGGACTTTCTCTTCTTCGTGAGAGATCATGTTGGCCTGCTCATGGGCTGATGGGCTTTGCAAGAAACCCTTAGGTAAAGTAATTTCACCGTTTTTATACGCCTTTTCGACCCAATCTTTGAAGACCCAGCAATCTTCAATTGAGTGCCCTAGTACTCTATGGTATGGGCAGAAGTTGGGTTCGTCCGATTTATCGGCATCTTCCGGGCGTTTACTGGCCGGCAGGGTTAGGCCATTCTTCAGTGCCCCTCTGAAGATTTGGGCAACTTTATCTTTTCTGAAGGAGTATGGTCTAGATTTCTTTTGTTTAAGAGATTCAAAACTCCGTGAACTCCCTCCTGGATTGGGCCTGGGTCCCTTATTGTAATTGTTGCCATTTGTGCTACTGCTGCCGCCTTGGGTGTCTGCATTGGCAACCATCTTATCTTTCAACGAGGTGAATGCCACTTTAGTCTCGGCTCGGGCTCCTCGTTGTGGCCTATTATTCATAAAGCTCGGCACGGTATGCGGTGACATCCTTTCCATATTGGATACCGATCTGAGCAAGTCTTTGAATGTGTTGACCTTTGTCACACCAAGAAGCATGCCCATCCACCCGTCAATGTTCTTCATGATTAGGTTGACGGCCTCATCTTCGGTTAATGTGCGGTCGCATTTGATGCTGAGGTTCCGCCATCTATTGATAAAATCTGTCATTGACTCCCCTTTCTTGGGTTTAGTGCTTGCCAGATCGGCTATGTTTATTTTGTCAGACACCATGACAAATCGTGCCCTGAACGAATCTGCCATCTCGTCCCAGGTCCTGATGCTGTTGTTCTCTAATGAATAATACCATTGGAAAGCGGTTCCCACCAAGCTCTGAGGGAATTGTCTTAACAACAGTGCATCATTGCCGCCCGTATTGCCGCACGAGGCTACAAAGTGGGCCAGGTGTTGTTCGGGGTTCAAGTCTTTGTTGCCTTCCCCGGAGAAGGTCCTGAAGCGGGGGATCACATACCCTTTAGGATATTCTTCCGGGTCGTATATGGCGGGGTATGGATGTCCACAGTTTTTGACGGGAGGGATAGCGTATCCACCTCCGCCTATTTGCATTCTTTGGGCAATCATGGCTTGAATCTCTTTTCGGGATATTCCGTTGGTTCACCCTCCACTTCTATGGTTCTATGTGGATGGGGTTTAGAATCGACAGGTTGTTTTCCCTTATGATTGCTTTTGTACTTGTGGACCCCTTCTTGACGGGAACTACCGACTTTGAAATTGGCGTCTTGTGATTCTTGTAAGGATTTGACCGCCTTAATCAATTCTTCATTCGCTTTAGCATGGTAGCGATTAGCTCCCGTTGCCTAATCAGCTCTTCATCCCGTGCCTCGATGTGGCCTTTTAATATTTCAATTTCATCGATAGGCACTTCGGGACGTGTTTCAACGTCATCTTCATTATCAAAGAGATCAGGGTTTTCGTTGTGATCTTCCCCTTCCCTGCTATTACCTTCGGGGTTGACTCTCTTGGGTGGTCTCCCTTTTCTACCATTATTTTTGTTGGTATTGGTGACGTGAGCTTGATTAGGCGGGGACCGGTCATCTCGGGTCATATTCACCTCGCAGCGTTGTCCGGATCGGTATCGTAGCTTATGCGATGGTGTTGATCGAGAAGTGCTCTTCATAGCGAGCGGTTCTTCTCTTCTTCTTTGTTTGGTCGGGTGCGGTTATTTTCGATTTGTTGAGTGGTATTCTCGAGCCTAATCGGTGAATACACTCTTCTGACCTAGACGGCTAAATACGCTCTCGGACGGAGCGTTAGGCTTGCCGGCTTTGCTGGGCTGGGCTTGAGATTGGGGCTTTATTGGCTGGGAACCCTTTGGGACCCACACCTGCTGGGTGCTAGGTGTTGCCTTTGGTATAGACCTTCTTGTGTTCGGAGTGGAGGCAATAGCTTGTGGCTGAGCCATGCCTTGAGAGTGATCGGGGCGGGAGACGTATCGTCTCGACCTAGCGTTCTTGACGCTCTTCCTCTGCTTGAGGGCCCCGTGAGCCTTGTAGATGGCAAGCCGCGGGGGTTTGAGACTTATCTGGCGCGCCGAGGCCTTTGAGTTGGGCGAGGTGTGGGCTTAGGCACCTCCCATGCTCAGCGGAGTGGCACGTGGCCGAGTTCTTGGCCACTATGCGGAGGGCCGTGAATTTGTTGGAGATCGGGATGGCGGCCTAGCCACCACTGGTTTTGGTATGCATCCGGGGCCCTCTTCTGGATGCTTGAGAGTCGCATGCGCGGTTCGGTCGCGACTTTTGGGCCGTCTTCTTGGACGGTCGCCTTCTCCTCTTTGGGGAGGTAGTAGGAGAGGCCATGATATTGTTTGAGATCCCCTTGGGAGTCAGGGTGATCGATTCTTCCTCCTCGTCCGGGATGGAGATCTGGACGGTCGCGGGAGTGAAGGCGGCCACCGGAGCCGGGCCGTAGTAGACGGGTTCTTGTGGGATGGTCCCAAAGAACATGAATAGTTTGCCCTCTGGGCTCTTTGCAGGAGTGACGGTGTAGGGAGCGAGGTTGAAATTTCCGAAGAATGCCATTTCCTGCAAAAACAAAAAACACTTGAAAATTATTAGTCATTTTAGCACATAGAAGACCACTTGTATCTCTTAATTATTCTATTTGCCTCTCTCTTTCAGAGATAAGAGGAGAATCTAGGTCCCACCGGGCGTGCCAGATCCTGTGCGACCCTTTTTCGCGCGCTCCGCACCGCCGCCGGGCGATGGGTTGCGGAAGAAGGACACGGAGATCCCTCCCGAATATGCATCCAAAATCTTATGTTCCCTGAGTTTGTTTTGATAGTCCCGCCGGCGTGCGATCCTGTGCGACCCTTTTTCGCGCGCTCCGCACCGCCGCCGGGCGATGGGTTGCGGAAGAAGGACACGGAGATCCCTCCCGAGCGTACATCCGCTGGGTGTCGGCCGATTCTGCCGTTTAGAGATATTTGGATGCACATTCAGGGGGTTTTTTTAGTGATTGTGAGTTCTTGTAGATTCGGTGGGCGCAAGCCCCCACCGTTAATTACCCCTGGGCTACGAACCTCGAGGCACCTCTCGGATCTTTGAAAGAGAGAAGCAAATAGTATAGTTAAAAGATGGTCAAGTGGTCGTCTAGGTTTATAAAAAGGGATCTACGGAAGATGAACCTACAAACAGATCGGTTCAATCTATGAAAGACAAACCTACAAACAGATCGGTTTTGTCTTATGGGGACGAACCTACAAACAGATCGGTTCGGTCCATGCCACCTCGAGATGTAACCTTACCAACGGACCGGGTTAATCTCTTCATAGGGGGCTTGAGGTGAGTCTACATACGAGACCGACTCGACCTCTCGTTGATCTAGAAGATAAACCTACAAACAGCACCGGTTCAATCTTAACTAGTCAACAACCAATCACACAAAATACAACTCGAAGCAACCGAGCGGTTGATCTTGAGGTTGGTGAATCAGAGAGAAGGGTGGCTATGGCTCACGTATTTCTTCTCACCGATCTTCTAGATTATGAATTCGTAGCACTAAGCCGATTCATAAACCTAGGAAACACAATTGCACACAATGTCAAACATGAAGCGCTGGGCCAATTCAACATTGAAGCATGTGTTAGTGAAGGAACCTACCTACAGAACGGTTCGCATTCACTGTTTTGTGGATGAATCTACCAATGACCGATTCAATCTCACATTCTCGGGAAATGAGCCGGGAGACAAACTCATCGACGGACGAGTTCGGTCTTGCTGTACTCAAATGGTCATGAATTACTTGTTCATGACACCGAGTCATTAAGATGTCACTTCGCTAGGACATCGTAATGTTCTTCATCTTCAAAGTCGACATATCTCTCCATGCTGACGTCGTAGCTTTGGTCAATCTTCAACGAACGTCAAGATGTTCTTGTCTCGACTAATCATCCTACGTGTTGCATTACTTGTGCAAGATTACTATGTAGCCCTACACCCCTTGTGTGAGCGTATTCAATCATGAGTTACTTGCTCATGGGCGCGAGTCATTAAGATGTCATCTCTCTAGGACATCGTAATGTTCTTCTTCTTGAGTCGACGTATATCTTCATATTAGTATCGTAGCTCGGTTATTCTTCATCAAACGTCAAGATGTTCCTATCTCGACATACTTCTTCATGCGTCGCTATCAAAGCCTTATTCATCTCACGTCAAGATGTTCTGTCTCGACGTATCTTGTTATTCTTCATCAAGTGTCAAGATGTTCTTGTCTCGACATATCTTCTCATATTGCTTTGTTGAAGCCTTAATCATCTCACGTCAAGATGTTCTGTCTCGACGTATTGTTCTAAATGTTATAACATATGTGCAAATATTTCTACGTGGCTCTACACTCCTTATGTGAGCATATTTATTCATTTTTAAAATGCACAAAGTCTATTATAATATCTTCCATTATTATAAAGATGCATTTATTATTATTATTATTATTACTTTATTATTATTATTATTATATTATTATTATATTCTTACTACTATTATTATTTTTTATTATTATTATTTTTTTATTTCTTAAACTCTATTTATCTATGTAGAAAATTATTTACAAAAATAATAGAAAAAGGGGTAGCTATTAATATTTTTGGGATTTTTATAATGGCTAAAATAGTAGAATTTTATTTTTTATTATTTCTAAACCTTATTATTTTGTAGAAAATCACTTACAAAAATAATAGAAAGTAAAATGGTTATGATTTTTATTAGTATTTTTAAAATGTTTATAATAGCTAAAGTAATAGAATTTTGTTATTATATTCTATTATGTTGAAACAATATTCATTATGTAAGAATCATTTTACAAAAATTAAAAGATGGTTAGTTATACTATTTTACTATTATTATTATTATTATTATTATTATTTTATTATTATCTTTTTTTTAATATCTATAATAGCTAAAAGAAATCATTACTAATATTCTATTCTATTTATTATACTATTCATTATATCTATTTTTTATTATCTCTATTTATTATCTATAGAAAAGTATAAGATTTTTATTGTTAGTCATAAGGGATGAAATTCATTATGTTTTTATTAAAACTATTATTTTTATCACATTTTATTCATCAAAAGTATATTTTGTATATTTGTATAGAAATAACAAAAGAAATACAATTCATATTATAAAACTATATTATCATTCTTTATTATAAAGAAAATGCATTTTACTATTTATTACCATAGTAGTATATTTTGTATATTTTGTGCTATTTATTTTTATTATTCTTTTTACAGAAAATATCAATATAATATCTATTATTATTATTATATTTTTTTTTATTTATCAAAGAATATAGCTAATCTCATCATTTATTATAGTATATTACTATCATCATTATTATTTCATGGAAAATCACTTGAAAAATTACTAAAATATATCTAGTTATTATTTATGATTTTTATTTGTATTTTTAGAATTTTTATAGTATTTAAAAATGACAAGTCAAATCTAAGTCAACTATATCAATATATGTAATGTATTTTGCTTTTAAAATGTTTTATTATGATTATATTTTTAAAACTGGAATATTATTATACCGAAAAATAGTATGAAAAATAAGAAAATTTTAGAAACAAATTTGAGTCAATTTGGAGTTCAATAGCATTTTCAAATCATTTATTTACTCCATATTATTACTATTCTGTTATTATTTAATTAATGGGCTTAATCGGGCCGCCGGATCTACTCCGAGATTGGTGCGCATCTTTCTAACTCTCTTCTTCACTTGGGCCGCCAGATTAGTTTGAGATGAGTGTTTAATGGATCTACGGCCCAGATTAGCACAGAGTTATTATTTAAATGTTTAAACGTATCTGGGCCGCTTGATTTAATTAAGATGCGTGTTTAATATGTATAAGGCCCAGATCTTTTCTCGTTTTAAATTTTCGAACTCTTGCCAAATCCCGTTCATCAGATATTCTTCAAGATTGACGGACACTTCAAGAATCGTGCAGACGGTCTCTTCTCAGTCCCTGACCTCCCGATGTGTCAAGATCCGTGCTAGGTGGCGTTCCCGGTCGCCGGAACTTCCTTCCTCCGATCAGACCAGCACATTGATATCGTCTTAGTGCATAGAATCATTCTATATTATCCGATCAAAGATCTATACGGTGGTTGATACTTATACGACACTTTATCGATTCTTGTGCTAGTAAAACCAGGTATCAAGATCATTTCTTCATCAAATTCACCGAATTCAATTGAGATTCTTGACAATTATACGGCTATTGAGCATCGCCTTGACATGTACATATGATCGGGATGAGTATGAAGCTTCTGGATGCTATTAAGGGTTGGGACAAGCTGTGCATGGCGGGTATGCGGTACCGATTGGTACCTGCATTGCGATCCTTTCTCAATTTGAGATGTTTTTATATTCAATTGACGACTCTCGGGCCTAAAGGCTCACCCGGACATTGCTAGGGCCGAGTGGCTCATTTGAGATAGAGATCAATTGAAGCCAATTCAACTCGTAATTTCATCAAGTATATTGATTTGTGCTAGAATCGGTGCATTTCTTTGAATTTGCAAGAATTGGTTCATCTGTTCAATCAGAATCATACAACTAGGATACTCAAAGGATAACAAGTCATCATCTTTCATCAATTGAGCAAATATAAACAAAGAAATCGGTTTAAAAGAAAAAAGAATCATAAAGAACAGATGCAATACTATTGAATTATAAGAAAAATCTTTATATCTGTGACTAATCCAGGCCTAAAGGCTCACCAATCACTTTGTGATTGGGCGATGCTGGCTCATTTGGATTTAATCATTTATTATTGATTAAGATTCATATGAAAAAAATAAAAGAATGTGGCAAAACAACAAGAATCAAGAAAGAAATGAATTGATTATCCAATTAACTATGCAAAACATTCTAAATTCGAGCTACAAAGGATGAAATGCAAAGAAAAGCGCCAATGAAGCTAATGGACATATAACAATTACCTCTAAGCTTGAATAGTAATCCGAATCAATTAGCTTCTGTGTAATCTCTACAATTGGCGTTTAACAGTAAATGGATACTCTCAATTGCTCTACTAATGGATGTATGGATGTGTGTATGTATCTCCCTCTTCTTGTTCTTTCGCCAATTTTGGTTTATATAGGCTAATTAGGTGATTAATCACAATTGTGATTGGTTAATTGCCTTTCACTCGGATTGCCACCTTGGGTTCATCTTCACCCTCCATTCTAATTCAATTAACGGTCCGGATAAGTTTGTGTTTGTTTTCTAACCGCTTCTGTTATTCTTTTGTGCGCGATTTAGTTTGACTTCATACTCTCAATTACCCATGTAACTCGACCGACAAGCGGGCCCAAGGTCATTACTTACTATTTAAGCACTCCATGATCACTCATCGCTCTTGCTTCATTCATCCATCAACTCCGATTTCACTAAGCTCTCTTCGCCCCGTTTCCTTCTTTTGATCAATTAGCATCTCATACTTCAAATTGCCTCATCAATACACCTCCATTGGCGTCGCCTTGCCCTAAAGGATCGACCTTGCCGTGCAATTTGATCTCCAGTGTTAATTCATCTCTTCTTATAAACTCGATTCTCGGTAATAAACCGATTTCATCCTTTGTTCATCCCTTTTCATCGTTGATTCAATAGCACCTATAATTCGGTCGCCTAATCATCACTATCCGTCGAGATCATCTTCAATCATGGTGAGGCGTCAAGGGGAAGCGGAAGGCGCAAGCTTCGGTTGAATCGGGCAATGGCGAGAAGAAGAGGGAGGAGAAGGCCCTTCCGCTAGCTTGGATGCGCACGGCACACGTGATCCAAAGGGCGAGAAGAGAAGCGGAGCGGCGGCATAGGGCTCATGCACCAGGTTTATCTCTCTCTCGCTTTCTTTTTAAATTCAATTGCGTTGAAGCCCGAATGAATAGGCTATATAGACTTGGTTCATGGCTTAACTATGCGCCTCTATCCGAATCTCGACTATTGGGCCCCATTGTCGGATGCAAATGGGCTTAGGAGTAGCCATGTCGCAATTTTAGGATTAATCATGCTAATGTGGCGTGTTTCTATTGGTCGCTTCATCGATCCGGCAATGTTTATATTAATCACCTTGTTTAATTTTCTTTATTTGTGCATTAATTCTATGAGTGACACATGGCACATGATAGGTCCACCTGTATAGTCTTGGTCCAATAGCTTTGTTGCCATGTGTATCGACCGTAATTAATATGGTGAGGTGGCTCGCTAGAACAATGCCATGTGGCACGGTGAGTTGAGATGGCTTCGTGTGGTCGTGCCATGTGGCTTGAGGTTAGGTGAGGTGGCCTCCTCGGTTGTCTTGCCGTGTGGCACGAGGGAGTGTAATGGACCATTGGTGTGATGCCATGTGGCATAGGATAGTATGAGGTGGACTGTCGGATCTTGCCACGTGGCATCTTTGGTGGGGCCCACATGTCGGTCGGTATGGTGGTGGGGCCCACATGGCCGAGGTGGACCAATGGGGTGCGACACGTGTCGTGAGGTGGCCCGAGTGAGATGTCGACACGTGTCACACCTCTCTCTTCCCCGATTCGGTGTAGGTGTGCTTAGGATCCCCGGTTTGCACCCGGATGTGTCTCTCTGTCCCCAAGTTGCACCCGGATGAACCCTTGATTGAATCTCGGCCTTTGATTAATCCATTTATTTCGTCTTTATTTTCCCTGAATTTATTTTAATAGCTCCACTTATCCAAAAATCATGAAAATTTCACCAAAAATCCCTAAATTCATGATGATCATCCCTGTAATTTTTAATTCCATTTTTACCCCTGCCTCTCTGAATTAAAAATTCTTTTGTCCATAAAACCCTAATATTCCTTATGAATTAATCCCTGATCTCAATTGTAGCTCTGTGTCTCGCCAATTATCTCCTCTTGCAGAAACCACCCTAACTAAATACCAATTAGACTTATATTGATATTCATTAGGGCTTGATTTGATCAAATCGACTACTTATCGACAATTAATACAAATCTAGACTTGATCAGGTGGTTGCTCCCAAACTTTGCTTTGATCAGTCTTGTGAAATTGACTTTCAATCCCTTAACATGAGGGTGACTTGGTCAAAGAACTGACTACTTATCGAAGTAATTGACACAAATCAAAGCATGGTTAGGTGGCGAGATGAATCCATTAAACGAAGGAGGTTCCAGATGCGTTTGCTATTTTTTTAAACTACAATTTATTACAAACGTTAGATCTCCTTTAAGATTCACTCATGCGCATCAATACTCGTATTTGTGCGCCAAGGATCGTGCTGTTGCGTTTCTGTGCGACCCTTTTTCGCGCGCTCCGCACCGCCTCTGGGCGATGGGATGCGGAAGAAGGACACGGAGATCCCTCCCAAGCGTGCATCTGTTTAATGCCGGTTGATTCTACCGTTTAGACCAATTTGAATGCACATTTAGGAGGTTTTTTAGTGATTGTGAGTTCTTGTAGATTTCGGTGGGCGCAAGCCCCCACCGTTAATTACCCTGGGCTATTAACCTCGAGGCACCTCTGGATCTTTTAAAGGGAGAAGCAAATAATATAGTTAAATGATGGTCAAGTGGTCGTGTGCCTTTATGATCGGGAATCATTAGAGCACCCTGGATTCACCATAAGGTTAATCAAGTGAAAGACGAACCTACTACAGATCGGTTCAGTCTTTACTACCTCGAGAGATAACCTTACTACTGGTCAGATTAATCTCTTCAGAGGGGTTCGAGGTAAGTCTACTACAGAACGACTCAACCTTAGTTGATCTAGAAGATAAACCTACTACAGAACGGTTCAATCTTAACTACTCAACAACCAATCACACAAAATACAACTCGAAGCACTAAGCCGGTTGATCTTGAGGTTGGTGAATCAGGAGAAGGGTGGATTTGGCCCACGTGTTTCTTCTCACTGATCTTCTGGATCATGAATTCCAAGCACTAAGCCGATTCATAAACCTAGGAACACAACTGCACACAAAGTCAAACCTGAAGCACTAAGCCAGCTTGACATTGAGGCGTGTGTCAGTGAAGGAACCTACTACAAAACGGTTCACATTCACTGTTTTGTGGATGAATCAACTACAGAACGATTCAATCTCACAATCTCGGGAGATGAACCAGAAGACAAACTTATCGACAGATGAGTTCAGTCTTACTAGCTCAACTAGTCATGAATTACTTGTTCATGACACCGAGTCATTAAGATGTCACTTCTTTCGGACATCGTAATGTTCTTCTCTCTTAAAGTCGATATATCTCTTCATATTGATGTCGCAGTCTTGATTATTCTTCAACGAGCGTCAAGATGTTCTTGTCCCGACTAATTGTCCTGAATGTTGCATTACTTGTGCAAGATCACTGTGTTACTCTACACCTCTTGTGTGAGCGTATTTATTCACCTCTAACATGTAAAAAAAATTATTACATTTTATTATTTTTTTTATTAAGATAATACCTTTCATTATTATCTCTATTACAAAGGTGAATTTATTTTCATTTTTGAACTCTATTTATTTCTGTAGAAGATTACTTACAAAAATAATAGAAAATGGGTTAGCTATTATTTAGATTTTTTATTTAGATTTTTGGGATTTTATAATAGCTAAGGTAATAGATTTTTTTATTCTTATTATTTTTAGATTCTATTTATTTTTGTAGAAAGTTATTTACAAAAATAATAGGAAATAAGTTGGCTATTATTTATGGTTTTATTTTGGGATTTATAGGATTTTTATAATAGCTAAAGTAATAGGATTTTATTATTATATCTTTATTATTTTTAAATTCTATTTATTTCTGTAAAAAAAATTATTTACAAAATAAAAGATGAATTAGCTATTTTTATTTTGATTTTAGGATTTATAATAGCTAAAAGAATTATTATTTTTTTATTCTGTTCATGATTTTTATTTGAATTTTAAGCTTTTTATTACTTTTATTCTATTTATGAATTTTATTTGAATTTTTTAGGCTTTTGTTTACTTTTATTTTATTTATTACTTCGTAGAAAAATAATAGAGAATGAATTTTATATTTTTATTTGAATTTTAGAATTTTTAGAATAGGATTTTTTTATTATTTTTTTATTATTATTTTTTTTATTCTATTTATTACTTATAAAAGAAAAAGTGATTTATTACTAGTTGGAAAATAATAGAAAATGAATCTTATTTGAATTCTAGACTTTTTTTTTAAAAGTGGGATTTTATTTTTACTTCATTTATTGAATTTTATGGCTTTTTATTATTTTTTATTTTATTTATTATTTGTAAAACAATAATAGAAAATGAATTTTATGATTTTATTCAAATTTTAAACCCTTTATTATTCCTATTCTATTTATTATTTGTAAAAATAATAGAAAATGAATTTTATGATTTTTATTTGAATATAATTTTTTTTATTATTATTTTTATTATTTGATCTTTAGAATTTTTATAATAACTAAAAGAATGAACTTTATTATATTCTTTATTACAATTATTATTTTCCTTATTTAATTTTATTCACAAAAATATTAGAAATGATTTATTCTTTATTATATTTTTATTTATATTTTTAAACTGAAAATGATAAGATTTATTCTATTATTATTATATTTTTATTTGAGTTTTAGAAATAACCAAAAGAATATAATTTGTGTTATTATATAATTTTATTTTAGATTCTAAAATAAAATAAGGTATATTTATTATTTATTATTATGATTATTTATTTTTATTTTTATGAAAAAGACTAAAATAATACTTATTTAATATTATAATTTATTCTCTTTTGTAATAATTAAAGAATAGAATTTATCTTATTATTTCTTATTGAATATTATTATTGTTATTATTATTTAATGAAAAATCACTTGAAAAATCAGTAAAATATATTTAATCATGATTTAAGATTTTTATTTGAATTTTTGGAATTTTTATAATATCTAAAATGACAAGTCAAAGCTAAGTCAAATATACCATGGATATAATGTTTAGGAACATTTTTAAATTGTTTTAATATAATAATATTTTTGAAACTGAAATATTCTTATACAGAAAAATACTATGAAAAACAAAGAATTTTTAGAAATAAATTTAAGTTAATTTGGAGTTTAGGAACATTTTCAAATGATTTATTTACTCTCTCTTTTTAATGATCTGTTATTAATTGGTTATTAGACTTAATCTGGGCCACTGGATTTTTATTGAGATTAGCACACATCTTTCATTTAACTCTATTTGTATTTGGGCCGCCAGATTGAGTTGAGATCAGTGTTAAATGGATCAAAGGCCCATATCGATTTGTGCTTTAATTTTCTAAACACCCGATGACCCTGATCCTTTGGATTTGCTCTAATATTCGTGTAATTCTTTGAGATTAGTGTTGAGATCTTTTCCTTCTGTCTCTCTCTCCCGTGTTTTGAGATACGTGCTGCATAGGCGATCTTGATGCTCCGGTGACCTGATCGGAGATCCACCACTACCTATAGCGTCGCCTTGATGTGAGGAGTCTATTAATATATTCCGATCATGGATCGGTATGGTGGATCGCCGGCATTGACTCTCTTTTCACTGGTTCTGTACCGATCGGTACTAATTGCATTCCTTTCTCAAATTGAGTTATTTTAATCACAATTCTTTGTCATTATTAGTTCAATTACATAATTCTAAGTCCTAATTATATCCAGAGGTGATTCAACTGTTGTAATTACTTCTATTATGGAATGAATCGCAATTAAACAGTAACTGAGATTGGTACCGGTTGTGAATTGAGTATCAATCGTTATATTTCCAAACAATTGTCAAGATTTCTTTGATCTTTAAGACATATAGCTCATCGCCTATGCAATATGCATTAATCCAAGTGATTAACTTGATTAATTGTAGCGTTTAGATGTGCAATTGCTGTATCAGTTCGGGTTACAGCGATAGATTTCAAGAATTCGAATTAATTACTTGATTCAAAGCTGAAATCTTGGCACAATTGCTTGGAAACATAAAGATTGAGAGGTCAATGACCTTCGATCAATCAATTATCGCAATTTGAGCTAGGAGATCACTTGGTCTTCAACTAGCTTTACTGACAATCGTGATTTCATCGCCATTCACTCGATCCAATTGAGAAAGAAGCAAATAAACATCGAAGAAATCATTTAAACAGAAAGGCGACAGTGTAATGAAGAGATTTAGTCAAAGAAATCAAGAAATTCGACAGAATTTAAAAGAGAATTGCAAATAGCTGATAACAGTACCGGATTTTACTGAAATTGATCGAAATTGAATGCAATTACATCTCAAGCTCTTGACTTTTATCGATTACACTCACCTATCCTTCTTCCCTGTAGCTCTAACTTCTTGAATTGATCGTTAATGGTGGAAAGAAATGATTATTTGCCAAGTTCTCAACACTTGTTGAGATCAATTGGCCGACCAGCTTCTCACTTGCTCTCTAGGCTTCTTGAATGATCTTGAGGGGTTATGTGCTCTATGTATATGCTACTTGTCCTCCTTTATCTCTGCTGGATTGAGGTTTATATATAAATTGATTGGTTTGACCGATTTTGACTTCATAATTCATTTGCACTTGGTGCATTGCCCCACTCACTTGAAATTTGCTGCTCCCTCTGTGACTTATGGTTCACTGAACCAAGTTCCCAATTGCTTGACTCACGTGTAACTGCTTAGAGGCAGTTACAACTTCATTTTATTCACTGATTTGCCACCAATCGGTTCTCACACTTCCTCAGGCCCTTCTAGCTCTTTCTAGACCCTTCTAGACATTATATCATGCCTATATAAGATGCTCATACACTCCCTTAACTCCATTTTATAGAATTGATCTTGTTCAAATCTTCTTCTCCATTATCAAGCCTATAATCAAGTTTCAAACTTTCATCTCAACCCCTTGATCATTTCTTGCATTTTAAAGCTTCAATCTCATCCATTTGGAGTTAGGCAACCCTCTATGCATCTTTTACATCGATTGAATAGCTCTAGTATTGTGTTAGATCACCCCATTTCTTAGCCGAAGGGTGGATTGGTGTAACTCTCCTTTCAAGTACTTATTTCTTCCCAATTCTTGTTCTAACATCATCGCCTGAGATCATAGAAGCTTCCTCAACAATCAATTGCCAGTTTTAAGCTTCAATTGGCAAGTTTAAATTTCAATCCGAGGTATTACTCTTTACTATTTCTCTCTATGTGCTTCATCAATTTAAAATCTGACTAGATGCACATGCTCTCCTTTGCATGCTGTAGCTGAGGCTAGGAGCAATTGATTTGAAGTTCAGCCCTTTACTCGATCTCCATTGATGTTGCCTTCAAACTCTTCTGTTGTCGAGAGGAAGAAGAAGAGGAGAAAGAGAAGAGAGGGAGCAGGCCCCTCAGCACCTACGCCTGGTGCATGTGAGCCAAGACAAAGAAGAAGAAGGGTGCTAGAGACAGGAGTCGCATGGGCCAGGTACATACTCTCTTTTACTTTAGATTTAAATCTCTGTAAGTATTTCTATATAGAACTGGCTTGTCATTTGTTTATGCACCATAGACTCATAGATCTGACAGTGGGCCCCATCTGTAAGACCCCTGTGCTTAGATTTACAGATGTCATTAGTAGTTGATTAGTGCATGATTAGGGTTAACTGATCTGATTTGGCATGTTGTGATTGGCTGTTAGGTTAAGTACCTTCTCTTTAACTCTAATGGCCTGTTAATACTGCTGAGGTGGCTGAGTAGAGAGCTGCCATGTGGCACAGCTGGGTTGAGGTGACCTTCTGTGGTTGTGCCATGTGGCACAAGCATGTTAAAGTGGCCTGCTGTGATTGTGCCATGTGGCATATACTGAGGTGATGTGGACCACTAGTTGACTGCCACGTGGCACTAGGGTGGGGCCCACCTGTTAGGTGGCTTGTGCCTGGGTGGGACCCACTTGCTGACATGGACCAATGGGAGGGTGCCATGTGGCATCTGTCTGCTGAGGTGGCTTCATGCTGTGCTGCCATGTGTCTCTGTCTGGTGAAGTAGTTGCTGATGTGGACCATTCACAAGTTGCCATGTGGCAGATATGGTGATGTGGCCTGTGATGTGGTACCAATGAGATGCTGCCATGTGTTTCTGGGAGGTCTGACTGGGTGAGAGAGCGTTCTGCCATGTGGCAAGGGCTGGGTGAGGTGGACCAATGAGGTGCTGACACGTGGCACAAGTGGGACCCACTTGTCAGACATGTGGGACCCACATGGATGAGGTGGACCAATGAGGTGCTGACACGTGGCACTGACATGCTGAGGTGGCCCAATGAGGTGCTGACACGTGGCACCCTCTCTCTCTTCTCTGATTCTGTGTGTGTATGTTTGAGATCCCCAATTTGCACCCAAATGAGTCTCTGTCCCCAAGTTGCACCCAGATGAACCCTTGATTGAATCTGAGCCCTTGATCTCCCCTTTTAATCTGTTTTATCTTCTCTGAATTTATTTTAATAGCTCCACTCATCCAAAAATCATGAAATTTTCACCAAAAATCTTTAAATTCATGATGATCATCCCTGTAATTTTTAATTCCATTTTGACCCCTGCCTCTTTGAATTAAAAATTTCTTTTGTCAAGAAAACTCTGTTTCTTCCTCTGAATTAATCCCAGATTTCTATTGTAGCTCAGTGTCTCTGCCAAATATCTCTCTCTTGTAGAAACCTCCTAATTAAACACCAATTAGACTTGTATTGATATTTATTAGGGTTTGATTTGATCAACAGTTGATTACTTGTCAACAATTGATACAAATCTAGACTTGATCAGATGGTTGCCCTCAGCTTTGGCATCTGATTAGTCTTGTGAAATTAACTTCCAATTCATGTTCATGAGGGTAACTTGGTCAAAAGTTGATTACTTGTCAACAATTGGCACAAATCATGGCATAGTCAGGTGGTTGCTCACAGCTTTGGCACCTGACCAGCCTTGGAAGCAAAATCACATTTGAAATTTCCCATGATTGGTTGTATCAAAATACTAGCTTGACATTGACACAGTTCTCGTTGTATGGGGATTATACCGCTTCAGTTCTTAGGGTTTACTCTGAGGGTAGATTCTTAGGGGTTTAATCCTGATTCCTTTGATGTTTGTCACTGAGGTGTGGGGCCCACCTGTCAGTGAAAAATGATTACATGGATGACCCATCAGGAGATCTCTTCCTCTCTTCTGAATCTCCTAAGCGTCATCCACATCAAATGAACAGTGGATGACGGGATATTTATACCCTTGCTTCGTGTTTTAGAATTTCCTTATGGGATTAACACCTAACCCTTGTTCCGGCTAGATTAGGTTTTTAGTAAAATAGGCTAGGTTTATGTTGTTGGAGCTGTTTGCAAGGGACTGCCAGGTGGGTCCCGCTTGTCAGAAAAATGTGATCCCATGAGTGACACCCGAGAGATCTCCCTTCTCTCTCTTGAGTCTCTTGGCTGTCACCCACGTCGAGTGGATGGTGAATGGTGGGGTATTTATACCTTTGTCTCTCACCTTGATATTTCCTTGTGGGACAAATGAACTCATTCCGGGGTTCATTAGCGATCTTTTCTGATCAGTGGACCCTTTCTCTCGCCCTTTCTCTTTCCCCTTTCTTATGCTTTATTATCAACAATTGATATTTATTTTCATTTACTCAGCTGCTTATCTTTGAGATTTTCCAAGGGTAAACAGTTTCATTAACTCCCTCGTCAATAGCTTCATCGAGATTTATGCTGGCGGCATCACCGACAATATGGATGGTGGATTCTCGATCGGCCAAGTGCCTCAGCATCACCATACTATGAGAAGTCCTTCTACGGTGGCTGATCGGCGATCGGGGTGGTGGTTCGCCGTGGACACCATCACTATCTTAGATGCATTAGTATCATTTAGTACCGAAGAACAATTCTCACAATTTCAATCGATTTCAATGGAATTCTTGGCAATTCAAAGCTTATAATGCATCGTCTATGTATGATCAAGTGAATTATCATGATTATAACTGCTTAGACTCGCTAATTTCTCGTTAATATGTGATGCAAATTGGTAACATGCGATACTGACTGGTATCGGTTGCTAACTCATCAACATTCCTTTTCTTTACTCGATTTCTGTATCGTTCTTACCTCTAGCATCTCACTTATTGCTTATACCTATTGCAAGATGCTTGATACGCATGTAATTCACTTGTATTTCAATTTGATGCTCGATTTTATCAGAATCACGATAATTAATCTGTGAATATACTATCTCACTTAGTTCTCAAGCCTTAGCTGAGATCAATCAATTAAAAGGTGACACTGTATGCATACTATGAGCTCTAGCTAATGCATTTTGTGATTAATACGCATGTAATTCACTTGTAATTTCAATTTGATACTCGATTTTATCAGAATCGTGAGATATCAGCTGAGAATCGCAATAATTAATCTGTGAATACACTTTCTCACTGAGTTCTCAAGCCTTAGCTAAGATCAATCAGTTAAAAGGTGATACTAAATGCATACCATGAGCTCTAGCTAATGCATTCCGTGATTAACAGTTGAGAATCAAGAAGAACGACTCCATTACATTGAGTTCTCAGGTTATGGCAACCGAGATCAATCGATTTTAAAATTCAATTACCTTATGTGATCAAGATTCAATTAAAAAATGAGACAAAGGTAAAAATCAAATCAAGCAATTCACAAAGAAAGAAAACAGAAAGATGAAAAATTGAAAGGAAAACCGAAAATTCAATAGCGATTATTCTGTTATTCTAACATAAGCTCCAATTGCATACCTTTTCTTTAAATTCTCAAGAATCAAACTTCTAAACTTCCAATTGGATCTGATTCAAAGCTGACAAAGCTATCTCCTTGAGAACTGAGAGAAACTAAATCGAGTTCTCAAGTTTGCAACTGAGATCAATTGATTTCTTCAAAACACTCACCTATACTCTCTCTCTCTCTCTCTCTCTCTCTCTTTTCTCTCTCTCTTTATTATCTATTTTCTCTCTCTGTGAGTTTCTCTTATATTCCTCCACTTTTTAATTGCATTGATTAGTGCGGCTTATATAAGCAATTAAGGGTGCACAAGGGAATTAAGCCATACACCATCTATCCACCATCAATTGAGCTTCCTTGGTCTATGAACATGGTTCTCACATTGTGTTAGTCATTTTATTATAGCGTGGGCCCCATTTAAACGAATTCAAACCTCAATTCTTTGACCGTTGACCAGATTTGACCCCTCCTTCACTTTTCTTCATTCACAAAACCTTCTAGACCCTTCTAGGTGTTATTTATACTCACTTCAATGTACTAAGCCTGCCTTTTTCCTCTCTGCCATTGTTGTTCATCTCCAAAGCTTAGAACTTGATTACCCGATTCTAGTTATGATCAAAACCATATCTCCTTCATTCAATTATCATTTCTAATCACCTCAGCACCATCGTGTGAGTGTGTAGAAGGTGTGAACATTGTCAATTCGAATTTAAATTGTAAGATTTAAACTTTTCATCATTTGCCCAATTTTATCACTTCAATCCAATTACTCAAATTCAATGCTTAATTGCTGCCTTTTACTTCACCTACAACGTCACTAGAGTGAGTAGAGAAAGCCTGCACTGTCAATTTCAGATTTTAAAGCAAGGATTGAGACCCATCATTATTTGCCCGAGGTGTTCATCTCTCTCAACTATCCTATTCACTTGTTATCTCTCAACTGTCCTATTCACTTGCTACTTCTCAATTTTGATCATTTACTCTTTCTCTCTTATGCATAGGCTAAAAGAAATTGAGGTTTCAAGCTTTGGAGAGCTTATTCGGCATTAATGGCGCCTTCTGCCTCGTCGAGAAGAAGGAGAAAGAGAGGGAGGGGAGAAGGAGAAGCCTCAGAGAGGCTGAACTAGGCGCACAGAGTCCACAATGCAAAAGGGCCCATTGCCAGAGAGGTTTAACACAAGAGCCAGGTTCATACTCCCTTTTTCTCTGAATTTAAATCTCTGATTTTAGTTCTGTGTAGGCTTGGTGCATGGATTAATATATGAACCTCCTATTGAATTGCTGACATCTGGGTCCCACCTGTAAGGTCTATGAGTCTGGGCTCACAGATTCACTTAGCAATTGATTAGTGCACGGCTTAGTGTTAATTAGGCTGAGGTGGCATGCTGTGATAGGTCAATCTAATTAAACCCTATCTCCTAAGCTTAATGGTCTGTTAACAGTTACTGACGTGGCCCAATGAGATGTTACCACGTGGCACAAGTAGGACCTACCTGTCAGGTGTGTGGGACCCACATGGGTGAGGTGGATCAATGAGGTGCTGCCACGTGGCACTGACATGCTGAGGTGCTGCCACGTGACACCCTCTCTCTCTTCTCTAATTCTGTGTGTGCATGCTTGAGATCCCCAGTTTGCACCTAGTAATGTCTCTGTCCCCCCAGTTGTACCCAGATAAGTCTTTGATTGAATCTCAGCCCTTGATTAATCTATTTTTCTTGTCTGATTTTATTCTGATAGTTTCACCAAAAATTTCTAAAACCTTGATAATCACCTCTGTAATTTTTAATTTCAAGTTTTTTTTTGTCTCTCTGAATTAAAAATTATCTCAAGATAAATCATATTATTAATCACACAAAATCCTAAATATAAATGTTGGAGCTTGATGCTTGTGCCAACAATATTATTTTATGTTATTCTTAGTCAAACATCTATTTATGATGGTATTGCTAAGTCCAATTCTATCTGATCAAAAGTTGATCATGTGTCAACAATTGAAACAGATATCAGTTCAATCAGATGCAGCTCACATGGGCATCTGATGAACTGTGTGAAATTGACCTTCAAGTTTTTGTGCATGAAATCAAATCACATTAAATTTCATTTATCTGACAGTATCAAAATACTGATTTTGAACACAGCATCCTCCTGATTGCCCAGCAATCTCTCTATTCCTGCAATTAGGGTTTATCTTATTTCTCTTGAATTTCTCCCTTTATCTCTGGCAATGGGTGTAGGACCCACTTGTCAGGCAAAATAATCACGAGGATGACAGCTCAAGAAACCCCTCTCTCTCTCCTAGGTCTTTTGAGAGTCATCTACTAAAATGATGGGGTGATAACACTGTATTTATATCCTATGACCCTTGCTTAACTTCCCTTGTGCGATTAATGAATTGGCTCCGTAGCTTGACAACGACCTCTCCCGACTGATGGCCCTTCTATCTCCTTCTCTGCCTTCTTCTTATGTTTTTATGATTTATGATTATCTCTTTAATATTTTTTGCTTGAATCTGCTCACTCTCCTCTTCAAACATTTCAAGGGTAAACAATGATGTAATGAGATAATATAATAACATGATATAATATGATAGCTGATATAATAATATGATGATATGATACACTATAATAACATGACACAATGATATAACATCATTTATACTATATAACATAATATGATAAATGGTCTAAATGATAGTATGTTCAAATATAATATGATATGGTGTAATATAGTACGAACATTATGAACATGCATGGCATAATATAGTATGAACATGATATGTTATGATATGATAATATAAAATAAATGAAACCTAAGTCCATGAGTTGACACAATATCTAAATTCATAACTTGAAAGAGCGGTTAAGATAATTATATAGTTTATGTCCATCTTTTGATAAACTAGCCTCAATATCAAACTAATCCAGCATTTTATGTTTGATTTTATATGTCTAGATAGGTTATGTCGCCTTTAAAATAAAGGACATACATAGATTTATGAACTAGCTCAGTACTTCAGATTCATAGTCTAGAAGATCAGTAAGGTGATCAAGTGAATCAAAATTCTCCACTTTTTGATATACCAACCTCAATGATTAAACTGACAGAATACTTTAGGTTTAACTTTGTGTGTTTGGATAGGTCATGCCGCCTTTGAAATGAAGAGCACACCTAGCTTAATGAATTGGCCCAGAACTTTAGATTCATAATCTAGAAAACCAATCAAGATAATTATGTGATTTTCCGTCCATCTGCTGATAAACTAGGCCTTAATGTTGAACTGATATAATATTTTATGTTCGATATCGTACGCTTAGATGGGTACTCGTCACCCTTAAACTAAAAGGCATTCAGGTGTGGGCTACCTCATACAAGTCCATACCCCTATATCTGTTCTTCAGGTATCAGCTACTTTACATAGGCTTTTGTAATAAACATATTTATGCATCCCTTTCTCGTACCTTTAATTCATCATGACCACTCAATTAGTAATCAACTATTATATTTATATTTTCCTTTTTGGATCCAGAGGTACCTCGAGATTCGTAGCCCAGAATAATTAGCAATGGGGGCTTACGTCCATTGGAATCTAAAAGACCCCGTAATCTCTAAAAAATCTTAAAATGTGCATTCCATATCCATATAAACACTCATATACACAATTAGAGGGATCTTTATGTCCTTCTTTCATAATTCATCACTTAAATTCCTTTTTAGGGCGGTGAGAGGCGTGAAAATGGATCGCACACTCATAATAGAAAATAATTTGAGTTATTACATAATTAGCCATTAAAATGGTTCAATAAGTGTTATAATTGCTCTTGATTCTTGATCTTGTCAAGAATACCCCTTGTCGAATTTTATATAACGTTATAACGGTTTAAATGTCTTCAATGAACCATTATAACGTTTAAAGAAAATATTGAACACTTTATCAAGGCGTCATAATACTTTGATCAAGTTTGACTGTGTTGACTAAAATTCTGACAAGAATGCTTTTCTACAGAAAGGTTATAACGCTTCAATGAAGTGTATGACGATTCAAAATGTTTAACGTTTCTTGCAGCGTTATACAACGATCTACTCTGTTAACTTGGTGATGGTTATGCTTTCAGAAAACTTAAAAAATTTAGAGTGTAGCAAGATGAAGCGTTATAATGGTTGCGGAGCCGTTATAATGGTTTCATGCTGTATAGATCTTTTTCCTTATAATTTTATGGGGAAATTAAGATCTTGTGTTATACCTTTACATATTTGATTCTATATCTTCATTTGACTTCCTTCAACTATCTTTAACAGTATTATGATGATTATTTGATGAAGTCTTTATGTAATCCTACGTAAAACTCAATAGACTTTTGTTAAATTCAAATATATTTTATAAAATAATAAAATAAAATAAATTATTAAGTATAATAGATATACATAAACTAAACCAAAGAATAAAAACTAAATTAGCTAAAATTTGAAATCAGAAAATCGAACAAAATAGTCTAAATTTAGCGGTTAGGTTAAAATCCAATTATATTGATGCATTTGCACGCTACTAACTGTATATTTATCTCCACCTCTCTTAATTAAGTTACCATTTTACTCCTCAAACAAATAAATAGCTTTGTTTGAAAAAAAGGATAAATCAAACATTAAATTATTATTGTCTTTGATGAATAATTTTTTTAATTGAAAATTAACTTTATATTAGAGATCAGATTTAAATCGAATTCTATTAAAATACAAATGTCCTCTTTCAGAATTTAATAAAATTTAAATCCATAATTTTACCGATAATAATAATATTACTAACTATCTGTACTAGACACATGTCTCACACATACTAAGTAATATTTCATTTATTTCCAACTTTATCTTGCACTACAAGAAAAGCATCAACTGGTGGCGACATATTGATGGCAATATCAATGTTGCCTCTAAATATTATCAAATAATGGCTAAAATTAAATATTGCCACCTATTCTTTTTAATTAGTGGCGACTCGTCAAAAGTCGTCACATATTCCTTTTTTTTTCAATGACGAATTCAAAAGTCGTCACATATTCCATTTTTTTAAATGACAACATTGTAACAACGCCACCACTAATAAAAATTTACAGTGATAATTACAAAAAATCGTCATCATTTTTAATTTAAAGATGGCAATACAATGCATTGCCTCTAAAATTATATTTATAGTGGCTATATTTAATATTGTCTCCTTTCATTACATAATTTGTGACAAATTCAAGTCGCCTCCATAATATTTTAAAAGGTGATAATATTTTTTGCCATCATATAATAATTATAGTGGCTATATAGATGGTGTCTCCTTTTTGTTAGTTATTGGTGACAAAATTAAAACTGTCACAATATATTTTTGTAAAAGTGGTGATTATTTCATCGACACATATTTTAAATCATGATAATCACACATGATATAGTGACTAAATTAGAATCGCCACTATGATATTATAACTATTATTGTTACCGTGATTAAATATATTAATTAAGAGTAAAAAATTAGAATATTTTCTTTTATTTATTTATTATGGATCGTTGGTTGAAAACAAAAGTATGATGAACATCATATATTTTTTTTGCATTAACTACGGCTTCAAATTAATAAGTCTTCAAAATTAAATTTTATTCTATAGTGAACTAATCTGGAATCCACGATACTTAGTATCAAAATCCTAAAGAATATCATTATAAAAATATTTTTTGAGAAAATACAAATATATTATTAATATATATATATATATATATATATATATATATGTATCTAGTTAGTTATATTCGTTGCATTAGCAAGTACTGATTTGCAACTAATTACTTTAATTGCATTCAAATTTAATAGATTTGCGAAAAAAAATATTGTAACAAAATATTTTGCTAATGTGGCGAAGAAAACTACCTTTTTATCGTTTTTGCAGTACACACTATCTATGATGTATATTTAATATTCATCTGCCTTGCTTTGATTGGATGATAAAGTTTTATGCATTTTTCTAAGAATATTGGTTTCAAATCTCATTGGCCGTAAGAGTTGAGACTTAATTTTTACCGAACGTCTAAGATTTGTTCACCTCTACTCGGATGTACAGTTTTCACCGCCCCTCATATGCAATTGTTTATAACTAATTAGTTTAGTTTTACTTAGTGAGTGGTTATCCTTTTCCCCAAAAGATATGGAAGGAAAATATTGAGTTGATTCATTTATGTTATATTATAAACAACATATGTATTGAATTTATCCATTAATATTCAATTTTTCAGTTTTTTTTACTAACCAAAATGTCCCTAATCAAATTATGTAGATCAATATTTTCAAAAAAAATAATGTATACGATTTTGGTCAATATAATTTTTCATCTCTATTTTTTTATTTTTTTTTACAATGCATTAAAAGAAGGCCTCAAAAATTATTCATCAGATAAATTAATAATAAATTATTTTAATTAAAAAAAGAAACTATCTAATATATAACTTTATTTTAAAAAGAAAAATTAGTATGTTTTACAAATCATATTGCAATCAAACATATTTTTCCTCTCTATTAGATTTGCTATTAAAATCATGCATTTGTACGAGATCTGAAAAAAAAAAGAAATTTTATATCAAATAAATTAAACATCAATTGTTATTAAGTTCTATTTAAAAAAAATACACATTGTACAACTATGCTCGGAAAAAATATTATATTTTGTACATCATCTTTTATTAAATAATAAATTAATTTTATTTAAAAAATTATGAGTCTTTATAATTGATTTAAATGTAAATTATATCTAAGTAAAATATATCATTTTTTATAATAAAATTAGTGTCCGATATATATATTTTTAAAATTAAGAGAGTCCACACAACGGACGGTTCCGTACTAGTTTAAAAAATGATCATTAGAAGGGATTTCATGTTCACGGACATTGATGTCTGTCATGTTTGTCCATTTATATATTTAAATTAATAAATTTAAACCATGAGAGCATCAACATCGTATTACACAAGTGATTTGCAAAATCCTATTTGGCATTGCAATTGCAATTTCCTTTTTTATTAATAATTTTTAAATGTTTGAAGTACTTCGGGATTCTATGATGCGCCGAAGATTTGTTCTTGTGATGTAGAGCATAGGCAAAATTAGACAGCTTATAAAATGACAACACTTTACAAAGAGTTTTTGGGTCTTAATTATTTATGTAATTTCTAGTTTGAAAGTTTTCAGCATGCCATATCCTGAAAATTTTGGTTTAGATTAAATCATATAGAGGATCATTTTGATGTTTTAGATGAAATATTTTAAAATTATATATTAGTTACACCAATAAAATCCTAACATGTTTAATACTTAGTTTTTTTAAATAAAATTTAATAAATGCTGGTGTTTAATTTATTTGATGTATATAATTTTTTTAGTTCTCCTATGATATATCGTAAAAAAATAGAAAATGAAATAGAGAGGATCATGGATTTTACTGAAATCTGAACCATCACTTTTATAAAATTAATCAATCTCAATTATAAATTGAAATATAAATATTTCAATCATTACACATTATATGATAACATTAATGAACATTTATCCAATTCATACACTCTTTATAATATAGTATAGATATAGATATATACAAAATATTCAATCAATTAATTTATCATTTAAAACTTTTAAAAATAATATCTAACATTTAATTTATTAGTAATAATATTGTACCAATGGATATGAAAATTGGACCCCATCCTCTTTAAAAAAAATTTTGCCATTTCATTATCTCATACTTTACATAAAATATTTATAGACTATAGAATATATCTGTAGCTTCATTTCTCCTATTTAAATTATTTATTTCTAAACATCAAATATCGTGATCATCCTAAAACTATTTTATAATCACTTCGTTATTAGGGTTGAAAATGGAGCGGTATCCAGACAATCCATATCCCAAATAGAGGCATATTTCTAAGTTTTTTTAATTTATAAATTACTATAAATTGTTAAAAGTTATATTTGTTATAAATTGTACTATATACAGATAATTACAATAAATTTCTTCTTACATTTTTTAGTCAAATAATTAATTCTAGAAGTTGTCAAGAAAACTTCCAAACCTGATTTTGTTATTTTAGATAAAGAAACTTACATAAGCAGTTAATTTTCCTATAAAGTTTCTCATATGATTAGGAACAAACCGTTTTATAACTATCTGGACAAAAAAATTCAAAATTCTCATCATTCAATGTATTGTTTTACATTTTTTAAAATACAGTTATATAAAATTATTTTGGCATATATTATTTTTTGTATGTGTCTTCTTCCATCCAATGTTTAATATATGTGATTGTAAAAGCGAATAAACAATATTATGAACTGAGTATCAAATCCCTTTGTGGAGGTTTCAAAAAAAAGTTCCAAAATAACTAAATAAAATATATAACGCAATTTCGAATACATTGTAGCATAATTTTATTTCTCTCCTCTTTATCCCCCAAAATCACTTCCCCCAACAATTTCGAATACTTTTAGCTCATGTTGCTTTTGGTTTAGCCTTGCTGTATTATCAGTTAGTTGATATTTGGTCAAAAAAATTACTAATTACTTCATGTTTGGGTACCAAAAGACTCTCAAATTATTTAAAATAGGAAAAATATAAATTGTATAAAATATTAATTTAAACTCGAGATGAAAAATTTGTAAGATGGCCCATACTTCTGCCAAAGTCTAAAAAACAATACCATTTGTGGATCCTTGTAAAAAAAATAATTAAACAATCAAACAGAAGCAACTTTGTTTCCTGAAATTGCATACACCCCACTTTGGAATATATTCGCCCAATTTAATGACTGATATGCATAGGTGCAGCCATGTAACTTTGCTTATTTTTGAAATGTCATTTAAGTGAGCATTACTTCAATGAGGATTCAAAGTGAATACTTGTCTAATTTCGATCATAAAACTTACTTTACTTTTTTCTTTGAAAATCGTACAGGTTGGATGTGCTCAGTACCTATCATTAAGAGTTTGTTGTTAGCTGTTAATTAGTTTATTATTGTTAGTAGATGATATTATTGTGAGTTTTTCTTGTGGTTTATGATTGTGTGTTTATGCACTTTATGATTTATGTATGAATGAGTTTGACTCTTAATAATACTATTATAGTAATTAGTCTTCCTTTGATTTAACTTATTTGTTTTTAGTTATGTTATTTATTACTAATGTTGTAGTAAAATATAATTATATTTTTTTCGCTGATTTATAAATATAGTTGAAAGTATATTTTTTGAAATAATATAAAAGATTAAGAAATATCATAAGATAGAAGCATTAAATGGTGAAATTTAGCCATCTTTAATAGTCGATAATATGGCACATATTATACTGAATGATTATACAGGTAATATGAATGCGTCGTCATAATAAATCAAATGTGTCACCCAAACAATATGAATGTAATTTTAATGCCACCAAAAACATAACAAGTTGGTCAATAAGATATGATTGATGACAGTATAAATCGCCAGTGCAAACTATAAAATTTTGGCAACAAAAAATCACCTCTATTATTCAGAAATAAGATGGCAACCTGTATTTTCACGGAAAAACATAATAGATAGCAACAAATTGTCGCCTTTGATGAAAACAAAGGTGGCGGAAAATAAATTGCCACAATTTAATTAACAATGATGACTTTTGTAGCCTCCGGTATTTAGAAAGTTAGTGACGACAATTGTTGTCACCAAATATAGATCGCCACTGTAGCTTATATTTAAAGTGACACTAAAGATTGTCATCTTATTTTAACCTTACAATGGCGATAAAATATCATCACTGAAAATTATGGCAATTAAAGTTGTCATATTATATTTTTAGTGACGGAATTTATAGAGACAACCTTGTGGCGATTAAAAGTCACCACCGAAAGTCAAAAGTGACGATATTTTTGTGTATAGTGGCGACTTTTTTCGCCATCAAAGACCTATTTACTTGTAGTGTCGCTATCAAACATAATCATATATAATTTGTATCAACATTCCGAATTTTTATGAACCAATCCTCAAAAGTTCTCAAGAAATATATTATGCTGGACGGTTCTGTCAAATGGGTGGATCAGGTCCACTCTAGAAAAGCACATTAATTAGCTGGTTATATATGGTACTAGCTAGCTAGGATCTGGCGATCTGCCACCTTCTTGATTGCGTAATTGCGATATTCTAGGCTCCTTAATTTTTTTTTTGATAAATTCTAGGCTCCTTAATTCAGTAATATACATAAACGGAGTCAATGCAATACATGATTCGAATCAGGTCAAAGGTAAAACAAATATCTTCTTTTCTAGCTATCATCTCAGTAGATAATTAATATGTAACCTAACTTTTCATATTTAAGTAGCGACATGTAGAAATGTTTCATAGATTAGTCGCACAGCATATATTTATATATAGTTTCTAACAACTCCAAGTATGTTAATTTTAAATCCGAGAGCTCCAATAATTTTAGCAAATAATTCACAAATATCTTGAAATTATTTTTTATAATATTTTAGCAAAGCTGATATGAGCTTAATTAAGCCCACCAAGCACTTGTTAAACTTAATTCGAAAAATATACTTTGTTATTTCTGAATGTCAATTTATGTTAATTAATAAGTTCTTTATATTAAAATCTCATGAGATGCACAAATTCTCTCAAATTCTCCAATCTCCTGAGATTCATAATTTCTTTATATTAAAATCTCATGAGATGCATATGAAAATTTCAGTTTAAAAGAAATGCAAAATAAATAGTTAAAAAAAGATTAAAAATATCGAACAATCTTTGTATGCCACAAGATTTTGGTATAAAAGATTAATAAGTAATATGAATTAAATTTGGAGATGTTAAAGTACGTTTTTTAGTTTTGTAAGCTCACCAGAAGGTTTGGTGAGCCTAAGCTCATATAAATTAATTTCACTATTTTTCTATTACCGTGTTTGATAATAACTCTTTGATCATATGCACAACGCATTAAGATTGCTCACTGCATGATTCGAATTTAAATATTTATAAAAACTCATTTAAAGTATATGGTTGGAATAGTGGTCAAGTTATCAGGTTATTTTTTAAAATGCAGGGGTTCAAGCCTGATATTTTATTTTTCTCTTTTAATTCGCAGAACTTTGGCCGGATGTTTTCTCCCACTTATAATAAAGAACTTTGTTTAAATTAAATACGATGGACAATTATAAATTTATAATTCAAAATAAAACAAACTCAAAACTGGACAGCTGCCCATTAACACCTAATTAATTACTGGAGTTGATAGGTGGTGGCAAGATTTTAAAATGTGGATTTCAATATGCAGTAATCAACATAGCACATATGCGATATACGGATGCATATGCGGTTTTAATGTAAAATAAGAAAATATAATAAGATATTAATATAATTTTAAATATTTTGCATGAAAAATATAATATAATTAATTTTATAAACTCAATATGATAAATATTTTAAAAAATAATATACATTGTTAAATATGCGGATGTATATTTTTATGCATATAATATTATATCACATAAATATAAGCAGATCGGATCGTATATACGGATATGTGATCGTATTTTAAAATAATGGGTGGGTGCTGGTTATGAGTCATGACGCGTGCCTTTCGTGCACTCCGATTCCTCGACTCCAAGCGCCTAAAATGATCCCACTATTATCCATCCACGTGATGGAGCGACCAAACTTTGTAATTATATGCGAATGGCATCTCTGTGGTCAAATCCGACATAAACTTGTACTAGGCTCAAAATTATTTCTATCTGTTCGATGTATGCAAACACACTGAGTAGCAGATAATCCAAGAAATAAAGGCGCACACGTGTGCACTGCAGCACGGAGTATTCCTTCCTTTCCCTCAGTCACACTTGTGGCGTTAAAAAATGTTAGACGATTAAACATTAATTAAATTGGATTTTCGTGTCCATTGAATCACATGCTTTGTATCATCTCTTTGTTCATGGCAACTTTACCTTCACAGTTTCCATGATTTTTACTCCTTAAAGAATGTGCTAATTTATTATTTTTTGGTAAGCAGGTCAAAAAGTTTACTTTAATCTTTTAATAAACAAAAAAAAAGATATTACAAAAATAAAAAAAAAAATAAAACTTACATACAAATATAACCATAAAAAATAATAAAACTCTGATTGATACAATAATTGTTATTTTGATCACCTGCCATCACCAAATTCTTGGCTAAAGTCAGCCCACTCACATATACTAGCTTAGCCATCGTTCTCAGGAGACGATGCACTTAATAAGTCCTTAATATTAATAAACCCAATGACAATTCTCAGGTGCAGGTGCAGATGCACACTATATTTTAAAAAATAGTGCTCTTCAATTAAATTTTTGCTAATTTGACTCTTTTGGATTTAATTTTTGACCCCATAGATTGTTAGATCACTATATCACAAATAGACTTTTATAGTGGTTATTTCCCCAGGTTAGCGCGGTTGTATAACCGCTGTTATTGGGATATATTTGCAAAGTTTTACAGCGGTTTTGTTGAAAAACGCTGCAAATTATTTACAACGGTTCTTATATAACAACCGCTGCCAAATACCATTTACAGCGGTTTTTAACTAAAAACCGTTGTAAACATCACATTTTATGGCGATTTTTTAGATAAAAACCGTTGTAAAATTACTGTAATTTTTTTAAATTGTTTTGCAGCGGTTTCTTCGTAAAAACCTCTGTAAAAATAGTTTTTTTTTAAATAGTTTTTATTTATTTATTTGACTAGCCCATATATGCTAGCCATATATAATATTTTCATCACATGTATTTTCACAAAAATATTAATAACTATATTTAATTACTAATTAACTACATCTAATTAACTAATGTATCTAACATACACACATAATACAATAAAATATAATAAATATTTATAAAATATTAAAACTTGATAAAAATATCAAAACAAGGAAATCACAAACTCAATCCAAAGTTTTTTTACTTCTCATGATGTGGTCCCTTCTTCTTCATGTCGATTACTTTCGTTAAATTTTTTTTATTTCATATCATCGATAATGAAAGAATTATTAAGTAAATGTTCATTGACTTAATTATCTATTATTTATGCAAATGTTCTAAAATATGAAGTCCCGTAAAAAAAGTTTTCTTCATCGACTTGATTATTTATTATTTTGACTTTAATTTCTTATTATTTTAATATATAAAATAATATTATTTTGATATATTTTTATTAGATAATAATATACGTTGAATTATTTATTTTTTATTTAATACCTGACTAGTTAATAGGTTCGAACGTAATAAACTATTATAATTCGATCACTGACACCTTTTAATCAAAATTCTAAATCAGCCCCTAACAATTCCTGACCCTGACTCAAGAACAAAGCAAAAAGAAATAAAAATTACAATGCCCATCGTTGACGGTCAACGGGAAGAAGAAGAATAAACATGTTGTCCACGTTTGAGAGGAGAAGAACAATCACCGTCGATGATTGACGTGAAGAAGAAGGGACCACACCGTGAGAAGAAGGCATGATTAATAGAGATGATATTGGACAAGACAGTAGAGGGGGCGATGGGTCTAATGGAACCAAATGATGGTTCTAGCGGAGTGAAGATAGCATAGTTGCTAGGTTAACTGAGATGCTATCCTCGAATTCATATCTTAGACAATTTTAACGAAATGATAGTAGTTTTTGAATATAATAAAACTCTTGTTATACTTATATTTCTTAAGTTGAAGAGAGGAGTATGAAAAAAAGAGAATAAGGAGGGATACAATGCAAGAGAGATGGAGGTTGAGATGACGGGAGAGGTCGGCGCCGTGATCTCCCATCAGGGCGGCAGTCGATATGGAGAGGTCGACGCCATGATCTCGCACCATGCTTTGGGCAAATTTATTTCAAAAATGCACTCTTTTTCTTTGTAGATTTATATCATAATTGAAGAAGACAAGATTAAAGCACTGAAATAATAGGTTCATCCATTTTTTGAGGCCTTATATATAATGCTTCATTAGGTTCATCATGATGATTCATTGCTCGATTTTTTAAGAAAAAACAGGCCAGATGTTTTGGTCTCATTGTTAGTACTTTGATTATGCACTCATTTTAGTTCAAATAAATTTAAAATGATGAGATTACATCTGTACAGCTGGCATTTTTGTTGGGAAACTTTACATCATTCGTGGAATCATGTCCACACAAGATTTAATGATTTTAACCTCTTTTATTTTCAGAATAAAGTCATGACACGCTAAAAAGTGATTAGTAAATTTGACTTCACTGTTCCAAACATGTTTTATCAAGGCGGTATGATATAATGATAACCGGGCCTTGGCCCAGTAGGAGGAAATATATGGCTAGGAAATTGGAACAGAGAATGTTGAAAATTTAATCGCAAAATTTGGTCTGCATGATACTAGGTCGAAAGCAAGAAACATTTTCCCCGCAATTTTAGGCTCTATTTTACAGCAAATATATGCTTTGAAAAGCTATGCAAATTTAATGCACGCTTTTGGGTTCATCATTACAACTATTTATAATTAGGTCAAAATTCAGCCAACAAGAAATCTGTCATACAAGTTGAGATGCATTGATCTTGCATCCAATATGAACACATTGACATGACTTAATTCATAGTTACTAAATTCCTAGGATAAAAGAGATGCATTGATCTTGCAATCATCACAAGAAGAAGAATAGATATTGTCTCTAATAGATGCAACAAGACTTGCAGTTTCTGCGTTTCCTTCTATTGATGTCCTTCTCAAACTCTGCAATTGTGTAAAAATTATTTCAGGGCACAATTTTATTTGGTACATCCGATAGCAATTCCCCAAGTAATGCTCGTAAATTACTAATAAAACCTCAATTATAGTTAATTATAAATGCACACTAAAAAGTTAGGAACATAGAAAACTGGTAAGGCAACAACCGTCAGGGTATCATTTGCGCACAATAGAACTCATTAAAAAGAAAAGAAACTTTACCTCAGATGGCCATAACCTGTCGCCAGCTTTGCGAGGAATTATATGAAAATGAGTCTGAAAAGAAAAAAAAGAAAAGAAAATATCAGGTATCTAACATTTAATTACAGAAAATTTTGAATTGGGACATATTGGTCTCATAGACCTCGTTGTAAAAAAAAAGGACAAGCAGATTTAAAAGAAGATCAAGCCCATATGGCACCATTCCTGATGCTTTCATTTGTCCATCTGGGTATAATAAATTCAAAGACCAGATCACTCGCCAGAAGATCTCAGGCATGGGGGATAACACAGAAGTGTGAGTGAAATTGAAAGAAATTCATTCCCATATCTAGAAAAATAAAGGCTAAATGTATAGTTTATTAACCCCACCCCTGCCTGACCCAACCTCTCTTCTGTCTTATGAAAATTTGCAAATCTTCAAACCTGTCAACTCATTAATTCTCCACCACTTATTGCTAAAAGTAACCTTCGTTATTTTCTAGTTAATCCAGGGCCCTTTAAGAATAATAAACTTCATCAGATCTTGCTACAACGGTAAGATAACTACCTTACAATATTTTGCTTTACACCTATAAAAGGACAGATTCAATCACAATAAACATGTAGCAAGTGCATATAGTGGGATTTAGAAAGAAAGCTTAGAATTTTCATTAGCAATGCATGATATGTGAAGAGATTATAAGTGCTTTTACAGGATGATGTTGTCAAGTTTTTACTAATTTTCAAAATTTATCATTATATTCATGTGAAAGTAAAATTAGAGAACGGCGGCATCTACTTTTTTGGCCTTCTGATTTTCAGCAGATTGAGACTCAAAAGCAACTGGTGAGGAAGAAGGATAGAGAGGAGAGGAAAGAGATAGTCCACAGGTGCTGACGTACTGTTAATAAAAAGAATCTGGTCCTTAATCTTAATTACTCAGAAATTAGATGGCTGAGTTCTGATTGTCAATTTATCAGAGTTCATTTGTGTAGTGAGATCTGATCATTAGCACAAGCCAAACTTTCTTTCAGCTTGCAACTGAAAACAAAACCAAATGAACCTACATACCATATTGAAGCAAACTTTGACAACAATATTGATATTAACTGTTATTATTACGGGATTCCGTCAAAATGAGAAAGTTTATGTGTTATCTAGCAGGGTCATGAAATCTCAGACCATTGACGGAGTCGAACATTTCAATGAATAATAAGAATGTGCTCCCAAACCTCTGTTTTGTTGTTTTATGCATGACAAGTGCACCACGTACATCATACAGTAAATATTGAAAGGCTGAAACAAATTTTAATAAAAATTATCATAAAATTAATTAGTAGCCACAGGATCTTAATGGATTATTTTGATTTATTTTGAGAAACAATATTTATATACTACGGTTTATTTTGGTTGGTTTGGTTTATTTTAATATCAATAAATAAAAACAACTGAACGCTTAAAACACAATACCATGCCACACAACAGAAGATACAGAACTTATCTGAGTAAATTAAAAACCCGATATTATTCAACCGAAATGACTTAGGTATTACCATAAAACTAAACAAAAAGAATAATCCCACCACCTCGCAAAACTAATTCTGGACCTGATTACATGATATCAATATCAGATAGGTTTTATAGAATACTTACATGAAATATAACTTGTCCAGCAGCTTTTCCATTGTTGACAACAAAATTAAATGAATCTGAGTATGCCATTAGTTAGAAATAATCAGTTCCAGATAATACATTTGAACAAAAACCCATTTAGATGCAATATATACCACATTGAGTAGCTCTCATGATTGCACTGCTGAGAAATGGTACTTTTGAGCACATTGCTGCCACAACCTGCATTACAATGTGCAAATAAAATATTAAAAAAACCATGGGGACACCTACTAATTAAAAAGTTGAAATATTTCCCTCTGCCTTTTTTTTTTCCCTATCCGACATAGAAAAAAAACTTACAGATGGAGGGGTTGCCTCGAGAGAGGGAAAATGGCATTTTGGTATAATAAGAGCATGTCTGAGGAGACGAGCACATGGAGAAAAGGATAGAGATGTTAGTTCTTGATATACTATGATAGCACACAAATGAAATGAGGCTGATGATTTCATTTGAGATAAAAACAAAGCATGCAATACTCAAGTTAAATTATTGTCCAATTGAAGCACAATATAAAAATAGAATTCACCATACCCATGAGTCAATGGTTTTGAATCCAAGATGCACAAGGATACATCATCTTCATACAGCTAAAGATAGGACAACATTCTTCATATAAAAATCGAAGAATTAAAAAGCACAATATATATAAGTAAAATAAGAGGCCGCATGTATACTACCTGAGATTTCCCCAATTACAATATTTTTACACAAAAAACAGGCCAGTATGCCAGTAACGTTCCTACAGAATTGCCAGTTAAGATTTGATTTGGTCTTAATTGCTGATTTACCTCAATTAAACTACTTCTTCCCCGTTCATTTGGTTAATCCCGCCAGAATAGTATTAGTTCGTTAAGCTATTAGTTACGGAATGATTGATTAGGGAATACAATTGGACTCCCTTCAATCCAAGTTAGGAAAAATTTTACTTCAAGATCACCTAATTGAAAATAAAAGAACTTAAATCAAACTCCCTTGTGGTTCTTCTTGCAATTTTACATACAAAATAAACAAGATTTAGTGCAAACATCAAATAGCATGTGAAATGAAATTCTGTACAGCAGAACTTTGCAATGGCTGCTAAAGGGAAATAATAATTACCTTAAATGTAGGGGCTTCGCCGCGAACTATTCTACAAAACACACACTCTTCCTGAGTGCACCCGCCTCCGTTCTCCACCTCTTTTGTGGAAGAAGTGGACGCTTCCAGTGGGGCTTCACCAGCTGACGGGCAGAGGTGCGAACAGAGGACGGCGAGCCTGCGGGTCTCCATTCTTCGTTCCAACTGGAGAAACGGTTGGATGGGGTGTTTTATCGGATTGGATTGGACTGAGAGAGCATGGAAGAAGATGGAAGAGGTTCCAGCGTCTGGGGCCAGTCAGTGATATGGTGTATCAGTGTGAGCCTGTGGGAGAGATACCGTAGAAAAGTTCTGATTTCTGGGCCCACCGTTGTGTTAAAATAATGTGGTCACGCCACTCTGTCTCTATTCATACGAATAGGACGCGTCCAAATAAGATGTCAATAAGCGTGTCGACATCTATTTTACTGATCTTCTGTGGCAACGGAACTAAAATATAAATGTAACCACATCATTCAAAGAATTCTCTCCTCCCCACATTTAAAAGGAATCACAATAATATATTTATTGTTGAAAATAAGAAGTAAAATTATGTCCGAAGTTTGAAGGATAGCACCGCGAAGGTCGGTTAAACATATAAGAATTTTCAAAGATGACAATTTTCTCAAAAATGTGTAATCATGTTTAAAATTTGAAAGAAAAAGTGTCGGTAAAATGCATAATAATTAATATATTTCAAAGTAAATTGAGCTTGAGAAATCTGTATCAATAGTTATGGTTATATGAACAATGTTCGATTTTTCTATGCTGATTTTAGAATAATTTTTCTGTTACCATAAAAAAAGAGATTATGTTCTACCTTTTTCTTTTTAAAATCTGTTCAAAAAAGTGAAATATATATGATATGTCATATGTGATTCTATTGTAATATTCATATGATATGATATGTGATTCTGTTTTCCTTTATTTTAACAGAAATAGTTAAATTACAATGAAATCTTTCTTTAAAAAACGGTAAAACTATGTCTAAAGAAGCATTAAAATTGTTAGCTAACGTGAATATGCAGATAGTACAGAAGAGAGTTCTAGAAAATTTTATGAGGAATTACTTTTATAATTTTTATTGTTAAAAATTATATTTCAATTTTGAACACAACGCATCCAGGCATCCAGCAACATACCGCGATATCCATATAATATTTTAAAGGAGATGGAGTTACAGAAATCTGCATCTAAAGATATGAACAATTTTTATTCAATTCCACCAATACTCATGACAAACTCGAGCTTTATATTTTAGACAGATATTGCATTGCATTTATTTATTTTTAAATATTTTGAATGTATGAGATAATATTGATCCGTTATTCTATTGTGATATGAAAATTGACACGGTGCCATCTACTGCAGTTGCGGAGCTAAAAACATATCACTGTGATGATGACATTTAATATAGTTAAATCTAATCAGCCTATAGTTTTCAACACAATAAAAGAAGATGATTAGACATCTTTGACTTTTTATCACTAACAGCTTTAAGTGATCAAGTGTAAACGTGTTCAACTAAATAACATCATTTTTCTTAATTCTTTGTAATATGGGATATGTTAGGGTTCCACTATTAAAATATATTTTCTTATATTATTGGTTCAAAATATTAGTGGAGTCATTAATGTAAAAGTTATTAAAATACTTACGGGTTCAAATTAGTGTAAAGATAACAATACTAATTATTATAAATATACTAAAATAATTAGATACCCGTTACGGCGGCCATATTTATCGATTCAAAATCATGTATTTTATAGATATGTAATAATTTCACAATATAAATATATAAAAGTGTATCCCTCTAATATAGATATATTATATAATTAAAAAATAAAAATGCATTAAAAATAATATTTAAATATTCTTCAATAGATATGTCTGAAGGAGATACCTGCAAGTGAAAAGATATTTTAAATAGCTATATAAAATATTTATTTTTAACTTTAAAATATAATGACAAATTGAACTCATGAAAAATACAAAGAAGAAAAGTACCTTAAACATTTTGTAGAACCTCACGGAACACCACATATTCAATATGTAAGTCTCCGACTGGTTGAAATCTTTGATAGATTTTACAAACACCTTTATAATTGTACGTGATATCCTCTTGATGGTGCAACATATAATTGTCCGTGTGAGAATAACGATTGAGGAACATATGCAGCCTTCGATGTACCTACAATTCCAACTTATTGTTATGAACCCATGAATATTCAAAATTAAGATAATATTGCGGAAACAACAAAAAGATAGATGTACTTTTATCTCATCAGCGCCCCTTAAGTCTCTGGTCAACATTGCACAAAAGTCTGCTCATTAGATCTTTCGCCTCTAAACTTAGTTTTGCCTCCTCAGGAGATTTAAAGTGTGTTCTCCAATTTACTATCTGCATTGATGATTCATTTATGTTATATATTGAAAGTATTTTAGACTTGAAAGTTATAAGCAATAGTGGCCTACAGTAAAATTCAGAGATAAGCTATTCTCGGCTCTCATCACTTTTCTCATAAGCACAAAAAATGTTTGTTTCAAAAAAAAAATAATAAGATACCACATTTGATCTCAAAATCAGAAGTTTTGTATGCATCCTGGATAGCTTTATACTCTGAGATAGAAAAAAGCTTCATGTTCTTAAAAGTTAATTAAACTAGAGAAAAAGACCCAGGGGAACAGGCGGATTGGCCATATCTTTCATTACAGAGTTAAAATTGTATGATGTTTCCTCTTTGTACTGCAATCTGTGCATGCAGACCAGAATATAAAGCTCCAAAATAGATAGATCTGTTCAGAAAATTTGAGAGACTATTACAAAAACATCAAAGTTGAAATTAATCATTAGCATGTATATGCGCACACGTACACCATCACACACACAGGGAGAGGGAGAGAGACCATGTAGACTATCAAACTTCGGCTGCCTCTTTATCAATGCATATGCATTCTCAAATCTTTGTAAGGACAGGTATCCAGATTTCATATCGACAAAAGATGAAGCTATAAATCTGAAATAGAATGTCTTCAGAACCAATATACACCCAAAAAATGACATAATATCAATAATATCACCACGATGGCATGGCCTATCTGATAATTTCAATAAAAACAGAAGAATAGAAAAATTAGAGAACTTACAAGAATCTCAGTAGATGATTTGTAGATCCATATGCACATGTAACAGAACTGATGATTTGTTGATCCATATGCCAGGGATAATGAAAATTAATTATCCTCGATCTTTAGTACAAAAGTAACGAAATATTAAATGTCCTTTAAGGTAAATAAACTCCCTTTTATTTTTGAAAATAGGTAATTTTGAAATAAGGTTTTCTCTAATTCACTCTTTGTCAATTAATCAATTCACATCACTGTTGATCCTAATACCAAAAGCTCAGCTGAATGACAGCCAGAAGGATACATCAATTCTTGAGTTGAAATCTACAACATACTTAGAAGGGAGACTCGAATCTTTCTACAGATAAAGCAGCTGCTCCAACAACCTGCTTTCAACGTTATCATTAAGTAATATGATATTTATCATCACTGGTATTTTAATAATTTATTCATTATGATTTTGCATAAGTGCTCGGTTGAATGAGAAGTTAAAAAAAAAGGGTAAGGTACCTTATCCTATCCTCTTCTGAAGAAGGACCGGATAAAAGAGTGCAGGATGAGAACCATGACCTGACCCTTTTTTCCAACTGTTGTTCTGAACCCTACATAATTAAAATAAAATGTTATATGCATACAAGAATTGTGCATGCCAGAACTTCACTGATAATCAGGATTCAATATTGCTGATTCCTTAAATGAACTTCTTTCATTAATTAAATCGCAATTCTAATCAAATCTTTTATCAATTTATTACATGCATGAAACTAATAAAAAATATGCAACAAATGTATGAAGGAAAAGACTACAACTAAAAGTGAAATGATGCACATACCTTGATCAAATAGCCCTAAAAAAGTAGTAAAAAAGAATCAGTTAGGCATATGAGCAGAAAGTAATCAACTTGACGGGGTGCAGGCAGTAGATTGACATTTAAAATTCTGACACAATTATATATATATCCTAACACATAAGGAACTACTCCTCACAGAAAAGGAAAAAAGTACCTTCAAATTGGAGCCTCAAAAAACCATGCGAGAAGAAAGAATTTGTAGTAGTTTCTGTCTGGAAAAAAGTTACAGGAAAGAACATCAACACTTTTTTGCTGCCTCTTAAAAAAGAAACAACTGCTGATCAATCAAATCAGACGGCCATTGCCAAAACAACTGGATGCTAGATAGGTGGAATGGTAATGGTATGTAAATGGATGCTATACCAGCAATTTTCTAATTAACTCAAATATCTCCAGTAAGTCCATGTTTGCAATGAAAGTCACTTTATGCAATTGAGCTCAATTAGACAGACTAAAACTCAAATTACATTATTTACTCTAGATTTGTCCTCAATTTTGTATCTGTTCAAGTGTTCCTTTAGCACCAATTTACACTCTGTGGTGCAATGAAAAAACCAAAGTTACTGAAATATTTGCAGGGAACCAAAATGATGACCTTTTCTTACTTTGCCGATGAGAGACCATACCTGATAAATGGATGCTTCCCGGCATTTAAGAGCAGTTATGCTAATAAGTGACTGTAGGGAAGTGAAAGGTGCGTGGAGAGGTGAGCCGGCTCTAGAATCTTGGAGGTGGAGGCAAGAAATAGAGTGAAAGGTGCGTGGAGGATTATCAAATGCTCCTTGAAGGGGTGGTGCGAAGGAGGCTGGCGCGGAGAGGACGGGCGAAGGAGAGGAAAGCTCTGGAGCGGAGAGGCTGACAGAGGAGGAAGCTCGGTCTCCGTGTGGAGGCGCATCCGAGCTTAAAGGCGGAGACGCGGGATGTGAAGAGCGGAGAGGCGCAATTTAGGTTTTAGAGCGACCGAAATCAAAATTTGAACGATAGAGCTAAATCTAAAGGGCAGCGAACAATTTAATCAATGAGAGCATCTGCTTGTCAAAATTAAAATTTTATGTAATATTATCAAATTGAGCACCTCTCAGTAGAATGTAATTAATTAAATGATATTTTTATAATTAATGAGTGGGGATCCTTTTTTTTTTATTTCAAACCCGTAGGCATTCATTATAAATCATTCCATTGTTTTCTTACTTCGTGCAACATCCACGCACACACTACATTACACGCTTACTCATCCTGTTTTGCATCTACATCGTTGTCATTACGTACCGATGCATGTACACTGTTGTCATACATGATATACGACCTGTCTAGTTTTGAGGCTATGCCTACTGACTGAAGAAAATCTTCCTGGGCCACACCTGTTCTCCTTGTGCCAGTTGACCTTGCTAGGTTCGCCAATACATGAGCCGGGTGCACCACTTTCCAGTCAGCTACAGTTCTTTCAGCACGCCAGTTTGGAGTTTCTTCAGTCTGTCTCGATAGTAGTAACTGTTGTAGCACCTTGCAATCGGTCATTACGTGGAACGTCCTGGTGTTGTCGCGGCCTAGCTTCAATTGCACCAGTCTAAGAGCGTGCAGCATAGCACACGCCTCAGCATGAAAGGGAGTCGCTAAGCTGCATCTGTTCCATGACAGCCTCCGCTATGCGCCCCCCGGATCAAACACCAGCACCGCTATTCCTCCTATCATGCTGCAGTGCCAAGAACCATCTGCCAGTATGCAATCTGTCCCCGTGCCAGCATTATCTTCGCTGCCCTCATCACCCTTCCTGAGTTCCTTACCTGACACGGCTGTTGCACCCTATGCATTAGCGCCATGGCGTCGGCAATAGAATTTTAAATAAATATAATGGGTTATTTTGACAACGTTAACAATAGACTTCTAAATAAATATAAAAAAAATATTAAAAATGAAAAAAATATTATATATGTGTTCTTTTATCTTTAGATTGATGTTCATTCAAATTTCATGTAATTTCATTATCGTTTGATAGTCCATCAAAAACCATTAAATTAGAACCGTTGCAATTACATGAAAATTTGATGGTCTTTGATGGACTATCAAACGATAATAAAATTACATGAAATTTGAATGAACATCAATTCATCGGTAGAAGAACACATCTATATTTTTTTTCATTTTTAAGATTTTTATTTATTTAGAGGTTTATTGTCAAGATTGTCAAAATAACCCATTGTCAACTGATCCCTCTCTTATTTAATCTTACCTAGCCGCTGCATCCTTAAAATTAAAATAACAATTATTAAATAAGATTTGATAACTAATTTGACAATGAGATGCAGATGCTATGAGTCACGAAACAGTGATGATCTCAATCGTCAAAATGAATTAAATTTAATCACGACCGTTCTACAAATAAAATAGGTATTATAAAAAATTATCATGATGAAAACTGAACGCTCCAGTTCTTAGATGCTTTATATAATTGTATAGATTCAACTACATATCAAGAAAAATTTGACAATTCACTGATATCATTTGACACTAATATACAAGAAATTTTCCGCCACTGCCTTATTATAACTATTTATAAAAGGGGAGGTTCCTTGACAATAGTGATCATTTAAAGGGTTTGGTTGAGTTTCTCAAGTGTCAGATCTTGCAGACCTATGAGAGGATCGGATAAAAATCAGATTTGAGAAGCGTTCATAGATGCTTTATATAATTGTATAGATTCAACTACATATCAAGAAAAATTTGACAATTCAGTGATATCATTTGACACTAATATACGAAGAAATTTTCCGCCACTGCCTTACTATAACTATTTATAAAAGGGGAGGTTCCTTGACAATAGTGATCATTTAAAGGGTTTGGTTGAGTTTCTCAAGAGTCAGATCTTGCAGACCTATGAGAGGATCGGATAAAAATCAGGTTTGAAAATGTCTTTAAAAGACCGACTAAAGAGCTTAATTTTTTTATGATGAATCCGACCCATATTAGGCCTGAATTCGGATTTTGAAAGGGACTTTCTCATTTTTTAAATTTCTTTATTTTTTTAAATTTTTAAATATAATTAAAATACAAAAGAAAATATTAAAAATATAAATTAAAATTTATAACTACAAATTAAAAAAAATAGCATTTTTATTTTATTAATTAATTTTTTTTTAATTCTTAAATATAATTAAAATACAATGGCTTGAAAATGGTCTGAATTGAAATTGACTTCATGTTTGGAAAGAGTCGGGTTGAACAGATCGATTTGGGGAAGACTCGTTTTCTCGAGGTTTGACCTAACCCTTACCAAAATTGACCCATATGTACATGGGAAACGGGGCGGGCGTTTTTAGTGTTTAAACGATTGGATTTCCGTGGTAGAATCTACCATTCAGATGTATTGCATTTTCATGAGAGTGATTTGGCTAAAATTTTATTAGTGTTTTCAGATCATCCACAACCTCAAACACAAAACCACCTGTCGGAAAAATGAGTTGGAGGACGGTTGGATTTTTTGGCAGGGCGGTCAAGCTGAGTAAACATATTTGCCCTTTGTGGACGATCCCTACATAATAATGAGTTACTTTGATAGTCTTAACAATAAAATTTTAAATAAATACTAAAAATCTTAAAAATAAAAAATGTGTAGATATATTTTTTTATTTATAGATTGATAGTATTTCAAAATTTATATAATTTTATTATCATTTAATAATCCATCAAAAGCTATAAAAATTATAAAATTTACAATTGTATATATTTTTATATAATTTTATTTTTTATAGGATTAGACAAGGCAAAGTTCCAATTTCAGCTAGAGGAGAAGAGGCGAAGGGAGGCCAAAAAAAAATATGATTCAATTTTCGATTACCCGAAAAAGAATGAAGGGAAGTTTTTAATATCCGGTGGAAGATAGGGAGAAAACAGAAAGAAAGAAAGAAAGAAAAAGGGGGACAACCCGACAAGACATCGTTATGCTGGAAAAATTAACAATCAAACAACACTGAGAAACTTGTATTTTCTGATACTTCCCAGCACATCAAAGAGGTCCATTCTGTCATTCATCCTGAAACAAATTATTGAGCGTGCATGACTTTTATCAACCTTTAATTTAATCTGAATAAATGAAAAAACAAAATTAAGGTTCTCGGCTTCTCGCTTGTCAAAAATAGATAAGAGAAATTTAATGCATTATTCACAAAGGCTCCAATTTTGAACAATAAAGATTTCAGGGATTTAGTCTGATCTTCTTCATTATCTTAACTGAAAATTAAACATCCGCACACATTACTATTAATTTAATGTGCTATATTAATTGGCTAGTGTTGAGTCCAGAACATGGCCGAATGTAATGACTCTAAAATTTGATAAAATGAATAGACCTCATTCATCACGGGTCAAAGACCAAACTATATATAAATCCGAATATTTTTATTAAATAGCTGTTATAAACCCAAGGGGAATTTTAACAGTAAAAAATTAAACCCATTTAAAATTGAAACTTTTTGGTCCAAAATTGTGATTATGAAAAAGATTCCTGCAATTAAATGAAAAATTTGAAGATTAAGATAAATATTTAAATGATAAATAGTCTAATAGTTCAAGCGGTAGATGAACTTTGAGCGATATGAATTCAAATCTCTACAATTACAAAATGAAATTTGAGAACTCATATTTTTCTAAAAAAACATTTAGAAAAATTCATCGAGTGAGACGGAAGTTTCTCGTATCCAGCGCCAAACCTTGTACAATAAGCAAACATAATAAGCATCACTAATTATTCTTCCTTAAGTCTAAAATGCCGTCTGTCACTCTTGCGAGAAGCATTTTAATACATCCGTCGTCAATTTTTCAAAAAAAAAAAAAAAAAAAAGAAAGAAAAACCAGAGAATCTCATTCGATCGGTGGTAGCCGACTCTGTGATCCAATTTCGTCTCCTCCCGTATGGTTTTTTTTTTAAAAGAAAAAGAAAACAATTTTATGGCGATGGTTCCAATAAAGTTGGAAATTAAAAAAAATTATAAATATGTTGTTAATAAACAATTTCATTGTCAACTAAATATGTATCCAGGATAAGTAGTTTAGATTGTTGAAATTTTAAGTCATATGAATATTTACTATTAAACATAAATATATAAAATTTCAACATATTTTAACATATTTTAAATATATATATATAAGATATGTATATCATAGAAATATAAACTGTTAAATTTCAGTTTAGTCTTGAAGATGTTAAGATTATCAAATGCCCCTCTAGCCTTTTTAATACTTCAGGGATACTACTATATATAGCGTGGGCGTCCTAATTGATTAACTATCAATCAAGGTATTAAAGGAAATTAAACAAAAAATCACTACAAAATTAATTAAAATTATACTTATTGACTTATCGACATCTAAGTTTTAAATCGTATAAATTCGAAAAAGATTATTGTCATAATGAATGACTAAATAAAAATTAATTAAAGTTAGAGATTGTTTATAAGAACTTAAGATATATGAAGAAAAAAATCTAAATATATGTTAAGTTCATGTAAAACTCAATTGTACGATTGTAGTTAGCAATCATGTACAAAAATTAATTCATTGATTTTACATGGTGAAAGCTCGCCAATGTTGGGTTAAAATAATGGAGAGAGGGAGAGAATCAGACTTAAGGAAAAGGCATATGAACTATACTATGGAAGAGATACGATGGAAGCAGCGCTCGACCTGCAGATGGCTCCAAGTGGGTGACCAGAATACGAGATATTTCCATGCCTTTGCCAATGCAAGAGCAAAAAAGAATAGAGTACACGCGCTGCAAGTGCAGGGGATGGCAATTGTCGGCGATGAGGACATTAAACAAGCGTTCTTTGAAGCGCTCAGATCACAACTGGGGCAGGAGAAGCCGGTGTTGGACTTCATGGTCGAGCAACTGGACGAGGAGACACAAGGTCTGTCGCACCTCCAGGAAAACTTCTCAGTGCAGGAGATACAAGCGGCAGTCAGACAACTAGCAAAAAATAAGGCGTCAGGTCCGGATGAAATCCCTGTTGAAATATAAACTTAATTATCATTAATAATATTAAGTCTAATAGAAAATAAAGTACTCTTAGAATTCAGCAGTTATAGAATTTTTGGACTGATTGATGAGGAAATATGATAGATTAAATGATGTCCGTTTTAGCTGTATGATTTATGGATGAAAAGCTCTTGAAGTCTAGTTTTCACTTGTTCAAATTCTAAGTCGTTTGGAGTTCTCTACAGAGAGTTATGACTGTTTTAGTGGACAGATATTAGCTGAAACAGCTACTGTTTGATATTTCATTTTTAATACGAATTTTTTAGATACTTATGTTATCTTAGTCTATAAATAGAGTTATAATTTGTTGTTTGATATGTAAGAAAGACATAAGAGTATCTAATAGAAAAAAAAAACTTGCTTTATCCATCCCTTGTCTTATCTCAAAAGTGTGATATCTAACATTTTTTTTAACAATCCCCAGCGAATTCATTCAAGAGTACTGACCCATCATCCAAGAAGACATATTCCATATGTTTCAAAAATTCTACAGCGGTCATCTGGACATGCGGGATATCAATAGAGCCAATGTTATAATGATACCAAAATCGGAGACGGCCAATTCCGATCGATTAGCGTTATTAACATGGTGTCAAAGATCATCTCTAAGGTGCTGGTTAATAGGCTGAGGCTGCACCTGCACCTACCCCAGTTGATACACAATCGACAAACCGCGTTCGTTCAAGGCCGCCATATCTCTGAAAATTTCATAGCAACACGAGAAATTTTACATAACATTGCAGCAAAAAAAGCAAGGCCATCTTTCTTAAAATTGATTTTGCTCGAGCCTTTGATTCTGTTAATTGATCATATCTACAGAAGGTGTTACGTGCTCGGGGAGCTCCTCCGAAATTTTGCTCATGGATTGATAATATTCTACAAACAAGCAGCTCAAGGGTGGTCCTGAACGGGGGGTGTTCGGAATACTTTAATCACATGCAGGGGTTCCGACAAGGCGACCCGTTGTCGCCCATGCTTTTTATCCTAGTAGTAGATGTGCTCCAAACGATGCTGCAAGCTGTGGGGGCACGACTTCTCACACCAATGGCTCCAAACATTCCTGAATCAATTATAGCCCTCAAATATGCAGATGACACGGCCATTATTGCAGAAGGAAGCCCTACCATTATTCCTGATAAGATTGGTGCTTAGCATCTTCACGAAAGTTTCGGGGCTTAGCATCAACTTGTCCAAGAACTGCTTTGTGCCTTTTAGCTTGTCAGACGATGAAGTGCAAGTGGCAAAACTTATAATGTGATGCCAGCAGACACAATTGCCCCTAACGTACTTGGACATGCCGCTCACCATCCGAAAGCTGACAAGGCATCTCTTTCTTCCACTAATAGAAAACGTTGAACAACGGCTTCAAAGCTATAAGGGTCGTATGATCTCTAGAGGGGGGAGACACCAATTGGTGGCTGCGGTAAATGACTTCAATACCGGTATATTACATGGCAAGTTTTCGGCTGCCGGCTTGGGTGATACGGAGGATCGACCAAATAAGATGCGCATTTCTCTAGGTAAAGAACGACAAACATGAATGAGGGGTCCACTTAATTAACTGGACCACGGTGTGCATGCCAAAGGAGTGAGGGGGGGGGGGGAATGGGACTAAGAGACCTGTCATTGCAAAACATCTCCCTATTATTACGCTGGTGGTGGAGGTTGTACAGGGAGAGGGAATCGTTGCTTTCAACCATCCTTAGAATGTTGAGATCTCAGGGCCGACAGGTCCAGACACAAATCCTAATTCTGACAAAACAAGGATCCTTTTTCTGGAAGCAATTACAAGGGATTAAAATGTTATTCCAATGGAGCACGACATGAAAAATCAACTCAGGCCGGGATATTTCATTCTGGTTTAATGCATGGGGGGACACTCCGCTTATAGATTCCATCCGAAATATGGGGAGAATGGTGCAGCCGCGGATTTCATTACAACAGGCCACGTAAAACTTGGACAGCCTGTTACCGTGCTCGAGAACAGTCCAGAAGAGCCAACTGGCAGTGCGAGCACATGAGTTGGTGTTGAACGACTTACCAGATGTGCTCACATGGCGACTTCATTCCTCAGGAATTTACTCTGCTAACTCATGTTGTAATTAATAATAATCATGGATCAAGATAATATAATTTATGTTTGAGGTTTACTAGAGGATTATGATCATACAGTAAAGTTCTAACAATTGATATCAGAGCCTACTCTAGTTAAATTGTTAAGATCTAATGACTGATTCGAAAATTTCTTAGAAATTCGTATTTTTATAATTGAATCTGTTCTTTTAATCAAGTAGTTTATGAATAGTTTGAAAATTTATAGATCTGTTTGTTAGATATGAAATTTTTATAAATTTAAATCAAGATTCACAATCGGTTTCAAAAATTAAATTTATCAGTTTATCAGAATCCAGAAATATTTCAGAAACTGATTGGTCAACACAGTAGTTTTCGAATTGTACATGATTGACTGTTCTATTACATGATTCTATTAAGAAAATGTGAATTTCTGTTTTGTATTCCGCTGCGGTTATTTTTGAATCGTGTCAAGACCAAATATTGTCGGTTATGTAAATTGGCGGTTTTTAAAAAAAATTCCCCAAGGGGCGCGGCCCCCTTGAACGCCTGTCTAAATTTAGGAAGCCCATTTTGTATTTTCATGCCTAACTCTTTTTGCAGAAGGATTATGAGATAGTATGACCCGGCTGCTTTGTGTGAAAACTTGTAATGCATGAATGATTGATGTGTGTAAGCGGCCTAAGGTGCCAATTAATTATTTTTATTTTGGTGGCTTGCATGTCACATAATATATGTATCATCCTTAGGATTTGTATAATTTTTAATTTATTATTAGGATAGTAATTTGGTAAGAATGAGATATTTACATTAAGAACAGGATGATGGCTTATGAAGAGGATTCTTATGAAGGAGATCATCATGCATTGGGTCATATTATCTCGCTTATGAATTGATTATGTTGGTTGTTGTTTATTCGGTATTGATTGCATGAACCCATGAATTGATATTTAGGTTAAGCCAACATATTTGAGAAATTTATTCGGATAATGTTAAATCATTATGAAGGCTTCAGATAAAATATATTTTTTGAAATAATTAACAAAAATATTATCTTATCAAAGTAAGCTCTCATATTGGCGTTAATTATTTTTCAAGACTTATATACGGAGGATATACATATAATATTTAATTTTTGGACTGTCCCAAAGGAAAAATAACTTATTATATATAAACAGATTGTAGTAATATGTAGGTAATGGTCAGTAAGTTTTAGGTGTGATTAGTTGATTGACCCAAAGGAATGTTGACTAATTGACATCAAATTGACTGTTATATATCATTATTACGCCTAATTATCTTAGAATAATAATTGATTCCAAAGAACACTTATTATTTGAGGATACTTAGTTGATGAAATATGCCTTATTTTGATTTAATATTATAATTCAGACATTTGATTCGTTATATTGCATGTATTTTTCAGCAAAGATTGCGATCTTCTTATAGGCATCAATAGAATTCCGATCTTTGACGGGTTCTAATTACAAGGAATGGAAAGATACCTTAGAGATTATTCTTGAGTGTCTTGACCTAGACATAGCGTTACAGCAGGCTAAACCACATGTACCTGCTGCAGATAGTCCTGACAATGTTCAGAATGCGCATGCAAGGTGGATGAGGTCAAATAACTTGTGTCTTAAGGTCATGCAAATGATCATTCCTAAAAGTTTTAGGGGACCTGTTTCTGATTCCACTCTAGTCTTGGACTATCTTAAGGAACTTGAGCAGATATTTATTAGGAATGAGAATGATGAAATAGGCATTATGTTAAACAAACTCTGCACAATGAAGTACAATGGCAGAAGTAATGTCAGGGAACACATTCTTAAAATGATGAATATCGCTTTAAAATTGAAGGCACATAAACTGAACATATCGGAAGATATGTTAGTCTATCTGTCTCTCAACTCTCTTCCCACTTCTTTTAGGTAGTTCAAGGTGAGCTACAACTGTCAGAAGGAATTATGAACAGTCAATGAGCTCATCTCGCACTGTGTTCAGGAGGAAGAGCGTTTGAAGACGGACAATAGCGAGATTGTAAACATTGCTTCCATATCTAAAGGAAAAGGGAAACAGAAACGTAAAATCAATTCAGATACTGCGACTACAAGTTCGCAGAAGAAACTCACTAAGGACAAGAAACCGGTTATCAAGACAGAGCCGGATAAGGAAAAGAAATGGTGTTTTTTTTGTGGATCTGAAGGGCACATGAAGAAAAATTATATCAATTATCACACGTGACGTGCAAAGAAAGGTAATTTTTCTCTTGTTTGTAAAGAAGTTAATTCAATATCAGTTTTAATAGACACATGGTGGATAGATTCTGGTGCAATCACTCACATATCTGTGTCTATGCAAGGTTACCGAAATTATCATAAACCAAGAGATGGTGAAAGATACATCTATGTAGGCGATGGCAATAAGGCAAAAGTTGAAACCATAGGGCATTTTAGATTACTTATGAAAACTGATTTATATTTAGATTTTATGATACTTTTGTTGTGCCGTCTTTTAGACGGAAGTTAATTTCTATTTTCGCATTGGACAATTAGGTTTTTCTTGTTCATTTGGAGATGGAAAATTTGGTTTGTATCGACACTCCAATATGGTTGCTTCTGGCCATACATGTTAAAAATCACGGTCCAACTTTCGAGCCCCTCTCTTCGAGTTCAATCGACTCAACGGGAGGACACTTAAATCTCCAAATCCAATCAAGCAACCAGAGAGAGAAGAGGGAGAGAACGATGGGTGTACCCGCGTTTTATCGGTGGCTACCGGATAGGTACCCCCAGACGGTGTCGGAGGCGGCGGAGGAGGCGGCAGTTGAGATTGAGCCGGGCGTTTGGATCCCAGTCGATCTGCGCCGTCCAAACCCCAACCTCTATGAGTTCGACAATCTCTACCTCGACATGAACGACATCATCCATCACTGCTTCCATCCTGAAGGTCGGATCCATCTCTCTCTCTTAACACAGTTCCAGAAGAGAAGAAATTATCGATGCCGGTCCTCTCAATCACTACATCGGATTAGAGAAAGATCGCTGGAAGGCTAAAGAAATCTGGTGATCAACGGGGTTGGAAGACCGACAGTATGGATCAAGGTAATATAATTTATGTTTGGGGTTTACTAGAGGATAATGGCCATACAGTAAAGTTCTAACAATTAGTAATATAATTTATGTTTAGATACTATTGCTTCCTATAATGAGACCTTGAATAATGAAACTCAAAATGTTAGATAAAAATTAACACATCAGGATTTAGCTGCACTTTGGCACAAGCGTTTAGGTCATATTTCTCAACAGAGAATTACACGTCTTGTTCAAAGTGAAATCCTGCGGCCCTTGAACATGTCGGACCTTGGTCCGTGCATTAAATGTGCTAAGGGCAAACAAACAAGCATGCGTAAATATACAACCAATCGTATGACGGATGTTCTTGAACTGATACATACAGATATATGCGGATCATTCCCTACAACAACTAGGAGTGGCCATGTATATTTTATCAGTTTTTAATTGACGATTATTCTAGATATGACTATATATATTTAATTAAATAAAAGACTCAAGCTTTGGACACATTTAAATCCTTCAAGTCTGAATTCGAGTTACAACTCAACAAAAGGATTAAAGGCGTCAGATCAGATCGTGGTGGTGAATATTACGGTCGCTCTGTCAGCTCGGGAGAGCAACGTCTAGGGCCTTTTGCTAAATTCTTGGAGGATAATGGGATTTGTGCCACAATATATAATGTCGGGTTCACCGACAATGAAAGGTGTGGCTGAAAGGCGCAATCGAACATTAATGGAGATGGTGCGAAGCATGATTTCTCATATCTCGCTTCCATTGAACCTCTGGGGAGAAACACTTAAGACAGCAACATACATTTTGAATCGAGTACTGACTAAGGCAGCAAACAAAACTCCATATGAGTTGTGGACTGGACGAAAATCTAGTCTCCAACATTTTAGAATTTGGGGTTGTCCAGCTGAAGCTCGGCCTTTTAGGCCACAAGAGAAGAAGTTGGATGAAAGGACTGTTAGCTGCTATTTTATCGGATATGCAGAAAGGTCCCGTGGGTACAAATTTTATGATCCCACTAATAAAACAATTTTTGAGACAAATACAGTTAAGTTTTTTTAGGATGTTATGGTTCAGAGAGGAAATACAAATCAAATTGTCTTTGAAGAATCACAGGATTCTCCTATACGAGAGGCACCCACATCGGTACCAATTGTAATAAGGATATCTGGAGACTCATTGGTTCCTGAACCCACATCTGTGGTGAATGAACCTATAGTCAATGAACCTCCAGAAATAGAAGAGAATCCGGAACAAGACAATGTTGATGTTGATGTTGATGAGGAATCTATACCACCTCAAGAACCTTAAGAAGCTGTGCCTTTAAGACGGTCCACCAGAGAGAGAAGAAGCGTAATATCTAATGATTATATTGTGTTCCTTCAAGAAAATGAATTCAACATTGGCATGATGGAGGATGATCTTGTCGCTCTCCGTCAGGCTTTAGAAAGTGTGAATTCTCACAAATGGACCAAAGACATGGATGAAGAAATTAAAGTCAATGTATGACAATAAAGTCTAGGATATCGTCTCTTTACCTGAAGGTGTGAAACATATTGGTTGCAAATGGATATTTAAGACCAAAAATGATTCAGAAGGTAATGTTGAAAGATATAAAGCATGATTAGTTGCTAAGGGATTTACACAGAAAGAAGGTATTGACTTTACGGAAACTTTCTCGCCTGTATCAACGAAAGATTCTTTTAGAATTATCATGGCTTTAGTGGCACACTTTGACCTTGAGTTACATCAGATGGACGTTAAGACCGCATTTCTCAATGGCGACATTGATGAATGTATTTATATGTCGCAACCACTGAATTACGAGTCTGATGACTCGAAACAGATGGTTTACAAATTAAAGAAGTCTATCTATGGACTCAAACAAGCGTCTCGTCAGTGGTATTTCAAATTTCATCAAGTAATTATCTCATTCGGATTTGAGCCTAACTTGGTGGATGAATATATATTTCACAAGTTAAGTGGGAGTAAGTTTGTATTTCTAGTTTTATATGTCGATGACATATTACTTGTCAATAATGATAAAAATATGATGCATGAAACTAAGAAATTTCTTTTCAAACATTTTGACATGAAAGATCTTGGCGAAGCATCGTATGTGTTAGGCCTTAAAATACACAGAGATTGAAATAAGGGCATTTTAGGACTTTCACAACAGGCATATATCGATAAAGTTCTCAAGCGATATGGTATGAAAAATTGTAAATCAGGAAATACCCCTGTTGCTAAAGGAGACAAGTTTAGTCTTGATTAGTGCCCAAAAAACCGAACTCGAGAAATCAAAAATGCATCAGATACCATATGCTTCCTTGATAGGAAGTCTTATGTATGCACAAGTGTGTACGCGTCCGGATATTGCGTATATCACATGAATACTTGGTCGCTATCTCAGTAATCCTGGTATGAATCACTGGAAAACAGCCAAAAGGGTACTAAGGTACTTGCAAAGAACGAAGAATCACATGTTAACATATCGGCGATCAGACAAGCTTGAGGTCATTGGATATACTGATTCCGACTTTGCGGGTTGTGTGGATAGCTTAAAGTCAACATCCGGTTATATTTTTATGTTGGCTGGAGGAACTATTTCTTGGAGGAGTGCTAAGTAATCCATGATTGTCTCCTCCACCATGGCAGCCGAATTCATTGCGTGTTTCGAGGCATCAAATAATAGAATATGACTAAGAAACTTTATCACAGGGCTGCGCATTGTGGATACTATTAAGTTACCACTTAAGTTATATTGTGACAATAGTTCAGCAGTGCTGTATTCTAACAACAACAGGAGCTCGTCGAAATCCAAACATATCGACATTAAGTTCCTTGCTGTGAAGAGAGAGTTCAGAGTGGACTTATAAGTATTGAGCATATTGGTACAACTTCCATGCTAGCAGATCCACTATCTAAGGGATTGATACCCAAACAGTTTCATGAGCATGTCGCTCATATGGGTATATATGTTACAGAGGATTATTAGGTTGAGTGAGAGTTTGTACTTATATTTTATTTTTATGTTTTATATGATATACTTTTCCATATATAATGCAGTAGTTCTTATATGATATTATGTTTCGTATGTATCATGCAGTTATTCAGTTATTTAGTTATTTAGTTATTCAGTTATTCAGTTTTATATACACTCTGAGCTTATAATCGACCCCAAATTCAGATTAATTAAGGTGACCAAATTGAAAATAGGCATATGGATCACATTACATGTAATTTTTAAACTACACATCCCATTCATGATTCATGTCATTCATTTATTTTTATATCGTGATTTGTGTTAGTTTAGTTTCGCTTTATGAGACGAATACTGCATAAGTCCTTATAAATATGATTGATGGACGGAATTGGATGATGACATAAAAGGTTATGACAAAGACACTAAGAGTACTCAATTCGGTATATATATATATATATATATATATATATATATATATATATTTCGAGATACATATAGCTCAAGTGGGAGATTGTTGTAATTAATTATTATTAATTACAACATGTATGTGCTTATATGTAATAAATATATATTATATAATGGACTGTCAAATTATACCCGTAATGAAGTGATCAAATTCTGTATCGGATTTATTATATGTCATTAGAAGTGGGCCCTTTAATATGTAGAATGCGTATTAATGACTTTATGATTTAGTAATGGTCTGAATTATATAAAGTCTGATAATAATACAATTATGCTATTGGTCTCTGGAGACTTTCTGATTAAGCAGTGAACCGGTTAAGAGAGAATCTGGATCCAATATGGACCCGTTAAGATATAACTGCACTCAGTTATATGGGCGTCCATATATATATGCAGGGATACCGTTGGTTTTAAAACGATTCTGATTTTTCCCACTTTCTGCCATCCTTTCGTTTTTCCTAACAGATCCATCTCTCCCTCTCTTAACACAGTTCCAGAAGAGAAGAAATTGTTGACGCCTGTCCTCTGAATCACTCTATCGGATTAGAGGAAGATCGCTGGAAGGCTAAAGGAATCTGGTGATCAACGGGGTTGTGTCTCTCTGGAAGACCGACAACATGGATCAAGATAATATAATTTATGTTTGAGGTTCACTAGATGATCATGACCATACAGTAAAGTTCTAACAACTCATTCTATAAGATAATTGTAGGTGGCGGCAAAGTACAATGTTGGTTTGCGACATTCTGGAAGGCAACTATACCAAGAACAATTCGCATCTTCTTCTACCTCATGATGCAAGGTTGAATTCTGACACACGACGTGATGAGAAGGCGACAAATGACATGCGACATCCACTGCCCCCAGTACCGACAATGTCCAGTGGAGTCCGCTCTTCACCTCTTCTTCCTGTGCCCGTTTGCGGTGGAAGTCTGGCACCGTCTCTCAATCCACTTAGGAGAGGTTCAAATGGTAATAGCAAACACAGTGCATGAAGTTGTTTATAACTCGCAGGCGATGATCCTAGCTATCACAAGGCATCAAATTCAAGAACGACAAACTATATTTATGAGTGCATGCTGGCAGATTTGGAAAAATAGAAACTCAGCCGTCTTCAACCATTCACTGCTACCACCACAACTCCTGGTGGACAGGATACTTCATGATGCAGCACTCTAGATGGAGAATTGCAAGCACAAAAGAAAACAACCAGCACGAGAGATACGGGCTCTGGAATTAACTGTGATTCCGGGGCTAGATATGCTGAGGGGTAACAGTGTATTATACCACGATGAGTATGGCTAGAATGAGACATGGGATGGGTTTTGGTTTTTAGGTCATGCTAGATAGGTCAGGAGAGTACCCAATTGAGAGTAGCAAGTAGGTGCAGTGTGGGTGTGGCCTGGCAAGCCTCAGGTATGACACTAATGCTGATAATTGCAAATAGCAATCTAGCAGGAAGCACTCGACTCTACCATCATGATGGATGGTGATGTAATACTAATGTTTCAATCTCAATAAATTCTCTTGGCAGTCGCTGCCAGGTTTTCAAAAAAAAAAAAAAAAAGAGAGAGAAGATGCATATGGAACAAAAATGATACTACTGCTTGCACAGATGACGCAGGTGGAGAAAGAACAAATTTTCAGTTGAAGTGTTAATTAGCCGACAATTTATCATAGATGAAACCACAAGTTTTGGATTCAAATTCTTCCCAAATCGTAGGTGCAAAATAGATTCCAATTTCATTGGAATAACTATATATAATATAACCATCAATTTGTAAATTCGAAGGATGAAGAGGGAGAATGTACACGTTTAACTAGACAAAAACACATGCAAAGAATCAAATTAGAATAAAAACCTTTAACATTTTATCCCAAATTGCTTGCACTGATCCCCTCACTATAGGCTATCACACACCACCAATGGCCTATACATATCTATGATCCCTCCATAATATTCCTCAAATATTGGTATTCTCGTCACCCCTCGAATTAATTATAGTTTTGCAATCTCTCTTTTAGAACTCTATAATTATCGGACAGCGCTTATCTATTTCCTTGCAAGCGTCCTTCCTTCAATCCAAGTTTTATCTTCAGACAAGTACATACACATGGACTGTTCCAAGCGAGCCTAATACTGGTAATAAATAGTGGTCATGTCTAATACTGAACCGTCACCTGGTAGCGAGTGAGTCGGTACACGGAGCTCAGTTAGCACAAGCATGTCTTGTGGAGAAGTACGCTAGCAAGTGTTCTGTTTGTGTGGAAGAAAACAAGGAATGCAAGTGTACAGATCATTATACAAGTCGGATTGCGACTGTTGCAGCTGAGCATCATGTCAAGTGTATCTGTTGATGAGTAAACTTAAATTTCCACAAATTTGTGACAGAACAGTGGACAGATTTTGAGGCAGTTTTAAATGAGTAGTTGAAAGGGAAAACTTGGTCAAATTGTGTGTATGATCTATGGATTTAAAGGTCTTGAAGTCTAGTTTCTGATGGTCCAGGTTTCAAGTCATTTGGAGTTACCAACAAAAAGTTATAGCAGTTTAGTAACGAAGGGTCAGAATTTACTGTGTTGTTTAGTATTCTATTTTGAGTTGTTTTGAATTCTGTTTTGTTTTAATTACTGTACGAATTTTAAGAATCATGTCTAAGGTTATAAATAGACTTATATTCTGTTGTAAGCAAGTAAGAGAAGAGAAAAGTGTAAGAGAAATAGAAAATATAGTTTGAATAGAAAGAAATTTCAGAATTGTTCTCTCTTCTTTCCACCGAGATATATCATATTATAACAAATTGATATCAGAGCTATGGTAAACACCGAGAGTACATCGTTGGGGCATATGCCGCTGCCATGACTCACCAAGTCAAACTACGACAATTGGAGTATTCAGATGCGTGCGTTGCTCGGTGCGCAAGACGCATGGGAAGTAGTTGAAGTCGATTTTGAAGAGCCGGCGACAACGGGCAATCAGACAGCGAATCAATTGAAGATATTGAAAGAGATGCATATGAAAGATAAGATCGCTCTCTCTATTTCTTGTTCCAAGCGATGGATGAATCGAGTTTCGAGAAAATTACCGGTGCAACAACTTCGAAGGAAGCATGGGATACGTTGCAAAAAGTCTTCAAGGGGGCCGACTGAGTAAAGCAAGTAAGGCTCCAAACTCTACGCGGTGAGTTGGAGGGTATGAAGATGAAGGAGTCGGAAGGTGTATCCGACTACATCACGCGTGTGCAAACAGTGGTGAATAAGCTCAAACGCAATAGAGAAACCCTAACCGATGCAAGAGTGGTGGAGAAGATTATGCGGTCATTGATCGAGAATTTCGAGAATGTTGTATGCGTAATTGAGTCGAAAAATTTGGAAGAGATGACCATTGATGATCTGGCCGGTTCTCTTGAGGCGCATGAACAACGCAAGAAGAAGAAGAATGAGTCGCTCGAGGAAGCACTGCAAGTAGGGGTGTAAACGGATCAGATACGGACGGATAATGTTCTTACCGTATCCGTATCCGTTATCATTTTTCGGATCCGGATCCGGATACGGATAGTATCGGATACGGATACGAATCGGATATTCGACGGACATCGGATACGGATCGGATATCGGACGGATATAAATACGAATATGAATATATTTTGGATATTAAATAAAAATATTATATGTATCATTAAAAAAATTATATAGTATTTTATGATAAAATCATTAATCATTAATTATAAATATTAATTATTATTATTATTATTATATTAGTAGTTTAAATATATCAATGAATTATAAAAATATGATACATTAACATAAATTAAATATAAAATAAATTAGATTTATAATAAATGCTAAATATCTAATTAAAAAATATATAATAGAAATATTTTGGATACATATTCGGATAAAATCGGATAATATCGGATCGGATATCTTCGGATAATGTCGGATATTGATGAATAATAGCTAAACGGTCGGATACGGATAGGTAAGGGCCTTACCATATCCGCATCCGTAAATGAATTTCGGATACGGATTCAGATACGGATATCTCCGGATACGGATACTGATCGGATAATTTTCATTATTTTTGGATCGAATCACGAATAAAATCGGATATTATCCGATCCGTTAACACCCCTAGCTGCAAGCCAAGGTGTCTATCAAAGATGAAAAGGTACTCTTCGTAGAGGGCACGGCGTGGAGGTCGCAACAATGGTTGCGGTAGTGGAGGCCGCGGTCAAGGTGGATACTATGAGGAGAAGGGGCGGTCAAGCCAACAAAATTGGCGAGGTAGAGGACGTGGTCGTGGGAGAGACGGCTGGTCAAATCACTCGAATGTCGAGTGCTATAAGTGTGGCAAATATGGTCACTATGCGAAGGACTGCAACTCCGATAAGTGTTACAATTGCGGCAAGGTCGGGCATTACGCAAAAGATTGCTATGCCGAGAAGAAAGTGGAGGAGAACACTAACCTTATCACAAAGGATGAGATGAAAGAAGGGTTTCTCATGATGGCATACAATGATATCAATATCGATAGCGATACAATTTGGTACCTCGACACCGGTGCAAGCAACCACATGTGCGGGCACAAGCACCTATTCAAGGAGATGCGAGAGGTTGAAGATGGACACATTTCGTTCGGAGACGCGTCAAAGATCCAAGTAAAGGCCAAGGTACAGTTCACTATTTACAAAAAGTGGCACGGAAGGGTCAATTGAGGACGTTTATTACGTACCTGATCTTAAGAGCAATATTTTGAGTATGGGGCAACTCATGGAGAAGGGATACTTGGTATTCATGAAAAATCGGGTATTACAATTAAAAGACAATCGAGGGCGCTTGGTAGCACGGGTCGATATGGCCAAAAATCGCATGTACAAGCTCAACTTGCGAAACGTGCGAGAAAAATGTCTACAAGTCGACATGAAAAACAAATCAGAGTTGTGGCATCTAAGGTTCGGTCACCTCCATTACGGTGGCCTAAAGGAATTGACCAAGAAGAACATGGTTCATGGGTTATCAGATATGAATTACAGCAAGAAATTTTGCGAGGGATGTGTACTCGGCAAACAAGCGAGGAATATTTTTCCAAAGAAAGTTGAATATCTTGTAAGGAGATCTCTCGAGTTGATACACACCGACATATGTGATCCGATCACACCTAAGTTATTCAGTGAGAAGAGGTATTTTATCACCTTTATTGACGATTATACAAGGAGGACTTGGGTTTATTTTTTGAAAGAAAAATCTGAGGCATTCGAGCTATTCAAGAAAATCAAGGTGTTAGTAGAAAAGATGACCGGACTTTATATCAAGGCTTTACGGTCAGATAGAGGGGGAGAGTACATATCAACCGCCTTCATGAACTATTGCGAGGAACATGGCATCACGAGATTTTTAACCGCACCATACTCACCTCAGCAAAACGGTGTGGCCGAGAGGAAAAACCGAACTATCCTTGACATGGTTCGGTCAATGTTGAAGACCAAAGACATGCCGAAAGATTTCTGGGCAGAAGCAGTGCAATGTGCCGTGTATGTGCAAAATCGGTGCCCATATGCGAAAATGGCAGACCAAACCCCACAGGAAACTTGGAGCGGACATAAACCAACCATATCGCACTTCAAAGTATTCGGCAGTGTGGCCTACGCGCATATACCAGATCAAAGAAGAACCAAGCTAGATGATAAGAGCAAGAAATATGTGTTCATCGGGTATGATGAGAAGACAAAAACTTTCAAGTTATTTGACCCAATTGAAAAGAAAGTGGTTGTAAGTCGAAATGTGCAGGTAAATGAAGAAAGTGCATGGGATTGGAAAAATCAAAAGGAGGTGACGCAAAAGGAAGAAAAAGGAGAATCATCAACCACTGCACCAATAATCACACTGACAAGCCCTCCAACATCCGACGATGAAGGAGAGCCGAGACAACCGAGGATGCGAAGTTTGCAAGATCTATACGAGTCGACAAATGAGGTACACTTGGTATGTCTTTTGGCAGATGCCGAGAATATTACTTTTGAAGAGGCAGTGAGAGATAAGAAATGGCAAGCCGCGATGGATGAAGAGATAAGGGCTATCGAAAGAAATAAAACTTGGGAATTGGTGGAGTTTCCAGAAGGATATCGGCCAATAGGAGTAAAATGAGTATATAAGAAAAAGATGAATGCCCAAGGAAAGATAGAAATGTATAAGGCACGACTAGTTGCCAAAGGCTATAGACAAAAGGCGGGGATCGACTATGACGAAGTCTTTGCCCTGGTTGCGAGAATGGAAACAATCCGGCTTCTTATATCCCAAGCGGCACAATTTAAGTGGCCGATCTATCAAATGGACGTAAAATCAGCATTTTTAAATGGTGTGCTTGAAGAAGAAGTATATGTGGAGCAACCACCTGGATACATAAAAGCCGAGAAGGAGAGTAAAGTGTTGAAGTTAAGGAAGACACTATATGGGTTGAAGCAAGCGCCTCGGGCATGGAACACCCGAATCGATACCTACTTCAAGGATAACAAGTTCATACAATGTCCTTACGAGCATGCATTGTACGTGAAGAAAGAAAAAGATAACTTATTGTTTGTAGCTCTTTATGTTGATGATCTTATAATCATGGGGAATAATGAGGAGATGATAAAAGATTTTAAAGAGGCAATGACTCGGGAGTTTGAAATGATAGATTTGGGTTTGATGAAATATTTCCTTGGTTTTGAGATTAGACAAGAAAAATATGGAATATTTGTGTCACAAGAGGCGTATGCAAAAGACATTTTGAAGAAAAATAAGATGAAATAGTGTAATTCAGTAGCAACATCGATGGAACTCGGTACAAAACTCTCTAAGTTTGATGGAGGAGATCGTGTGGATGCAAGCAAATACCGGAGTTTGGTTGGAAGTCTACGATATCTCACATGCACAAGGCCGGACATTGCATATAGTGTCGGCATAGTGAGTCGGTTCAAGCCTAAATTTATATCTACAAAGTGGTGGTAACTATGAGTATCACTTTTTTTTCCCAAAATGGTTAGATAGGATTGTTAGATATTTAGTATAGGAAATTTAAAAGATACATATGTAAATAGTTGGTTTGTATTTTTTTCTATTAATATTATAAAAATATTAATATACAAACAAGTGACTTTTGTAAATTCTCCCCCAAAAAAAGTAGAAAAGAGAAATGAGTCATCATCTTATGGAGCCTTGGTAAGTTCATTCGTAAAATATAATGTAAAATAACTTCCGATGGCAAAAGTAATTATATATAGTATATAAGTCCTCATGGGGCTTAGCAACAGTAAGCTACAGCATATATGATAAATTTCAACCATCCATTCATATGTAGAAAGATCGGACTGACAATTTTTAACTTTTTGGGTTTCGCTTCTCCAGCATATATTTTCTACTGCTTCTCCAGAATATTCTAAAATTTACCCCTTAAAACATAGCAACTTATAAAATAAAATAACCACAGAGAGTATAAACTGATCTCGGTAAGAGATAGGTTCCTCTGGAAGAACATATCAGCCGACTCAGGCACGGGCAAGCAGTTGTGCAGGTCGCACACATACCGGCCCATGGCAACCCCGCACTTGCCGGATCTCTACACGCGCTCGCTCACCTTCTCCCATCTGTTCTCATGTACAACCCTATCCTTAAGCCATCCCAAGAAGTCATCCAATCGAAACTCCAAGAACGCATGGTTCAGGATCACCTGCCCCTTCCCAGTATCAATGTTGGCAAGAGCGAAGATGATGAAGAAGAGGAGAGCGATGTGGAAAACAAAGAGAAGGAAGAGGATTAAGCGTATGAGCTTGAGTTGGCCATAACAAGTGGTGGAGAGGCCCAAAAGGGAGATGGCCATCAGAGAGACACCAAAGATTGTAAGCGGCAGCCGTAGGAAGCGGATGCAATCTATTGCCGAGCTCGATAACCAGATGCCACTAGCTAGGATAGGGATGTCTACCAAGAACGTGATGAAGGCCGTCATCCCGGTCGGTTTTGTTACTCTTCGGTACAACTCACTTCACTATCTCTAAAGGTTATAGGAGGAGATGGGGGCCTGTTCCTGTAAAAATCACTTTTAACAGTATCATCAGAAGGCAAATAAAGTCAATTATCAACGCAACTATGCAACTGATTTAAGATCTTAGTAGAAAATTTCTTCTTTTTAGGTTCTCCTAACATATCACTTGGCGTCTACTGAGAGTGTTATCTTTTTACAAAGCAGCAGCTAATAGTGACCAGTCTAGACTTGGCAAAAATTGACCCGACCGAAATAGTTCGATGAATAAGCCTGATGTCCGAATTCGACTCGAACCTGCTAAGATTAGAAAATTAAATGATCCGAATCTCTAACTGATCGAAATTGTATAAATCCGAATATGAGTTAACCCGTAAACGTTGAGTATCTGAATATGAATCCAAACAATCAATGACCCATTATCCGAAAGAAATCTGATTATGAAGTGATCCGAAACTATGTGGTATCCGAACTAATAATTATCCGAATCTGAATCGACCTGAATCGAGAAGTACCGATATCTGACAAAAATATATATTTTATTCATATTTGATGCCGTATTTTTTTGCATGTACTGAAGTGTTTGTTACTAAAAAATTGTATCATTTTTTTATATTGATGATTTTGTTAGATATTATATTGAAATTTTTGTATAATAGTATTCATTTACATTTGTTTTACTCTATTTTGTTTTATTTCAAAATCAAGTCATATCCAAATGAATTGGTTATTGTTTAAAAAAATTGTTAATAGAGAATAAATTTCTCAGTTTATTGTCTTCTATTTGAAATTTCACTTTTCATGTGAACTCATAAATAGATCAAAATAGAATAAATATAATAACAAATCTGAATAGAAGGAACTAATTGAGAGAAAAGGGAGCATAATTTAAAATTTAATTAATATGAGGAAAAACCTAATAAGCAAAGAGCAAATAACATATTTCATCTGCTATATGGTTCATATCCTCGTACAAGAGAAATATAAAAATAAAATAAAAAATCTAATGTGTCATAAAAACTTTCAAAATAATAACGCTTAATTTATTCTTTTACCAACATGTATAAAATAAGAAAATATTCCAACTAAATTTTATTTGAAGCAATAGAACTTCCATTTGACTTCAACGATCCAATGCATTCAGATGCTACAAAATTTGACCATGATAATCCAACAAAATCAAGTTCTTCACCTAAAACTTTTGTGCCATCATCTATGTCACTTGTGTAGGCTGCAACAGAGAAAATAACTCAAATTTTTCATCAAATCATTCTCAAACATTTATCTATACATATAAGATTATATTTATATAAACAATATCATTATTATTATTATTACCTTCATATCCGTATATCCAGTTACGGGTTGTAATTAGAGCTTCTACATTATCAGGTAGTAGAGAACTTCTCCATTTGTTTAGAACTCTACCACCAATACTGAATGCTGATTCAGATGCTACAGTGGTAATTGGAATGCTTAATATATCTCTAGCCATAGCAGCAAGCTCAGGATAGTGAATTTGATTGTCCTTCTAATAATTAAGCACATCCAATTCCATATTGTGGTCAAGTCTTGGTTCCTCGAGGTAAGTGTCCAGTTGAGACTTACTTGAATCGAGATTTTCATCAAAATCACCAAATGCCTACAAAATTAAGAACTCATTTCAATGCAAAGTATTGAGTTTATATATAGAATAAATAATTTAATAAAAGGGGCACTTACAGTAATGTCAGCATCAATGTCTTCTGCAAAAGCATAATCAAATTCAGTGGCTTTAGGATCATCTCTAGTTTTCACAACTGAATACTCCTTGAACAACTTTGTTAATTGATCTCGGATGTGTATCCACTTATTTTCGTACCCATCTCCAAGTTTTTGATAACAAAATTTCACAATTTTTAGTTTGTATCGAGGATTGAGTACTACGGCCATTGAAAGAATGGAACTATAATTTTCCCAATACTTGTTGAATTTCTCCTCAATCTTTTTTGCCATCCTCTGGATAACAACATTAGAGCTACAAGTGGCCTCTCTAATACGAAGCTGAATCTTCCACACACTTTGAAAATACAAATTGGCCGTAGGGTAATGTGTCCCAGAAAATAGTTTGGTAATCTCAAAGAATGGCCTCAAGATTGTACATATTTCCTCCACCCTACCCCACTCCTTAATAGAAGGATAATTCAAATAATTTGTGTCGGTTCTTGCCAAATTTGCAAAGGCATGGCGATAATAAATGGCCCTCTCAAGCATCAGAAAGGTGGAGTTCCACCTGGTAGGTACATCTAACCACAAACCCTTTGAATTTTTAATACCACAAAACTTCACAGAATCATCAAAACTTAGTTTCCTACCCTCCGAACCACTAACATACTTCACGCTTTCACGAATTTTGACGATAACCATGTCGCATGACTGCCATAGCAAGCTTTTCACGATAAACTCCTTGGTCCACCTCTTTATAGTTGCCCACTATTGGTTCACAAAAGCGACTAGCACACGTGCTTAAATGTCGCTTCAGATTACTAGTCCCCAATCTTGATTCTGAAAAGAACACCTTGGTACAATGATTGTACTTTGCTCTTTCACTTTTGTCAGGAAAATCAATAGGATTAAGTTTAGTAAACTCCTTCCAAACATCAGACTTCTTGCGCTTCTTTTTTGAATTACTCACTTCAGTAATAGTTTCTATGGCAGATTGTTGCAAAATTCCGTCATCACCATTGGAAAGATCCTCTGTAAACTCCATCTCAATGAGAACCAGCTACACAGATATAGATTAATTAAGCTAGATGATATGATATTAGATAAAGTGAATATAAGAAAATAAGACTAATCCTATCCCCTTGCAACAATACAATAGTGCAATTTTTTGCAGAGCTAACATCTGCATCATGAGTAAAACTTTAGTGGTACCAATCTAGAAACATAAGATAGCTAAGTAAAACTCTAGATGCATTGATACACAGTGCCAAATACAATAATAACATAAAAATCAAACAACAACCAAAAGCATAAAAATCACGTTTGGTACTACTTGAAAGCACAAACTAATTGCTTGAAAATAGCATAATAGTTCAAGGGGTACTTTAGTTTTATTTATCCAACATTAAACAAATCAACAAGGAAGCAAGAGAAATAATGGCTTTAGTTTACCAGAAGAATGGTCGAAAGTAGACACAAATATAATTCTAAATCTAAAATACTAATACCCTTTGCAATAGCAAAATACCACTAGGGAGGTTACCCCATATAAATAGAGACAAAAGATGGCGCCAAATTAAAATCTAGGAGAATTGCGCCAAATTTTATTATAACTAATCGAGAACTAATGGAAAGCGAAAATTAGGGATTTCCTTGCAAACTGTAAATGAATCAGTATTCAGTATACAAGAGACGGAGAAAAAGTGATCAAAGGATTGAGCGATGATACCTAGCTGACATCTCTCGCCTATATTTCTCCGACGGATTTGACGGAAATATGCCATTTTTTACGCTTTCAAAATCTCAAGTTTCCATTTGTCGCGACTTGCTCAATGACTTGTGACCGAGGAGTAAAAATTGAGAGACAGGGAAAGAAAGAAATTAATGTCATTGTAAACCGGTCCGGTTAAAATAAACCATGATATATTCATATTTTCTATTATATAATTAGATGATAGTTGAATTGGAGAATTATTGATTTTTTTTTTCAATTTTCATTGATCAACTCAGCGAATCATTTAGATATGCTAATATAAATAACAAATGCGAAAAGAAATATATGTTAATAAATAATTACTCATTTCATATTATTATTATTTAATTCAAAAGGAGGACTAGATTTAAATATGAAAATGGTGAAAGCAAATATTATTTTCGAATGACTTCCATTTATTATACATAGTCCTCTTCTTATAAAATTTCATGATCATCATAATTTAATAATACATTAAGTTCAACTAATTTACATACATAATACGTTATGTTCGTTATCATGAAATAGTGAACCAATTTTATAAATTCTCGAAAGATTTAAAAAGATAAAAATTAGAAGTGAATATGTCCATAGAAAATAATTTGCCACTATATTCTTTATATCAATCTTTATACAATTTAAATGATCAATAAAAGAGGTCAATCAATTCCACTATCATAAAAATATAAAAATGAAAAAATCACGTGAAAATGGCATGTGGAATACGAAAGTGTGAGTAAATTAAATTTTGTGATTATATCAATGTATTTTACGAATATATTTTTATTGACGATTGAAATACACTTTATTGAAATTGTTTGAAAATATTTACAAATAGTTATGAGATCTGCTATTATTGATTCCATTTAATATGATAAATATCACACCTATAAAAATAATGAGATTTAGTGTTTGATTTACCATACACCAAGTGATTTAAATTTCCAAAGTTTCTGAGATGGATTATGTTTGATGCTATTATTATATTTTTTTATATTAATTTTTAAAAAATATTAATTGAATTATATGCATTTATAAAGTAAATTTGTGAACATTTGTGGCCTCATCTGCACTCACACCTTTGTATCAGTGTATGTAGCTCCGTCATTGAGTCAGATTTACGAACTCGATAAGACCCGATCATATAATTTGAATTGAATAATTTATTTTTAAATGAAAAAATACATAAAATTTATATGACATTTGACCTGAATTAGAAAGTTATTTGACACTATCTAAATTGATTAATCCAACTCAAATATTATCCGACCCGCTCGATTTATATCTGAAACCCGCACCTTAATGATCTGTAACCTACTCTGATCCGAATCAAAATAAATTTGACACCTAAGTCGATCTGTGTCCAAATTGGTCTGAAACCTGATAAATCCGCACCCGGGATATTCAAGTGATATAGTTATTCCGATCCGTAAGTGTACCGAATCCAAAATTGATTAATCCGAAATGATTCAAATCCAATATATATCTGAATCTGCAAGTAAACTGAATTCAGTTTTATCCGACCCACCCGATTTGCCAGGTCTAATAACCACCACCTTGTCAACAGGGAGAAAAAAAAACAATCTCAATGCACTTTCTTTTACAAATATATATACTTATCTCAAAAAAATAAATCGCAATAATCACAGTACTTCTATATATATAACGACTATAATTTAAATATATTTTTAATTAAACAAAACTCCTAAAAAACTATCAAAAATTCACAACGGAGCACGAAATATCACCGGTTCTCTTCAAAAGTAGCAACTTCAACATTTACAAGCCTTCATTTGGACCGCAATTAGGCAATATTTTACTAATATAGTTGGGATCTATGTTTCTCATTTTGGACTTTTGTGTAGATTTAGCCCAGTAGGCACTACCGCTTTATTAGTGTAAAAATTCAGCGCAAGCCCATTTGCAAGAGGACATTCGATCTCTTCGCTTCATATATAGGCAAATTTCTAACGGGCCAATGCCATCGGCGACTTTAATGGGTGTTATTTTTGGTGGTTAAAAAGGAAGAGAATAGTAAACACTAACGGGTCAAATAATCTTTATTAATCATTTGTTCCTTACATGCTCATTTATGAATGAATTTTGATGTTTATTTAATGGTTTCAATATTCGACATATTTCTTTAAAGTTAAAGTTCTATATTTAATTTATGAGAATTTGCTTTGCAACTAGTGGGTCTGAATAGGATATTTGCTTTATCTATATTTGGAGTCATTTGTTGGATACGATGGAATGATCGTAATAGAGTGATTGTTTTTCAGCAATTCGCTCCATCTCTGAATGTATTTGTTCTTAAAATTGCACATCTCTTTTATGCATGGACATGTACAACAAGTTTCTCGGAACGTCCACTATGAGAGAAAAGATCTTTCACAACGATTATTGATCAATGGAGTGTCAGAAAGACATTTAACAATAGTTTTTATTTAAAAGCCGTTGTTAAAGTAAATGGTCCTCTAACAATAGTTTTTATATAAAACTGTTGTTAAAGGGTATCTTAAAAATAAAAAATATATTTTTTTGAAAAAATACCTTTAGCAACGATTTTAATTAAAATCGTTGTTAAAGGTTATCTTAAAAACAAAATTTATTTTAAAAAAAAACCTTTAGCAATGGTTTTTAGTTAAAACCGTTGCTAAAGGTATTTAAAAAAAAATTAATTTAACTTTCTTTAAAAGATGCGAGTCAGATTGATATTGAGTTATATTGATTAACAATAAACAATGAATATGGAGTCATATTGATTAGATAAGAATAAATATTATTATATATTATTCATTCAATAATTAATATGAAAGAAATATAATTATTCATCAAATGAAAAAATATTTACTGAAAAAATACATACATCTTGCTCATACAATAATATAAAAACCTACATAATTTTTAAGAAAAAACTGAAAGAAAAAAATAGAAAAAACGGAAAAAAACTTCAAATGAGTTTTTGAGCTTGAAGACGAGGTTTTTTGGCTCAAAAAATGGTCACGTAAATCTCATCGTTAACTTTCTGTGCGGCCAGAGAAAGTTAACGATGAATCAGAGTTTTCTATCAAAAGTTATGACTGTTTTCTATCAAAATTTTTATTTTTATTTCTATTGGCTCTCTTCTCTCTTCTGTCTCTCTCATCTCTCTCATCTCTCTTTTTATATATGAAAACAGATGAAAAGGGGTTGGTAATCTGTGTGATTTCAGTTTTTAAATTTTTCATTTTTGGAACGTTGGATTGGGATTAACGAACAGTGAGATGGGCAATCCGTGGGAGTAAATATTATTGGTGGAAGCAAAAAAAATAAATATCAAAGTAAATGTCAGATCCAAAAAAACAGCAGAACCTTTAGCAACGGTTCCTCTAAGGAACCGTTGCTAAAGGTTATGCTGTTTTTTGGTGTTATAGGAGTATATTTTAACAATATATTTTTATTATAAACCGTTGTTAAAGAAATTCTCAATATTACAATGATGTCACCGAGCCATTTTAATAACGAATTTGATATATAGCCGTTGTTAAATTGATGTCGTTTAAGGACCTTTCTGTTGTAGTGGTCTCTGTGAGGGAGATCGGTCCTGATGTTTATTGAAGAATGGGGTTGTCATTATTGGTGGGGATACTTATTTTTTGGTACTATTTTAGATATTATGTGTGGTGGTTGTAAATTTGGGATAGTTCTATTTACTTTTTGCACTTGAACTACTTTACTTTGTATGAATTTTCTGAAAATAATGGAAAATGACAAGTATTTTATTTAAAAAAAGTGTTTCAATTTTTTTTTTTAAAAGCTCAAATTTAGAAAAGACGTAAACATATGGAATTCTTGTAAGATAGTTCTAATTTTAGATTGGTTTGCTTATTTGTCTTAGTCTTTACCATCGAGTCAAAACTCGAACCAAAAATATCTCGAGTCATTAAAGTGGTCTAATGCAGATACTGGCAGAACTCAGATGGTTGGATAGCGGAAGGAATAGTTTTTTTTGGATGAGTGATTAAAAATAGTGTGAAATTAGTGATATCTTAGACAATTTAAAATTAGAATATTTTAGTTTTTAGGTTATTTTGAATAGTAACTTGAGAAAGTGAAGGAAATAAAAAATAATGAATTATTTTAATTATTTTATTTCATATTAAAGTTTACTTAATATTACTTTATACTACTTATTTTTTTCAATATTTTCGCTATTCTTATGAAGTATTAATCCTCTATACCAGCATTTCCTATGGTTAGCGAATTAGCATCGTTTGGTTGTTATTCTCAATTTTATTTTGTATTTGAATGAATGATAACCCATGAATAGAACAACTATTTTAAGAACAATGCTATTCTATAACAACCAAACACATGAGTTTCGGTTCGGAGAATTAGTTTTTATCGAGTATTAAATTCCACCATAATAAATATGCAAAGAAAAGTAAAAAAGAAAGAGAAAGAACACACAATGTAACATTGTTCGGTTATAATGAGCATGTCTTCGGGATCCGTAATCACCAACTGTCGATTGCGCTGAGTCACTATAATAGACATTTCTTATAACTACGAACCTATGATCTCTTACACCAAATGTAAGGCAGCTATCGACCAAAGAGAATAAATAAAACGAAGACATGAGTTTTACAAAGTAACAAACAATAACTAACTTATCTCATTCTCTTTTAGGTATTGTAAAGTAGTCTTGAGGTTAAAACTGTAGAGATGAGAAGATTTTATCACAAAAAATGGCGCCTAGGGTTTTGCCATTGAAATTCATCAAGGTTTGAGAAGGTGAGAGTGTATTTATAGAGATACATCAAAATCGATAAGAAATCGGTTGGATCCATTGTAATGGTTAGTTAATCGCTGTAACAGTTAACTACAGTTAGGTTAAGATAAACCTAGCGAGTATAACTAATATAACAGATGTAAGATTCGTTACAACAGACATGAACAGAATTGGCTCTTGCTTTGTGTATAAATTATTTAATCTGTTATAATATATTAGAATATGTTATAACGGTTAGACATTGAAATTTTTTCCCGAGGTCATCCGTTACAACGAATAGTAGATCCATTTCAACGATTAGGCTAAGATCTGGAGCAATTTGAAAAAAATTTGTATTGAACTGATTTAATCAGTTACAATAGTTAGGTCATAATATCTCTATATTACTCAGTTTAATCTCAAAACTATTTTGATTATCTTTATTTATTATAACTCTAATCTAACCTAATACTTTGTTGAGATCTTCAAACAATTTATTTCAAATATATTGTTTTTCTCTTAAAACATAATATCCTGCATTTGACATACTCAAAGAAAAAAATTAAATTCTTTTATAATTATTTTGCAAATCACGAGTTTGAAAGAATTGAATTATAATCATGAAAAGTTTCAAAGTAAAAAAAGGATTTTACTTTGAATCCATATCTTGAAAAAGTTCGAACTATAAATCTAATTCATCTTAAATGACATGAATTTGAGTTGGAATAATATTATTTTATTATATTTATTAATGATATTTCAAAAATATAAAAAGTAATAACAAAAACTCCATAAATAATAAATTTTATTATTTCAAATATTTAAAAATATAAATTATAGATCAAATGTCCGAATTTCGGTTTTTCGAGATATGAGTCTACAATGAACACCACTCTTTACTTTTGCAACTAACCTCGTGTATATATGAGTTGAACTCGATCAATATGATTATAACTTGGGTCAAATTTTTTATTGTATGTCTCCGTTTGTATTTTAGGGTTGTTAAAACCTCTAGTTATTTTTTTTTATAAAAAACCTCCAGTTATTAATATATACTTTTAAGGAGAATTCAGATAATTAAATAGAGAATTAAAATAAGTTTGTGTTTTCTTTCATATTTTCCTTTATCTTCATTGAATATAGATCTAGATGTGGCAAAATCTGACCAGATTTGATAAACTCGTCCACCCCGTTCGGATCTGAAATAATCTCACACCCAACAGACTTAATACAACTCAAAATTCTAAATGACCAAACACTAGATGACCTAATACGACCCAAAATCTGAAATAACCCGATACTAGATGTCTGAATTCTCGACCCGACCCGAGATCTAAAATGATCCGACACCAAATTATTCAACACCAAAATATTAAATTACCTGACACCTGAATATTAAATTTAGAATGTAAAAGATATATAAACAACAACAACAACAAAGTATTTAATCCCAAATAAATTATGATAAGTTAGAAATGAAATTCAATCTAAAAGTATAAGATAAGAGATCTCAAATATAAATAATAATAATGATGATGATAATGAAAAATATAATAATAAATAAATAAATAATTTGATAATGATAATGATGATGATAATATGATAATAATAATGATAATGATATTGATAATATGCTAATAACAATAGTAATGCTAATAATAATAACAATAATAATAATAATAATAATAACAAAATAGTACAATAAACATACATTATAAAGCATATTTCTAAATTCTTAATTCTAAATCATAAAATTCTAAAGTCTAAAAACTGAAAAACTAAAAATCCGAAGTCTATAACTCTACTACTAGACTCTAACTCTTAAATCACCGTCTTTCAAGCACTTCTATCCAAAGTAAACTCTTTAGATATATTTTATTCATTCAAATCTCTTTTTATTGCTTCCTCCTATGTCAGTCTCAGTCGACCTCTTTTTCTTCTTGTGTTTTCAGGACGACTTAGAATGCTAATGCATACTGGTGCCTCAAGAGCCTTCGTTGTATATGACCAAACCATCACAAAATGATGTTGGAATAATTTCTCTTGAATTGATACTACCCCAAGTTTGTTCCGTATATCATTATTTCTGATTTGATCTCTCTTTGTGTGACTACATATCCAACACAACATCTGTATTTCAATTACACTCATATTCTAGATGTGTTGTCCTTTTGTAGCCCAACATTCTATGTTATACATCATCGCAAGCCTAATCACCGTCATATAAAACTTGCATTTTAGTTTCTTCAAGATCTTTTTGTCATAGAGAATACTAGTTGCTTATCTCCATTTCATCCATCCAACTCTTACTCTATAACTAACTAACTAACTAACTAACTAACTAACTAACTATATATATATATATATATATATATATATATATATATTCATATGTGATATACATATATTACTTCTTGATTGTTGGAAAATATATTATTCATATTTGATGAAGCAAATAATATATATAATGAAAATGTATTTAATTAATAAATGCATCAATGATGAAATAGTTTCAACAATAGATATTATATTTGATTAGATTTGATTTTTAGATGATTTATAAAAAAAATTATGATCTGAAACAACTTGAATAAATCACTCATCACTTCAAATTTAAAATTGATGCATACAAAGATAATTTAACTTATAGATTTTTTGGATATGAAATATGAATTTGAGTTTTGCATATGATAGTTATTAGTTATCTCATTGATTACTTTCTTTTGACGGTTCTCTATATATATTTTCTCAATTTGAATTTTTGATCTCTTAAATATAGCATTGCACGTTAAAATATAACTTGGGAATTAAATGTGATGCTGTTTTAAAAAAATATGAATATGCTGCAATAACCATTCTCAATGATAATATATGAGCAAATATACAAATATCATAATTGATATCTTTGTTAGACCTTTGAAGCCCTTAGATGTTGGTATTGAAAGGTCAAGAAGGTGCAAGAATGTAAAGAACCTAAGGTAGAAATGTATAAACCGGTTTGGGGCTTAATGTTCAAGTGTAATGGCAGCGGAATACGATTTAAAATAATTCAATTCTCACAAGAATATAGCAATCAAAGAAACGTGAGAAAAGAAAGTAAAGATAAAGCAAGAACACAAGATGTAACGGAGTTCGGCTTCAACAATGCCTACGTCTCCGGGACCATCAACCTCTAATAATTGAGGTTGAGCCGATATATTTAAAAAGAGTTTTTACACTTGTAGAACTTGGTCCCTTACAAAAATGGGCTGCCAAGCCTATCGGTAACAAGAGTGACAACACACTCAAAAAGGGTGAGTGACAACACACTCAAGAAAGGTGAGTACTACAGCTCAAAAGAATGATTTTAAGAAGATCACGAAGGATCAAGTTGGGAGAATAGAGAGAAGCAAGATTGAGTTTGAACAAAGATTTGGCTAATTGAGTGTATCAATCTATTGAATTATCTCTCTCACTTTGTATATGGCTAGTAAGCTCTCTGGAGTAATAATTTTGCTAGATTAGTTAAATTCCAACTCATCAGTTCATCTTCAGTGAGAGAGATGATCCTTTTAAAATAGATTTTCTGAAGAAACCCTTTTTCGGCCTGAACCATTATAACGGTTTACGAATCGTTATAATGGTTTAGAAAGAATAGCCGTTGGATCAACTGAGCTGAAACGTTATAACGATTTATCAAGTCGTTATACGTTTCATGAATCATTGTAACGATTACCGAATCGTTACATAACGATACACTCTGGTTTCTTTTAGAATTCTTCTGCCTTAGATATTTTTTAGTATTGAGATGAACCGTTATAACGTTCTTGAATCGTTATAACGATTCCCCCTAAAGCGAGATGCAATTTTCTTGATGTTTAAGCTCAATTTATCTTGACCAATTCAACCCAGTTTGAATCTAACTAAACCTAAGCCTAATACAATCTTGATTAAGCTCTTATATCCCAGCACTAGTCTTGGTTCTTGTGCACTAGTTCATTTACATGTTAATCTCTGCACAAAACTCAAACAAGACAAATTGTAAAATTCAAGATTATTTTGCAAATCGACAAATCAAAGAAGATATTAAGTATAACAATATCAATTACTAAATAAATCCGACCTGACACAAAAAATTTATCATACTCGAAATTAGAAATAATCCGACAATAAATGATCCGATATCCGACTCAATTCAATCCAATACGACATAAAATCCAAAATAACCCAACACTATATGACCCGATACCCAACCCGATCTAATTAATATGACCCCAAACCCAAAATGATCTAACACTAAATGATCTAATATTCGACTTGGTCCGACCGATCAGACTCGTGACCCGATAATTTTATTAAATCAATTTGACCCAACCCAAACTCAAACCCAAATCCAAATACGAAAACTCATGATCACCCGATTACCACATCTATCTATAAATGACTGACGGATCCGAATCTGCTGCCATTAGTGTGAAGGTAGGGCCCTGCCATAGGATAATCACAACGGTTCAAGAAAATCTAAACGGTCCAAATTTAGCTAATATGGGGTGAGTTTTTTTATTTTTATTTTGATGAGTCTCACTTCAGGGGCGGAGCTAGAATTTTAGTATAGAGGGCCGAGATGCGGATTTATGTCACTAAAGAATTAAAATTGATAAGTTGGGAAAGGCCGATACACCATACGAAATAAAAATATATGATAAATTTTAATTCTTAAGTGTAATTTTCGGGGGATTAGAGGGGCGGGTGGGTCCCCAACCCCCTCCCCTCCCCTTTAAATTCGCTCATGTTTTATCTATTATAGACACAATGACAAAATGATGGTAATTGAATATCTTCTCTTATATCTATGGTAGAACATGTGAATTCAGTGACAGACTATGCACACAATGTAAACGTTGTCGTGCGCATGTTTTCTTTTCCTATTTTTTTGAAAACATCCAAAATCCCTGTACGGATTAGGATGGAATCGCATTTCTGATGTGTTAAATTCAAATATTTTACATTACGAATGTTAGTCAAATTGCGTGAATATTTATAAATATATTTAGTGTTGGTAATGTGGCCAATTTGGCCAAACGACGAAGCTCAAGATATATTCAACCGTGTGAAAATATTTCGGGTGCGAAATGCATGACAAAATCAGGTTGAAATTAATAAAAAAGTGTTTTACTTTGAAATCGGGGCTATAGTCAATGATGAGTAGATGTCAGCTTATAAAAGACAATGTTTAACTCGGCTTAATTTTTAGTTTTCATTTTCCAACACGCGTTAATGACGCAAGGAATAATTGGTACAGACGCGACACCGTCCAGTTTTCTTTCGAGTGTTACTGGGCTGAGGAAAAAACGTAATTTGGAATGTTTTGCTCTTTTTTTTTCTCCGTTTGAGTTTAGTAAAAGTTTTTGTCTCCTTTTTCCATAAAAACACAAGTTTCTATAAATAAAATAGTATGCGTCAAATTTATGATACATCTTATCCTTACAAAACATATTTAAATTTTTTACTTTAAAATCGAAATTAAAGTAAGAGCTACATATATTGTTCTCAAATTTATATCTGAATTTTAAGGGGTAATTTTCTCATAAGGTGATTAAAAATCAATATTCGAAATTTTCATTGTTTGATGAAGCTAAATGCTAAGGTCCCAAAAAACTACATAGTCTACATAGATAAATTAAAACACATTCATATTTTTAGTTTCTTTTAATTTGATATTACTTTTTTAATGTATATATCATAAGGGTGTTCTATGATAGAATTATTCAATTGTTCTTAACTATTATAAAATATTGATTGACAAACACTAATATGAATTTATAATAGTATGAAAAGAGATGGACAATGAATTATAATGCATAATTGATTTCACCTGAATCCAATAAAGTGATATTGGGTTTATCAAAGATAAATTGCTGAAAATATGTATGCATTTTGCCTCTTTGGTATAGTAGTTATAGTTTCTTTCCTTTTTTATAGATAAATAAATAAAAAAAGAGTTAATTCTTTCAATTTTAAACAATTATTAAAAAAGCTAAATTTAAACATGTGTCATATATGAGTATTTCTTTCAATCATTAGTCTAAAATTAATCCTCAGCAAGTGATTATCAGTCATTTCTAATAGACATAGGTGCAAAATTTTGACATTTTGGTTCGAAAATAAGTATTATGCTTATGTAGAGTTGCTGGTTTAATAAGCCATTTGAATATTTAGTGAATTGATCTTATTATCTTCATATTATAAAAGGGTACCTTAACAAATATCCAAAATTGCAACTATAAAGTAAAAATAGAGATCACATGTTATGTAAAATCATAACATCAGTTGTTATTGGTTAGCACAAAAACTATTATTACATCTAACTTATAACAGAAGAAAGAATACATTTTATGTTAATCGTCAAGTAAATCTCCATTTCCTTTTACAGAAAAAAATTAACATTTTTGTTCAATAGTGGCTGATTAAACCAAAATGTATAATTTTTGCTGTAAAAGAAAATGGATATTTACTTGACTATTAAAATAAAAATATAGTATTTCTTTTGTTACAAGTTAGATGTAATAATGGTTTGTACTGATCGATGTTACGATTTCACATAATTACATTTGATCTCTATCTTTACTTTATAGCTGTAATTTGGACATTGGTAAGGTCCTTTACAATATGAAGACAATAAGGTCAATTTACTAAATGTTTGAGAGGCCCAGCAGCAGTCTAGCAAGGTCCATATTTCCTCATAATTTCGCCCAATACATGCTTTAATTGTAATAATTGTCTCTTTTCAAACTTCGAAAAATAAAATTTTACGAAAGTTATCATGAGATAAAAGACGACCAAAAAAGATAAACCGGTTAATAAATAAAATCTACAAAAACTTCTTAAATTATAGATAAAATAATATTATTTTTGCTAATCAGAACCTCGAGCTAGCTCATCTACTCTACGACTTTGCTTTATTAATATCTCTCTTCCATGTATACACTCTCCCAACCAACACCACACAAAATAGAATCAGTAGCGGTTATTAAATCCCTTCATTAACACTGAATAAAAGAGTTTTGCTAACAGTTTTTAAAGGATTTAATAACTATTTTACGACCGTTAAAAATGGGAGGAGGGGTTAGGAAAGGTATAAGCAACCGTTAGCAAATAGAGGGCGCCTGAAACACTTTTTCACTAAGATTTCCTAATGATTTTGATTAACAAACCGTTAGTAAATGTAGGTGCCTTGAACGCTTTTTCGTTGAGATTTTCTAACGATTTTTATTAAAAACCGTTAGCAAATGTAGGCGGCTTTCCTAATGATTTTTATTTAAAAATCGTTAGCAAAATATGTATACTAATGATTTTTAATTTAAAACCGTTAGGAAATAGAGGTTTTGCTAATAGTTATTTATTAAAAACCGTTAGCAAAAAAAAAATTAATTTTCTATTTTTCTATGGCTATCCCATTTGATTTTGCTAGCCGTGTATAATAAATCCATCAGCACATCAAATTGACATATATATAAATATATTTCCAACACAAAAAAAAATATATCATATCACAGGTACACAAAATAAATATGAAAAATAACATATCACATATGCAATTTAATAATTCACATCATCATAACATATTATAATAAATAAATGTTAGAAAAAAATAAGCATTATAATTTAGAAAAAAGAGTTTAGGAAAAAACCAGCTCTCGTGCCTTTCGGATCTTCTGCGACTTGAGCCACGAGGCATTTCTGCTTCCCTCTCTTCTGTATGCCTCCACCATCCTGCAACATGCCATCTCTTGTATTATCCACTGGCCATCTCCCATCCTCTGACTTTCTAGCCGTTCTTCTTTCAGCTGATCTCCCCCGTCTGACTTCGCCCCGTTCGATTCTCTCCCTCCTGTCTGGTTGCAGTAGAAATCTCATAGTCTTTGTGACCCCCACGCACTATCCTCTGTGCCAAAAAATACCTTGCATTGTCCTCCCTTAAAGATAGTCCTCTGCTAGCTCCGAAGGACAATCGATATTTGCCCAGTCCACCACTATCACGAAGACCTATTCCCATATGCCCCTGACGTGCATTAGTATTGAGGGGATATCATTTGTCCATCATGACAGTCGACCATTGCATAAACCGCGCGTCTATCTGGGCCGATCGTGGTAGCATCGTCGATAAATTCAGGTTCTTCGAAGTCCTCCAGTATCCTTGTGGTCGTCTCCCTTGATCAGAGTTTCAAATGAATATTCTTCAAGTGTATTGTTACCCTGAAGGACACCAGCATCCTCCGCCCCTGTTCTCCTTCGAACTTGTCCACCATAATCCCTTGTCTAGAGGCCCAGTCATGACTATCATTCACTGTATCCCGCAGTGACAGTTCATTAAGGATGTTGATAAGGAAGTATTCACCTATTAGTCTTATCGAAGGCATGTCTTCCGTTCGGGTTCCATAATGGCATGCCAGGTAACGTCGGACCCGGTTAATATCTCTATCCACTGCGGAGCTTAGGTAGATTATCACGATTGCTCTTTCCCACTCCGCTTCTTCCCCTGACAAATAGGACATATCAAGGTATAGCGTGGATCTCAGCGTTTATCGGTTGGTATAGAGGTATCAATCCATTATCCTGAATAGGTAGGTATTGTTGTGATAGATATTATCAAAGGTTTCTATAGAAAGGTTGGGCAAATTTGATAAAATATTTTAACTAAGGGGTGGAATATTATAAATGCATTATAGGGAGGCGGGGAAAATGTTAGAATTCATGTGTAATGAATGTTAGTAGGAGTTATTGTCTTGGTGGGAGGTTCGATATTAATGGTGTTTAAATGTTTGTCGCATGGGAATCCCCTTTTTCGCCTCTTCATCCCGCCCTCAAAAGAATGTAGATATGTTTTAACCTAGAAAGGAATCAACTGAGTGCATTCCTTATTTCATTTGTTAATAGATTTTGGTATTGAGATTAGGTTGAACGGTTCTAATCAGCCATTCCTTATTTAAAATTAATAATAGAGCGCAAAATACATGACGTCTCCGTACTTTACGAAGCACCATATATATATATATATATATATATATATATATATATAGAGAGAGAGAGAGAGAGAGAGAGAGAGTAAAGCTAGCGTGCTCCCAGGAGCATGGAGCCCCTCCATGATCCTATCTCAAAAAATATATCAAATGATCTCTAAATTTTGATTTATCACTCTCATTAAATTCTTCATATTGAAATCTTGTGGAGTACAAAATTTTGAGATGTTTCGAATTTTCTAGGTCGCTCTTTTCAATTTTTAAAAATTAATTCTAAAAATAATAATAAAATATTTAATGTTTGTACATTATTTTCAAAAATAAAAAAAGTGACATAGAAAACTCGAAGCACCCCAAATTTTTGTACCCAATAATATTTCAATATGAAGAATTTAATGAGAGTGATAAATTAAAATTTAGAGATCATTTGATATATTTTTGAGCTAGTATCATGGATGGGATCCGTGCTCGTGGGAGCACTCCAACTTTACTCTCTCTCTCTCTCTCTCTATATATATATATATATATATATATATATATATATATATATATATGCATTATGATTCTTTACAAAGTAAAAAAATCATTAATACTTTGAGGTGAGATTTCATATACTGAGATCTTAAATGGTCAACTTAAGTTGCCTAATACTTTTTTCATGTCAAAATTTTTATGGGATATTAAATTTCATAATTTTTTTAGCTTTCTAACTAAAAAATTATATATAACAAGATTTTGACATAAAAAAATTAGTGAGAAATTTAGATTGACTATTTAAAATCTCAGAATACGAAATCTCACCCCAAATCAATAATATTTTTTTTTCTTTATAAAGCACCATAATGTTTATATATATATATATATATATATATATATATAAAACATTGAAGTATATAGAAAATATTCAATAAATATACATATTTTTAAGATACTTCTAGTAGCGTCAACTGAACGCAATTGGCTCCATGTTGCTACGTCTCTAGCTTGGCATGACCAAAAAGCACAAAAAAAGAAAAGAAAAAAAAATTAATCTATTTAGAAATTTCCAATATGGGGAACGAAATTAGTGGATTTAATAGCATTTTGTCCTTAACAAGGACTACGACAGATTTCAGATTTAATAACAGTTTTTAACGGGCTTTAACAACGGTTTCTAATCATTATTGAAGGGGTGTTAAGAAAGATTATAAAGAACTATTATCAAAGCCCTTAGTTATTACTAAATAACCATTGTTGTAGGGGTATTCAACAGTGATTATTACGTAACAAACCGTTGTTAAATGAGTATTCAACAACGGTTCTTGTGAAAAACCGTTGTTAGATGACCTTTCAACAATGATTTTTCAGAAGAACCGTTATTGAATAAACCTTTAACAATGTTTTTTATTGAAAATTATTGTTAAATATTTTTGTTACCATTGTATTGTTCTCTTCTGCAACTGTTATTGAAATAACCATTGTTAAATCTTTAATTATTTTTTTGGATAAATTATTTATTTTCTGTGCTAGCCCATTGTTGCTAGTAATAATAGGATATCATATTTATACAATCAAAATAAACAACATTTAAAATAACATATTATATTTATATATACTTAACATGCATATATAAATAAAATATATATATACAAATAAAAACACACACACACACATATATATATATATATATATATATATATATATAAAACACAAAAAGAATAGTTAAAGTTAACATCAAATATTTCAAAATATATACATACAACCTCATTGCATCAAATGTTAAAATTTGACATCAAATGTTGTCTTTTAGGAATTTAATTATTATTTTTTGACCTCCTCAATGACACTCAAATGGTATTGCACCTTTAGACTCGACAAGATAGTCTATGCATGAAAAATATTTTTTTTCTTAATTTTTATTGAGAAATATGTAACATAAAGAAATATTTGAAAATAATTGAAAGTTATTCATTAAAATAAGTACCTCGAGCAATACTTTCTTCTTGTTGTAATTTGAGATAATGTCATGAACTAATCTCATAACATAATAGACACATTCTAAGCCACCGAATTGTGTTGCACTCTAAAATTATACATAACTATTATATATAAAAACTCTAATTATTTGATAATTTAAATGTCAATATGAAAAAATTACGTACCTTAACCGTGACATATTTGAACATAGCTTGCTTCTTATTTTATTATTGTACCGCAATCCAGTAATGTCGTAAAGTTCTACAAAATAAATATAAAATTAGTATATAATAATATTATTTGAGAATATAAATAAATAAACTTACATATTAAAAATATTCTGGATGGCTAGCGGCCCCGTTGAGTCGTTATTTAGAGGATCCAAGATGTAAACAACACTCTTTGGGAAATTGACAATGAGAAGAAGCCAATGTTGTCTATAAGACCATTTATTAATTAGCTGATTATTATAATGATTAGAAATAAATTAATTCTTCAAGAATGATACCGACCCTTTATGGTACGATAAGAACATAAAGGGGAGATTCCCGACAACTCTGAACCTATCACTCAAGTATTGTGTAGCTGCCGAAAATTCGCTCTTAGTCACGGTCTTCGAGCATTTGTATGGATCCAAAAAGCATGAATTGTTGACTTCAAACGCCACGCACTGTTTTACCTAAGCCCTACAAACAAATAAATACATCATTATTATACTTAAACCTTAACATCAAAGAAATTAGAATTAAATATATTCTAACATGCAAAAAATCTGAACAATTGAGACATTTAGCCAAGCTCCCTTCATTAGCTCGATCACATCAGTCACAAAACACTTGAACATACCCATCATACCCGAACATGTCATTGTTGAAGTTGAATACAAGGGCTTCAGTGTCAGATTGGGTCATCAAAATTGGATACAGGTAGAAACTGTCATCATCAAGGTTGACTAAAGTGGTATCGTCGAGAAGCGGCTCAACCCGAAAACCTGAGGACGCACTTGCCACATTTGCCACTTTCTCATTACATTTTTTCTCTTGACGTTGGATTTTTTTGGCGCGGTAGGTTGTATTTAAAGATGATTAGTAGTATAAATAATTAAACTCTAATATTAAGTTTTGAATTTAAAACATAATTTAAAAATACATTCTGAATTGGATGCACGAGATATGAAGATCATATAAGGAAACCTTCGATCAGCTCAGCTAGAAAAGTACCCTCTTTTGTCGGACATGGCACTTCATACTCCCGACAACCATCATAAATCATATCGATAGAACTATTAGATGGTTGAGAGAGATATGTTTATGATGCACAGTTCCACTCCCCATCACAATCCTCCCATCCGCCATCTCGAGACAACTGTTAGGTGTCTCGACTCATAATTTACATAGGATAGTGGACTTAAGAAGAAAAAAAGATAAATTAGGTACTATATGTACTTTCAAGATGTATTTTTATGAACTTAATTAATGAAAAATATGACAATAAAATAAGAGAGACATAAAATCTAACCTCATATCCATAGAATAAGGTTTCTTCTACCTGCATTTCCTCGCTTATGTGAATCGGAGGAGGACATTGTTGTTGAGGCGTAACTGTAGGTTGGGTCATCACAAAATGTGAATCGAGAGCAGCCTACAATTTCGCATCAAACTGTTTCGACAGTCTCGCCGTTATTTCCTCCTCACTCTTTGCAATTATGTCCTTGAGATGAAAAAATCAAAATTACAATATTAGAACCCTAAAAAATAATAATTATACAATAATTATTTCAATAAAACTCATTTTATCTCAGATGGAGTGATACATTCAGAGTGATTACTCATCCTGGTTGCCTTACCAAAAATAGTTTTTTGAGTGACAAACCCAGAGTGTCCTCTCAACCTTTCCGGGTGTTTGGGCATCTCAATCGAAGCAGTTAATATATCATTGCAGCGTGAAGGTTTGAACAACCCTTCAGACGCTAGCTGAGTAATTTTTTTTCTATAAAAAAATATAGTTAGAAGTTACAAAAAAATATAAAATTTTGAGTTATAACAACTCCATTTTTGAATCACATACCATTCACTTCAGGACCTCCTGAGTCATCATCGTCGGAATAATAACCACTCCATCTTTGACCACTCCTCTCGCACGTACCCATTTCTTTGACTGTGGGTTGAAATCGAGCTGTGTGGAGACCTAAAGTTCGAAGAGGATGAAATAACATCAGACTACTTTCACTTTTTCTCTATAGTCTTGTAACCCCCCAATCCGAGCCTGTGCGGATATATATTCTTCTCCCAATTGGCTTTCACTTGTGCGCTCTTTGCCTACCAATTGAGATTACAACGATGATTCAAATTTGATATTAGAATTCTTACAAATAATTTTTAGATTTCATACCTTAAAGTCATCATCGTCACTCTGCATACAAAAACTTTGTCCACTGCTCTGGAGTTACATTATAATTATTGCAAGGATTACCTTTCGCGCCATTGGCATACTTGGTCCTCATTCTATATTTCCATTGCCTCCAACGATCGCCCATTATTCGGAGACAAACATATTTGCCAACATCATCTTTAATATTCTAAAATTCCTATAATATTTACAAACATATCAATGCACAAGTAATACCATAAACCCTAAACTATAAACTACAAAATATAAACAAAAAATTACAAAATACAGAACACAAGGGATGAGGGAGGGCATGGCTTACCTTAGCCGAGAGGAGGGAGGGCAGGGCTGAGTGCAAGGGATGGCAGGGTTGAGAGCAAGGAAGGGTTCAACGGAGCAAGGAAGGGTAGGGGAGTAGACGACCGAGAGCCGAGAGCAAAGGAGGGCAGGGGAGTAAACAACTAAGAGAAAGGGAGGAGAGGTAGTATTGTTGAAGGGTTTAGAGAGGAGCGTCAGCCAATCGGATGGAAATTTTATAAGTCAAAGAATTTGAAATGGCACCCTTTAATAATGGTTTTTAATAAACAACAGTTGTTCAAAGAACCTTTAATAAAAATAATTTAATAAAAATATAAATTACAACTAATAAATATAAAACTATAAATTATAACTAATAAATATAAAATTATAAAAAGATGTGTTATGGTGCATTATAAAGTAAAAACCCATATTGCTTTGGGGTGAGATTTCATATTCCACGATCTCAAATGGCCAATCTAAGTTGCTCAATAATTTTTTCATATAAAAATCTCATGGGATCTTAAATTTAATGATTTTTTGAACTTTCTAACTATTTTTAAAATCAGCCCTTAAATAGACTATTTTTTATGTTAAACATGCCTGATTTTAAAAATAATTTAAAAAATAGCTAGAAATCTCAAAAAATCATGAAATTTAATATCCTATAAGATTTTGACATGTATAAATTAGTGAGCAACTTAGATTGACCATTTGAGATCTCGGGATATTAAATCTCACCCCAAAGTAATATGAGTTTTTTTACTTTGCAAAGCACCATAACACATCTCAAATATAAATTACAACTAATAAATATAAAAATATAAATTATAACTAATAAATATAAATTATAATTAATAAATATAAAAATACAAATTAGAAGTAATAAATATAAAAAATACAAATATAAAAATGAAAACATTTCAATCCTAAAATTATTTCTTAAATTAACCGAAAAATAAATAAAAAGTACACTAATTTTTGCCTTGATTATCATCATCTGTCATGCTCTCAATACTAGTGGAAAATGATGGAATTTAATCGAAATGGTCATATTCTTCTTCATCTACAACATTTTCAACCCCGACTATACATCTTTTACCATTAAGAATGACATACCATTTTTTATTTGATGGATCTATAATGTAAAACACTTATTTTGCTTATTTTGCGAGTATGAAAGGGTCATTTCGATAACTCAATCTTTTAAAATTAACACAGATGAATCCATTTTTATCTTTTCGGATCCCATGTCTATTCTCGATCCATGTACATAAAAATAGAGGAACCCTAAATTTGACATAATCTAGTTTCCATATCTCTTCTATCTAACCATAATATGAGTCCATTGATATATTTTCATTACCCGATAAAGCTAATAATGTCACTCCACTATTTTGAACAATGCTTTTTTTCATCTTGTTGTTTGGTGTACCATGCAAACCCATTCATATCGTAACCTTAATAAGTATGCACTGTCGGTCCGGGATCATATGCTAGTCATTTAAAAGTTTCATTGACATCTTCTATTGTCTGATATTTTACCTTTTCTTCAAATCACTTTATAAATTTCAAATTATGCTCTCTTATGACCTAGTTTTCATCTCTTGAAGGATTAAGTTCTCTTATCTCGTCTAGATGTACATTCACGTATGGAGCTACAAGTGCAATGTGTTTCAATACTTTGAGATGTGCTTTACTGCAATACAAAACCCATTATAAGGAGCTTGTATCCAATTGTACTAGTACCTTGGAGTCTACCCTCATGATGAGATTATTGGGTTTTGGTCCAACCAAATCCTGTTAAGGCTTAAGTTGCGGAAAGACCGTAAAACAAAAATTTTACTTCTACTTAAGGTAGGGATTAAAGTATGTCGGATGATTACCGAGGGATACATACATTTTAATCCTTTGCAAAAGACCGTAAAATATTATTTTACTTCTAACATAAGCAAAGAGTTAAAGCGGTATGTCGGATGATTATCGAGAGATACATACCTCTTTAATCCTTTATAGATCTACTCCATGATTGATTTTTAAAACATTAATCTACTTAACAATCAAATAGATTAATATAAGATTTTATACCTCATTTTCAAATTTTAATTGGAATTTAAATCGGCTTGTCTTGGAGTATCACACGTGTGATACCTCAGTAGGTTATCCACCAGGACTGACCAAAGAGCGGTTTATTTCTTTTGTCAGAAATACCGTAAATCGCGGTTTCTCATAAAAACACTATTCACCAAGAAAAAGATGAAATAGTACTATTCATGACTCACAGTTATTCTATTTCACACAAAGGTGCAGAAATACCGCAACTTTCATAAAAATATTATTCACCAATCTCGTGAATTCTGAAATAACCGTAAACTGAGAAAGAGAAAAAATAAAACTGAATTGATCAGACACGATAACCCAAAATTAGAATGTTTTCTCTCTCATACCACCTGTCTATTTATAGCCTTTCAAAAAATTTACCAAAATTACCAAAATACCATTCAAATTTGGTCAAATTACCAAAATGTCATTACTTAGTTGAAAATAATATAAAGTTGGCCAAATTTACCAAAATGTCATTACTTGGTTGGCAAGAATATAAAGTTGGGAAAATTTACAAGTTTGTCATTGGGCATTTTTTATTTTGGGCTTTTGGGGGTTTTTTTATCTTGGGCTTTTAATCATTAATTAAGGCTTTAATTATTAATGGGCTTTCAACCCAAAATTCAAATCCATAATTAATACTTAAAATCCAAATCAAATAATATATATATATATAATTGCCATGTACACTTATATTTCTCTCGGTTGTTATTTCGGTAAATTTATACGATGTGTCCAACACGTTATAAATTCAATCTGGTTTTTGCTTCTTGTCATCTCTATGAAAAATATAATATAATATAATTATATATAATTAATTATAGCCATCTTATTATTCATTATAAATAATCAATAAGATTTTCCAATTAACTCCTATGCGGTGTGACCTGACAGGATCCGTGTTATGTTGGTAAATAGAGTTAAAACTGTTTTAACTTCTATAATCATAGGAGGCATCTGACAGAATGCACTATGATCATCCAATTACACAGATGATGCTGTACTGTACAATATCATGATCCAGTAAACTATTTATTTGTGTTAATTCTTTTATTTCATGGCTATTAGATCAGTTTCAAGGTAGGTGTGTGTCATCCTTGTAAACTTAATCTTTTTCTTGATCCTGAGTAAATTATTAAATATAATTACTCATATAATTATACCGCTAGCAGATAATCTTACTCTGTCAAGGAGCCTAATGATGTTATAACTCGTATAGAGATACGAGGGATAATAGTACTTTTGGCAAACCATCTCTTCCTCCGCATAAATTATCTATACCGAAGAGCTACCTTTATAACCACCTTTTACGGACAACGTTTGGTAGAAATCACACACATACATATCTTATGTATGAAAGATAAATACCTCATATTTTAGAAGTTAATACTGAATGAAAGCATTAATGACACGAACATAATTCCATTTAATATTTCATTTGGGGTCTGTCAAATACGATATTCCTTGAACATCTATCGATGTGATTAAAATGACAACTCTTTGTCCATGGTTTGTGACACTTGACCATCAATTAATCCATATACTAACCTGATAGCAGTTAATTAGTGTTCCTGCTAATTACCTCAGTTAGTGACTTTTGAGAGTATATTTTTATATTATGAAGTTTTGTAATTTCAGTCATGAACTCGGAATGATTCATAAATTCAATAATACTCAAGAAAACAAAATATCATTTAAATATCCAATTCATAAACAAAGCTTTATATAATAAATTTATCATATTATTGACTTCAAGATTATTATAAACTAACAGAGATTTCGGCAGGCTAATAGGTTTGACACCATCTAGGTACTCCGTACCTCCTCTGCAATATATCCTTCAACGATGCTCCCTTTAGGTCGGGATCGACTTCGAACAAGACCATTTAGTTGACTCATTGCTCTCTCAAAAGGATATATACACCATAGAAATATAGGGCCACATAATTTTATCTTCTGAATTAGATGAACAGTTAAATGTACCAGGATATCAAAAAATAAAGGTGGAAAGTACATCTCGAGCTCGCATAGGGTTAACACAACGTCGGATTGTAAATCGTGTAATTTTTTGGGATCAACTATTTTAGAACAAATCGAGTTAAAAAAGAAACACAATTTATTGATGGAATGCCTAACATTGGGAGGGAGAATTCCTCAAATTATAACTCGAAGCAACTTTGTTAGCAGAACGTGATAATCATGTGATTTTATGCCAATTAATTTTGATTCTTTGATTGACACTTTCTTAGAAATATTTGAGGAATAAGCAGTTGGAACCTTAATAGATTTTAGACACTCCAATAAATTAAGTATTTCTTTCTTCGACAAAGTATAACACATAGGAGGAAGAAAAGTCTATTTTTCAGCCGGCATTGGTGCTAGTTTCGGCCGATTTTCCATTTTAATCATATCTTTTCTCGCTTTGACACCGTCTTTAGTTTTCTCTTGAATGTTCAATAATAAGGCAACTAGAGTTTCACATATATTCTTAATAGTATGCATCCCATCAAGACAATGTCTAATTTCCAAATGCATCCAATACGATAAATTCTAAAGTATGGATCTCTTTTTTCATATGTTATCACTTTTAATGGGTTTGACTCCTTTACCTAACTGGATATTTATATCTTCCATAACATTGTAAACTTCTTTTCCAGATAATGGTATTGGACCTCGTTGACTCTTTGCTTTGCCATCAAAGGCTTGTTTCTTTTGTCGGTAGGGATGAGACATGTCAAGGAACCTGCGGTGATCCATATATATATTATAATTGGCTAGCCTTAAAAAACAAGTATTTTCAGCACAAATAGGACATGTTTTGGCTCCTTTTATCTTGAAACCTAACATGTGACCTAATGCGGAAAAATCATTAACTATGCAGTAACTATGCAGAAAATAATAGCACGGAGGATAAAATATTCTTACAGATATGCATCAAAAACTTTCAAGCCATCTTTACATAATTTACCAAGATCCTCCAATAAAAATTGTAGATACACATCTATATCATTACCTGATTGTTTAGGGCCAAATATCAACATTGACAACATAAAATACTTTATTTTCATACAAAACCATGAAGGAAGATTGTAAATACACAATAGAATGGGTCATATACTGTGAAGGCTACTCATATAACCATAAGGATTCATGCCGTGTGTACACAATCCTAATCTCAAATTTTTACACTCATCGATGATATCGGGCAATTTTTTATTGATGTTCATCCATTCAGGAGAATCAGCAGGATGTCTAAATATTCGATATTCTTTTCTACCTTCCTTGTGCCATCGTAATAATTTAGAATCATTTGAATTTGAAAAAAAATATTGAAATCTCAAGACTATCGGCGGATACCATAAGACTTTCATTGCTAGACTTTTGCGGTCATCAATGTCATCATCCTCATTCTCCATAATTTGATCGTTTTTCTATTTATACCGCGAAACCTTACATTTCATATATTATTTTAGATCACTATATTCATTTTGATATAGAATACAGTCATTCGGACATGCATGAATTCTTTCAACTTCCATAACCAAAGGACATAGCTTGAGGTGCGTCTACATACGGATCGACTCGACCTCGTTGATCTAGAAGATAAACCTACAAACAGATCGGTTCAATCTTAACTAGTCAACAACCAATCACACAAAATACAACTCGAAGCACCGAGCGGTTGATCTTGAGGTTGGTGAATCGGGAGAAGGGTGGATATGGCCCACGTGTTTCTTTTCACTGATCTTCTAGATCATGAATTCGAAGCACTAAGCCGACTCATAAACCTAGGAAACACAATTGCACACAATATTAAACACGAAGCGGGGCCGTTCAACATTGAAGCATGTGTTAGTGAAGGAACCTACCTACGAACGGTTCACATTCATCATTTTGTGGATGAATCTACCTACGACCGATTCAATCTCACGAGTCTCGGGAAATGAGCCGGAGACAAACTCATCGACGGACGAGTTCGATCTTGCCGGCTCAAATGGTCATGAATTACTTGTTCATGACACCAAGTCATTAAGATGTCACTTCGCTCGGACATCGTAATGTTCTTCTTCTTCAAAGTCGACATATCTCTCCATGCTGATGTCGTAGCTTTGGTCATTCTTCAGCGAGCGTCAAGATGTTCTTATCTCGACTAATCATTCTACATATTGCATTACTTGTGCAAAATTACTATGTTGCCCTACACCCCTTGTGTGAGCGTATTCAATCATGAGTTACTTGCTCATGGCAGCGAGTCATTAAGATGTCACCTCTCTAGGACATCATAATGTTCTTCTTCTTCAGAGTTGACATATATCTCCATGTTAATGTCGCAGCTCTGGTTATTCTTCATTAAGCGTCAAGATGTTCCTGTCTCGACATATCTCTTTATGCTGCTATCGAAGCCTTAATCATTCTGCGTCAAGATGTTCTTGTCTCAACGTATCTTATTATTCTTCATCAAGTATCAAGATGTTCTTGTCTCGACATATCTTCTTGTATTGCTATTAAAGCCTTAATCTTCTCACGTCAAGATGTTCTTGTCTCAACGCATCTTTTCGTGTTGTCATTGCAACCTTATTTATCCTCTGTCAAGATGTTCTCGTCTTGACTAATCATTCTAAATGTCATATCATGTGTGCAAATATTCTTACGTGGCTCTACACTCCTTATGTGAGCATATTCATTTCTAAAATGCACAAAGTTTATTATATAATATCTTCCATTATTATTTTTATTATGAAGATGCATTTATTTATTATTATTATTATTATTATTATTATTATTATTATTATTATTATATTCTTATTACTATTATTATTTTTTATTATTATTATTTTTATTTCTTAAACTCTATTTATCTATGTAGAAAATTATTTACAAAAATAATAGGAAAAGGGGTAGCTATTAATTAGAGTTTCATTTATATTTTTGGGATTTTTATAATAGCTAAAGTAGTAAAATTTTATTTTTATTATTTCTAAACTCTATTTATTCTGTAGAAAATCACTTACAAAAATAATAGAAAATAAAATGGCTATGATTTTTATTTGTATTTTTTAAAATGTTTATAATAGCCAAAGTAATAGAATTTTATTATTATATTCTATTATATTGAAATACTATTCATTATGTAAGAATCATTTACAAAATTAAAAGATGGTTAGCTATACTATTTTACTATTATTATTTTTTTATTTTTTTTTTATTTTTAATATCTATAATAGCTAAAAAGAAATCATTACTAATATTCTATCCTATTTATTATACTATTCATTATATCTATTTTTATTATTTCTATTTATTATCTATAGAAAAGTATAAGATTTTTTTATTATTAGTTGAAAATGGTCATAAGAGATGAGATTCAACTATTATTTTTATTACATTTTATTCATCAAAAGTATTTTATTGTATATTTGTATAGAAATAACAAAAGAAATACAATTCATATTATAAAACTATATTATCATTCTTTATTATAAAAGAAAATGTATTTTACTATTTATTACCATAGTAGTATATTTTGTATATTTTGTGCTATTTATTTTTATTATTCTTTTTTACAGAAAATATCAATATAATATCTATTATTATATATTTTTTATTTATTTAAGAATATAGCTAATCTCATTATTTATTATGGCCTATTACTATCATCACTATTATTTCATGAAAATTCACTTGGAAAATCACTAAAATATATCTAGTTATTATTTATGATTTTTATTTGTATTTTGGAATTTTTGTAGTATTTAAAATGACAAGTCAAATCTAGGTCAAACATATCAATATATGTAATGTATTTTGCTTTTAAATTGTTTTATCATGATTATATTTTTAAAACTAGAATATTATCATATAGAAAAATAGTATGAAAAATAAGAAAATTTTAGAAACAAATTTGAGTTAATTTGGAGTTCAGGAGCATTTTCAAATGATTTATTTATTCTATATCATTACTATTCTGTTATTATTTAATTATTGGGCCTAATCTGGGCCGCCAGATCTGCTTCAAGATTGGCGCCTAGTTTATTCAAATGTTTCATTTATACTTGGGCCGTTAGATTTAGTTAAGATATGTGTTTAATATATGTAAGGCCCAGATCTATTCTTATTTAAATTTCCTTAACTTCTGTTAAATCCCATCCATTAATTATTTTTGAAGATTGGCGCTCGCTTCAATAATCGTGCTGAAGAGTGCTTCTTGATCTCTGACTTCCCGGTGCATTAAGATCCGTGCGTAATGGCGTTCTCGGCCGCCGGAGCTCCCTTTCTCCGATCAGATTGGTGTATTGACATCGTCTCAACGTGTAGAATTCATCTGAAGCATCTGATCAAGAATCTATATGGCAGTAGAGGCTGTACTATGGTACCGAATTGAGTTGCATCACTTGATATCGGTACCGAATTGAATTCTTACCAAATTAGATCAGATTAATCGGAATTCTTGGCAATTACAGGTTTAATAAGCATCGCCTTGATATGTTATCGTGATTTGAAGTGATTAGTTGACTCCTCTTGAGCTAGTAATGGTGCAAGACCACCTCACCATTCATCAGTATACAGGACCGATTGGTACCGAGTCGTCTTTTGCCAAATTCAATAAACTTAATTAGTTTCTTCCATAATTACAAGATCAATAAGCGTCGCCTTGGTATATAGGTGTAATCTAGGATGAATGTGAGTGATTTTATTCACAAATGATCGTATTACAGCATTGTCAGTTGGAGATTGTGCAATACCAAGCTGGTACGGCCTCGATTCCTCCAATTCAAGATACTTATTGAACTTACACCCTTGATTACTACTCCTCGGTAGAAAGGCTCACCCGAGTGCACTCTTTGGGACGATGGCTATTTGAGGTAGCAGTTGATTCAATTCAAAAATCCTAGCGATATACTAACTTATACCAGAATTGGTGTATTACAAAAGGAATTGGCTAATTCACTCAACTAAAACTATATAATTAGAGTGTTAAAGAGGCAAAAGTCATCACTTTTCAGTTATTACATGGATATGAGCAAGAAAAGCATTGAAAACAAAAAAATCACAAAGAATCACTTGTTTACTCTAAAATCAAGAAATATAAAGAAAATGTTGTTTAAAAATTTCAAGGATGAATAGATAAATAAATAAAATAAATTGATAATAAATCATAAGAAAGGGGAAGAAGAGAGGGAGCGGTAGAAAGGTGGCCCATTTGATCGGGAAAGGTCATTTGCATAATCCGGAACAAATCCATTAGTCCCATGACGGAATGCTTTGGGCATGAAGTAAAGGGTATAAATACCCCGCTATTCTCTATCCACTCGGCATGAGTGACACCCAAGAAGATCGAGGGAGAGAGGAGACCTCTTGGGTGTCACCATGTGATTTTATCTTTTCGACAAGTGGGACCCACATGGCGGTCCCTTATGATAATGCTCGATGACATGGACTAGCTTTATTTTTGTTAAGAAAGCTAACTTGACCGGAACGAGAGGTTAAGCATTAATCCCACAATGAAATAATATGGTGAAAGACGAGGATATAAATACCCCGCACCTCCTACTCATTCGAGGTGGTGACCCTCGGGAGATTTAGGAGAGAGAAAATCTCTTGATGGGTCGACCATTTGATTACATTTTATCGACAAGTGGGACCCTTTGGCGGTCCCTTGTAGATGAATCTAATAACATAGCCTATCGATGAGTCGGCCATTTGACTCCATTTTCTCGACAAGTGGGACCCTTTGGCGGTCCCTTGTAGATGAATCTAACAACATAGCCTATCGATGAGTCACCATGTGACCATTTTCAGCGACAGTGGGCCCAGCGCCTCGGTGACCTATTGAAGGAGTCGAGAATTGAACCACAAAAATCTGCCTTTGAAGCTAACCCTAGAAAGGAGGTGACGTATAATCCCATGCCACATGAAATGATGTCAATGCCAAGCTAGCATTTTGATGCGACTAGTCGTGAGAAATTCCAAATGTGATTTTGCTTTCAAGGTGACCGGTGCCAAAGCTGCGAGCAACCACCTAACCATGCTTTGATTTGTGTCAATTGCTTGATAAGTAGTCGGTTCTTTGACCAAGTCACCCTCATGTTAAGGGATTGAAAGTCAATTTCACAAGGCGATCAGGTGCAAAGCGGGAGCGACCACACGATCAAGTCTAGATTTGTATTAATTCTTGATAAGTAGTCGGCATTTGATCAAATCAAGCCCTAATGAATATCAATATAAGTCTAATTGATATTTAGTTAGGGTGGTTTCTGCAAGAGAGAGGTAATTGGCGAGAGACATTGAGCTACAATTGAGATCAGGGATTAATTCATAAAGAATAATAGGGTTTTATGAATAAAAGAATTTTTAATCCAGAGAAGGAGGGGTAAAAATGGAATTAAAAATTACAGGGATGATCATCATGAATTTAGGGATTTTTGGTGAAATTTTCATGATTTTTGGATAAGTGGAGCTATTAAAATAAATTCGGGGAAAATAAAGGCGAGAATAAATGAATTAATCAAAGGTGAGATTTGATCGGAAGCGATTACGGGTGCAAGTTGGGGATAACGGCGGCTACGGGTACAAGCGGGTACAAGAAACACGGGAGGTATAAAATAATCGAAGAGAGGGTGTGCCACGTGGCGGCCTCTCATTGGGCCATGTCGGCGAAGTGGGCCCCGCTTTGGTATGAGTCGGCGACGGTGGGCCCCGCCTTAGTGCCACGTGGCGGACGACCCGGTGGGCCACCTCACCACCCTAGTGCCACATGGCACCACACCGAAGGTCCACTTAACTTGACCACATGCCACGTGGCACGACCGGAGGAGGCCGCCTCGCCTTCGCATGCCACGTGGCGGCCTTGTAACAATACACCTCACTCCCCATGTGCCACATGGCAGCATAGTAATGACACACCTCAGCAGACTACACCACACCTATTAACACATGGCTACATGCTATTGGTCCAACTAGGCAGCATAGGCCCCACAAGTGACAAATGGCACTACATTACAGAGCCACCTCAGCATGGATTAAATGCCATGGCAGATGATTAATGGGGTAATTAGACAAATGGACCTGTCAGTTGCACCGGATCGGATCCATTATACTTAAGCGGTGTTAATCAAGTCGCAATTTAATCCTATGGGCCTAGACTCGGCTACTTACGGATGGAGCCCATATGTCGGGTCCGTGAGAGTATAGCACATATTAGCAAGTATGCACCATGTCATACGCATTCACGATCGAGAAATTTAAATCGAGCAAAGAACAAGGCGTGTACCTGGTCCATGCGTCTCCTCTCTCGACTTTGCTGCTTTGGGAGTGTTGGCTCACATGCACGCGCGCGGCCGACGATGATCCTCCTTCGTCCCATTCTCTTCTTCCTCTCTTCCTCTTCCTCCTTGGTTGTGAAGGTGCCATCGATGGGAGATGAGTCACACGATGCCTTATTCCGATCCTTCTCTACGAGAGGCTTCCGGGCACTATTGAGATCTCATTCAAGCGATCAATTGAAGGAATTAGCAAAAGAAGAGATAGCATTCGACGAAGCAATTGATCGGCTTGAAAATGGAAATTACCTTTATAAATGCTTATAAGTTCAATTGATCATGCAAGCTCGCTTCTTTTACATACACGACGCTAAGGCAAGAGTCGGAGCGATTGTTTGAAGCCTCTAGGTCGATGTTCCACCGATTCACAAGCCGGCCATGGGCATGAGTGCTTGAACTCGGTGGAATAATGCTCAATTGGCTAGGCGGGGATGCTAGATCGACTCCGGGGGTAAGGAGAGGTTGAACAAAAATTTGTCAATTGGAAGAATAGATGAAAGAAAGGTGATAGTTGAATGGATAGGCCGAGTATGGGGCTTGGGAGAAGAAAGGAGCTTTCGGTTGATCAATTGAGATTAGAAAACATTTGGAGAATATATAGGGAGTGTTTCAAAATTTGTTCAAACGAATGGAATGTTCTAGAAAGGTCCGAGAAATATAAGGAAGCCGATTGATGCAAAAGAGTGGCAAAAGAGTAATAAAATGAAGAACTTAACTAACTACGAAACGGCCATATTGACTCAAGGCGGTGAATTGATCGAGAGAAACACAAAGAGATCGACCATTGGGTGAGATGCAATGAAAGGTGGAGATCAATTGCAAGGGTGCAATCAGGCCACTAATCAACCCACCGATCACAATTGAGCTCTAATCTATATAAACCCTATTACGGCTATTGAAAAGGATGATTAGAAGATAGCGGTGAGGAGATTAGAAAGCAAGAAGAGAAATTAAAAGAGAATAGCAAGAGAGAGAGAGAGAGTTAGCAAAAGAAAAAGAAAAAGAGAGAAACGGTGAAGAACTCAATCAATTCAAGGTTAGATCTTGATCAGCTACTCATTCATCTCGGGAGGCATCAAAGTTAGGTAATTGTTGTTAATTGTGTGATTAGTAGAAAGATTAATATAGAAAATAGACAATTTGTTGAATTCTTTGAATTTCTTTGCTATTTATCGATTTTGTTGCTTTCTTCTACCTCTGTTCTTTCTTTTTAGTTCCTTTGTCACTTCGATATTGAGCATCTTTGAGAGTGAGTGAGATAGGATTCGGTTGAAGGGTTTTTGTAACCCTCTAGAATAGTATTCAAAAGAAATTAATATGAATTGTAATTGAGATCAATTGAAGGGTTTGTGTAACCCTCTTGGCTCTATTACAAGCTTAATTGATTAGTTAGAAGCTCGATTGAGTGAGAATTATAAGCTGAATTGATAATAGTTTGATTTGTTCGGTTGAAAATTCATCTCCTTATATAGCGACTTGAAATCCATATTCAATTCACGATTAGAATCATGATACAATTGAGATAAGGTTGTGCGAGAGGTATGATGTATATATATTACTTGTTTATAAAGCTACTGGTAATTAAAATCGCAACTAATCTAGCGTTGATCTTGAGCTTGCTTCAATTACTTTTGAATCTTCATTGCAATTCAAGCTATCTACTCGCAAATAACTAAGTAATCATGCTAATTATGTCATGGCGATGAGGTATAACATAAGAATCGCAAGAATCAATGCTCAATTTGATCGATAAATCCATTTAATCCAACTCGGTGCAGAGTTGTATCTTTATGAAATAGAAATCGATGCAGGCATTCTTGATAATTCATAGTATAGATTCTTAATCAAGAGGTATCATTATGTTCTTACTACTTAGACAATGCTAAGATTGTCGGTGATCATCGATCGGAGTTCCGATCACGGAAACCACCACCTAGCACGAATCTGACGACGGGATAAGTCGGAGGCTTAACGAGGATCATCTCGCACGAATACTAAAGCGCTACCAATCTTGAAGATTCTTTAATGGGTGAGATCCATCAAGAGTTCGGAAATTTAAGCGGGGAAAGGATCGGGCGTAGATCCATTAAACACGTATCTCAAACTAATCTGTCGGCCCAAATAAGAACAGAGTTAAATAAAAGATAGGCACTTGATCTTGATACGGATCTGGCGGCCCAGTTAGGCCCATTAATTAGATAATAACGAGAATAATAATAATATAGAATAAATAAATGATTTGAAAATGTTCTTGAACTCCAAATTGATTCAAATTTGTTTCTAAAATTTTCTTATTTCTCATACTATTTTTCTATACGATAATATCTCAGTTTTAGAAATATAATCATGATGAAACAATTTAAAAGCAAAAATACATTACATATATTGATATAGTTGACCTAACTTTGACTTGTCATTTTAAATACTATAAAAATTCCAAAAATACAAATAAAAATTATAAACAATAACTAGATATATTTTAGTGATTTTTCAAGTGATTTTCCATGAAATAATAATGATGATAGTAATATACCATAATAAATGATGAGATTAGCTATATTCTTTGATAAATAAAAATATATGAATAATAATAGATATTATATTGATATTTTCTTGATATCTTTCTGTAAAAAAAAAAGAATAATGAAAATAAATAACACAAAATATACAAAAATATACTACTATGGCAATAAATAGTAAAATACATTTTCTTTTATAATAAAGAATGATAATATAGTTTTATAATATGAATTGTATTTCTTTTGTTATTTCTATACAAATATACAATAAAAATACTTTTGATGAATAAAATGTAATAAAAATAATAGTTGTAATAAAAACATAATGAATTTCATCTCTTATGACTATTTTCAACTAATAATAAAAAATCTTATACTTTTCTATAGATAATAAATAGAAATAATAAAAATAGATATAATGAATAGTATAATAGAATAGAATATTAATAATGATTTCTCTTTAGCTATTATGGATTTTGAAAATAATAAAAAAATATAAATAAAAAAAAATAAATAATAATAATAATAATACAAAAATAATATAGCTAACCATCTTTTGATTTTGTAAATAATTCTTACATAATGAATAGTATTTCAATATAATAGAATATAATAATAAAATTCTATTACTTTGGCTATTGTAAACATTTTAAAAATATAAATAAAAAAATCATAGCCATTTTATTTTTTTATTATTTTTGTAAGTAATTTCCTACAAAATAAATAGAGCTTAGAAATAATAAAAATAAAACTCTACTATTTTAGCTATTATAAAAATCCCAAAAATATAAATAAAAATCTAGTTAAATAGCTAACCCCTTTTCTATTATTTTGTAAATAATTTTCTACATAGATAAATAGAGTTTAAGAAATAAAAATAATAGTAATAAAAAAAAAATAATAATAATAGTAATAATAATAGTAATAAATATAATAATAATAGTAATAATAATAGTAAATAAATGCATCTTTATAATAATGAAAGATATTATATGATAGACTTTGTGCATTTTAGAAATGAATAAATATGCTCACATAAGGAGTGTAGAGCCACATATAAATATTTGCACACATGATATGACATTTAGAATGATTAGTCAAGACGAGAACACCTTGACGGAGGATAACTAAGGTTGCAATGACAACATGAGGAGATGCGTTGAGACAGGAACATCTTGACGCGAGAAGATTAAGGCTTTAATAGCAATACGAGAAGATATGTCAAGACAAGAACATCTTGACACTTGATGAAAAATAATAAAATACGTCAAGACGGGAACATTTTGACGTAGGATGAATAAGGCTTTGATAGCAATACGAGTAAATATGTCGAGACAAGAACATCTTGGCGCTTGATGAAAAGTAATCGAGCTACGATATTAACATGGAGATGTACGTTGACTACGAAGAAGAAGAACATTATGATGTCCTAGATAGGTGACATCTTAATGACTCGCTGCCATGAGCAAGTAACTCATGATTGAATACGCTCACACAAGGGGTGTAGGGCGACATAGTAGTTTTGCACAAGTAATGCAACACGTAGAATGATTAGTCGAGACAAGAACATCTTGACGCTCATTTGAAGAATGACCAAGGCTACGACATCGGCATGGAGAGATATGTCGACTTTGAAGAAGAAGAACATTACGATGTCGAAGCGAAGTGACATCCTAATGACTCGGTGTCATGAACAAGTAATTCATGACCATTTGGTAGCAAAGTGAACTCGTACGGTTGATGAGTTTGTCTCGACTCATTTCAGAGGCTTGTGAGATTGAATCGGTGTTGGTAGATTCATCCACAAAAAACGATGAATGTGAACCGTTACGTAGGTAGGTTCCTTCGGCTGACACATGCCTCGATGTTGAGCGGCCCGGCGCTTCGGGTTTGACATTGTGTGCGGTGTGTTTCCTAGGTTTATGAATCGGCTTAGTGCTACGAATTCATGATCTAGAAGATCGGTGAGAAGAAACACGTGGGCCATATCCACCCTTCTCTGATTCACCAACCTCGAGATCAGCCGGCTCGGCGCTTCGAGTTGTATTTTGTGTGATTGGTTGTTGACTAGTTAAGATTGAGCCGGTCTGTTTGTAGGTTTATCTTCTAGATCAACGGAGGTCGAGTCGGTACGTATGTAGACTCACCTCAAGCCCCCTATGAAGAGATTAACACAGTGCATTGGTAAGGTTACATCTCGAGGTGGCATGGGTGAGCCGTCTGTTTGCGGGTTCGTCCCCATAGGACAAAGCCGTCTGTTTGTAGGTTTGTCTTCCATAGATTGAGCCGTCTGTTTGTAGGTTCATCTTAGTAGACCCGTTTTATAAACCTAGACGACCACTTGACCATCTTTTAACTATACTATTTGCTTCTCTCTTTCAAAGATCCGAGAGGTGCCTCGAGGTTCGTAGCCCGGGGTAATTAACGGTGGGGGCTTGCGCCCGCCGGAATCTACAAGAACTCACGATCACTAAAACCCCACGAATGTGCATCCAAACATCTCTAATCGGCGAGAATCGGCGGAGACCCCCATCGGATGCACGCTCGGGAGGGATCTCCGTGTCCTTCTTCGCGACCCGTCGCCGGCGGCGGTGCGGAGCGCGCGAAAAAGGGTCGCACGGGATGCAGCACGCCGGTGGGACCTAGATTCTCCTCTTATCTACGAAAGAGAGAGGCAAATAGAATAGTTAAGAGATACAAGTGGTCTTCTATGCGCTAAAAATGACTAATAATTTTCAAGTGTTTTTGTTTTTGGAAATGGCATACTTTGGAAATTTCAACCTCGCTCCACTACACCGTCACTCTGCACGAGCCGGAGGGCAAGCTCTTCATGTTCTTCGGGACCATCCGCGGGAACTCACCATCTACGGCCCGGCTCCGGTGGCCACGATCACTCCCATGGCCGTCGGATCTCCATCCGGACGAGGAGGAGGACTCGATCACCACGACTCCCCGAGGGGATCTCAAATAACGTCATGGCCTCTCCTACTACCTCCCCGAAAGAGGAGAAGGCGGCCGTCTAGAAAACGACCCCACGGCGCGGCCCAAACTACCGCGACTCTCGAGCGTCCGGGAAGAGGGCCCTGGATGCATACGAACCGGTGGTGGCTAGGCCGGCCATCCGGTCTCCGACAAATTCACGACCCTCGCATAGTGGCCGAGAACTCGGCCACGGGCCGGCTCGCCGAGGCATGGGAGGTGCCTAAGCCCACACCTCGCCTAACTCAAAGGCCTCGGCGCGCGGGGACAAGTCTCAAGCCCCTGCGAAGCCATCTACAAGGCTCGCGGGGCCCTCGAAGCGAGAGGAAGAGCGTGAGAAACGCTAGGTCGAGACAATACGTCTCCGCTCGGTCGATCTCAAGACATGGCTCGGCGCAAGCCATTGTCTCCACTCCGAACACGAGGAGGTTTACATGCAAAGGTAACACCTAGCACCCGGCGGTGTGGGTCCCGAAGGGTTCCCGCCAACAAAACCCCGGTCTCAAGCCCGACCCGGGAGGGCGGCAAGTCTAACGCTCGCCGAGAGCGTGTTCGGCCGTCAGGTCGGAAGAGTGTATTCGGTAGATTAGGCTCGAGAATACCACTCAATAGTCTAAAAATAGCGCCTCGACCAAACGAAGAAGAAGAGAAGAACGCTCGCTATGAAGAGCACTTCTCGGTCAACACCATCGGTATAAGCTACGACAACGATCCAGGACAACGTCTTTGAGGTGAATATGACCCGGGATGACCGATCTCACGCCTAATCAAGCTCACGTCACAAACACACCGACAAAAATAATGGTAGAAAAGGAGACCCCCAAAGAGAGTCGACCCAGGGGCAACGGCGGGGAAGGGGAAGACCACGACGAAAACCACGATCTCTTTGACAATGAAGATGACGTTGAAACACGCCCAGAAATGCCCGTCGATGAAATAGAAATATTGAAAGGCCACATCGAGGCACGGGACGAAGAGGCGATTAGGCAACGGGAGCTAATCGCTACCATCTTTGAAGCAAAATGAAGAATTGATTAAGGCGGTCAAATCCTTACAAGAATCACAAGACGCCAATTTCAAAGTGGTAGTTCCGTCAAGAAGGGGTCCACGGTACCAAAAGCAATCATAAGGGAAAACAACACTGTCGATTCTAAACCCCATCCACATAGAACCATAGAAGTGGAGAGGTGAACCAACGGGAATATCCGGAAAGAGATTCAAGCCATGATTGCCCGACAAATGCAAATATTTGGAGGTGGATACGCTATCCCTCTGTCAAAAAAAGCTGTGGACATCCATACCACTGCCATATACGATTTAGAAGAATATCCTAAAGGGTATGTGATCCCCGCTTCGGGACCTTCTCAGGGAAGGCAACAAAGACACAGAACCCGAACAACACTGGCCCCTTTGTAGCCTCATGCGGCAACACGGGCGGCAATGATGCTTGTTGTTAAGACAATTCCCTCGAGCCTAGTGGGAACCGCCTTTCGATGGTACTATTGCATTTGGAGAACAACGGCATCGGGACTGGGACGAGATGGCGGACTCGTTCGGGGCGCGATTTGTCATGGTGTCGACAAAATAAACATAGCCGTCTGGCAAGCACTAAACCCAAGAAAGGGAGTCAATGACAGATTTTATCAATAGATGGCGGAACCTCGGCATCAAATGCGGCCGCGCGTGCTTAGAAGATGAGGGCGTCAACCTAATCATGAAGAACATTGACGGGTGGATGGGCATGCTTCTTGGTGTGACAAAGGTCAACACGTTTAAAGACTTGCTCGGATCGGTATCCAATATGGAAAGGATGTCACCACACACTTGTGCGAACTTCATGAATAATAGGCGCAACGAGGAGCATTTGAAACCAAAGTGGCATTCACCTCGTTAAAAGATAAGATGGTTGCCAGCGCGCGGATACCCAGGCGCGCGATGGCACAAATGGCAACAATTATAATAAGGGACCCAGGCCCGATCCGGGAGGGAGTTCACGGAGTTTTGAATCCCTTAAACAAAAGAAATCTAAAGCCGTACTCCTTCGGAAAAGATAAAGTTGCCCAAATCTTCGGAGGGGGCGAAGAATGGTCTAACCTGTAGGCCGATAAACGCCGGAAGATGCGGAGCAAATCGGACGAACCCGACTTTTGCCCATACCCGAGAGAATAATAGGGCACTCGATTGAAGATTCTTTGGGTCTTCAAAGATTGGGTCGAGAAGGCGTATAAAAACGGTGAAATTACTTTACCTAAAGGGTTCTTGCAAAGCCCATCGGCCCATGAACGAGGCCAACACGATCTCTCACGAGGAAGAGAAAGTCCGGGCCGGCTAAGCGAAGATCAAGAGGAGCAATGGACTACGCACCTATCGAAGAAATCGATTAAAATGCTTAAAGCTCTCAAGAAAGAACCTGGCATGAAATGGAAAGACGATATCACGCCGGTGGTCGCCGAAACCCGGGGTATATTATAAGGTGGACCGAGCCAAGACCGGAGTTCTTAAGAAAAGAAAGAAGCATAGAAACGGTAAGTCAAAAAGAACAAAATTGAAGAATACGAGCGAGGCGATCAGAGGTGATCACCTTGACACTTCATCTCAAAGAAAGGCGGGAGAAGCTAACCCTATGTCAAAAGGAAGAAAATATAAATGAAGAAATAAATAAAGAAGAAAGCGAAGAGATGCGGGGTGCTTCGTGCAATATGGTATATTCTTCTCACGACGAAGATATGCCAACATTAGAGGAGATGTTCTTCCCGAATGATGAAGGGGAAGCAAGCACCTACGGGACCAAAAACGAAGAATGCAAAGCCGTGCTCGTCAGGGACTTATATGCAGAGACGAGGCTCCCGAGGATTAGATAAGGGAAAAGATAAGGCCACTGAATAAAGGCAAAGAGGTCGAGAACCTAAGCAAGAACCCGAGAAAAGACCGGTCGATGGGCGAGGAATATAACGTGTTGGCACATGCGTAAGATTCCGGCGCTATTAAGCATATTTGACGCGTTAATGATGTCACAAGACCTAAGGGAGGTGCTAATCCGGGCCTTGCAAGATCCGAGAAGTACAAGTCATATTTCATCGAGCAAAATATGCGGGAAGCCCTATTCGCGCCAAGCGGGCCGCTGCATAAATTTTACGAGACGATGACCTCTTAATAGGCACCGTCGACCATAACGCCGCTATACATCACGGAAGCTGTGGAGGGCAAAAGATTGGCGCATCTTGGTCGACGCGGGGTCTTCGATCAATATTATGCGCTCAAAACCTAAAGACCATCACCTTAGACGTAAAGAATCTATCGATGAAAAGGTGATTATTCATGGCTTCAATCAAAACTCCCAAAAGGCCACAGGAGCTATAACTACGAACTGCAATGTGGAAGCCTAAGAGCGCCTACTAAATTCTATGTCATTGTTTGAAACTTCTTACGGGCGTTCTTTGGGTCGCCGTGGCTTCATAGTAATCGGGTCATACCCTACTACTGCACCGATACGAAATATATCGAGAATGGTAAGCAAAAGAGAATTGACGGAGATGTCAAACCATTCGGGGTGCATGAGATTAAATTCAACGACGCCCTTGATATTTTTTGCCTAAATCGCGTAGTGGCGCAAGCGACCTATAACAAAAGCGCGGTCGAAACCCTTGATAAAGGCCCTAAATTTGATACCTCATCGGAGAAGAAGAAGAGGTCAAATTTAATATTAAACTCCCGAGGCGTTCGAGCCCGAGACCGGAAGAAAGTCGGGTGAAGAAGCAACCTTCCGCTTCAAACGGTGGTGCGTATAAGGCCCAAATAAAAGCGAGAACGAAATCAATGCAAGTGATTCGAAGAGGAGGTCATTTTCAATTTTAAACACACGACACCCCTCAAATTCGGATCATAGAGGCAACTTCGGGAGAAGACTCAGAAGATTCTAACAACTCGGGCGATATTACCTCGGGAGAAGAGTCGGCCATGATCGTCAACCACAGGAAGAAGAATCGACGAAGAGATCATTTATCACATCCTCGAAGCCATATAAAGGGCCAGAAACGGATAATGAAAGTGAGGAGTCATATATGATCAACACGGGACCGGTAGCGGAAGGGATAACCGGTTAGGCCAAGGCCTATAAATGAAGAACGCTCGTGGCGGGAAAATTTCGAAGGACGCGTACGGAATGCGATTGATGAAATAAGGCACCGGAGTTGAAAATAATAGAAGAGGTGTACGAACAATGGGAAGTGATGCGGGATATCAAGGTGCAACACAATGAAATCATGATAATGATTGAAAACACATGCAAGCCGCGATCTATAACTCGAGCTACTCGAGGAGGTGACGAGCGAACCCGTTCGGGACCCCGAAAGACAAGCACCGATAGCGGCAAGCGGGTAATTGTAATAGTAGATGAATCAAAGGGGAAGAAACAAAAGCTAAGCAACCGAGCGAGTCATGCAAACCCTCGAGGTCAAGAAGAGTAAACCATACTCTTTCTGAAAAATAAAACGACTCGGATATTTGAGCGAGGCCCTAAAGAGCGGATTGACACTTCCGTTTGCAAAGACCGCGAGACATAGAAAGAGCGGAAAGCGAGTACGCCCTTATCATCGCATATTGGGACATACTATTGAAGAATCTTTGGGTATTCAAAGACCTCATAGAAGAAGGGCATAGAAACGGGACGATCCGACTCCCGAAGAGCTTTCAACAAGACCCGGCTCGCACAACTCGAATAATAAAGGCAAAGGGGTGGCTTATACGATCTCGCACACTCCGTACCTAGTAAGCCTAAGGTTGCGAGACGTAAGCCGATCAAAGAAATCTCCGCTCCAACTCGGTCATGAATATTGAGATAGAAGAAGAGATGGCGGCGGCTAGAGATTCTTGCGGTCCCCGAAAAGCATTTTAAAGACCTTATACCAAGGAGGTGAACCACATACAAACCCTAAAGACCTTTGTTGTGCGGCAAAGGTAGAGCGCATCAAAGGAAAACTATCATCACAAGGCCATAATTTTCTATCGGAGCGATTCAACCCGGTCTACGAAGAACCACGATCACAACACTTGGAAGAAGTGGGTGATAGAACAAGAATCGGAGAATGCAACGAGCGCGTGTGACGCATCTCATCCCTTTGGAAAGAGAGCTATATAAATTGGCGAAAAAGGGCAAGATGTCGAGAGACATATCAAGGCGAGGCCAAGCGCTTTGATGAACTACGGAATGGCGGCGAGAATAAAGTCTGGGCCTGGATGGTAAAATAAAATACACCGGGGATTAGGGTATAAGCTGCGATGACGCGACATGCTTGAGGGTCTCTCGCGAGTGCCGTATGAAAGAAAGGCATTTGTTGCATGACTTGTTGAAATGCCGGATAATGAAACGAGAAGAGGACAATACCCGGTCTGAAAAATGCTTTGAAGCACTGGAAAAGGAACCTAACACGGTCGATGAGTTAGTGAAATCAATTTGGGGACGGAAGAAGACCCACGACCAGACTTTCATAAGCGCGTCATTACCAAAGGAGGTGGGCGACGGGTTGAAGACATTCCTTAAGAGCTATATGGTTTGCTTCGCTTGGAGTTATAAAGAAATGCTGGATTAGATCCCTAACGTGGCGGTTCATTACTTAAAAATTGATCCGACCTTCAAGCCGATTAAACAAGCGCAGAGGCGAATGAGAATAGAACTCGAAGAAAAGGTCGTGGAGGAAACGAAGAAACTCATCGACGCGAGGCTTCATACGGGAAGAAGAGACGCGAGAATGGGTGGCTAGCATTGTCCCGGTTAAGAAGAAAAATGGGCAAATCCGCATCTGCGTGGACTTTCGGGACTTAAACAAGGCGTGCCCTAAGGATGATTTCCGCTCCCGATGCTTAGAAATCATAATCGACCATACATCCTCTATGAAGTCTTCTCCTTCATGGACGGTTATGCGGGCTATAATCAAATTAAGATGGCGCGAGAAGATGAGAGGCACACGGCATTCGCACGCCGATTGGCATATATTGTTATAAAGTCATGCGTTTGGGCTCAAAAATGCGGGAGCCACCTACCAACGGGCGATGACGAAAATATTCGACGATCGATCCACAAGATAGTAGAGTGCTATGTGGACGACCTAGTCATCAAAGCCATGTCATATGAAGAACACCTCCGATACCTCGGTCGTTTTCAAGCACTTTGAGAGAACATGCGCTCAAATTGAACCGTTGAAATGCGCATTTATGGTATCATCGGTAAATTTACGGGGTTTGTGGTACGCCACGGGGGCATTGAGATAGACCGGGCAAGATCAAAGCAATAAGCTGAACTATCCCATGCCAAAGAATTTAAAACGTTGCGATCTTTGCAAGGGCGATTGGCGTACATCGGGCGATTCATAGCCAACCTATCGGGTAAAATCCAACCCTTCACCCGGTGACTAAGAAGAATATCCGTTTAAGTGGGATGGCGAGTGCCGGCGAGCCTTTGAAGAAATCAAGGCTATCTACTCGACCCTCCGGTGTTGGCGGCGCCCGTATGCCGGGAAGGAACTTATCTATATACGACGCCTTGGATGGATCCTTGGGAGCCCTATTGGCCCAAGAAAACCGGGATGGTAATCAAAATGCGCTATATTACTTAAGTCGCATGATGGTAGGGGCGAGAACATGGGTATTCACCTTAAATCGAGAAGCATTGCCTAGCCCAATCTTCGCGGTGAAGAAATTGAGGCATTACATGCTAGCCCGCAAAATCATATTAATATCAAGGTGGACCCTCTCAAATATCGATGACTCGGCCAATGCTAACGGGGAGGTGGCCAAGTGGGCTATCATTCTTCGAGTTCGACATCACTATACACGCAAAAGGCGATAAAGGGGCGGCGCTAGCAGATTTCTGTTTGCACACCGATCAAGATGACTCCCCATTAAAATGTGACTTCCACGATGAGGAAACCTACATGTTGAAGAAGGAAGTCTATATGGGAGATGTACTTTGATGGTGCCTCGTCAATCAAGCCGATCGCGGGCCGGGAGTCCCATTTGTGCGGGTGGCGCGGGACTAGTCTTCGTAACCCGGAAGGCGGGATAATACGACATTCTACGGCTTTAAGCCGAACCATGTACAAATAATGAAGCGAGTATGAGGCACTTATCGCCGGACTAGAGCTATCATTGGAGCTAGAAATCAAATTTGTGCGTATCTTTGGGGATTCACGGTGATTATAAATCAAATAATTGGCGAATATAAGGTCTTGAAGCGGAACTAATACAATATCACCAGAAGGCCATGGAATTAATGAAGAAAATCCGTACGTGTCCATCGAGAAGGTCACGAGAGGCGGTGAATGGTGAAGCGGATCGTTGGCCAAACTCGCCAGGAGAGGTGGGTGAACAACAGAGCGGAAATCCACATCATCGTCATGATAGGAGGCCATTATCATTGTGTCAAACAACGGATAATGCGAATAATGAAAATATTGGGCTAGAAAGGATAGAATGCCAAGAAACAATGATAAGAAGAAGACGATGATTGGAGACAGTAGTTCATCGAATATTTCGGCATGGCACCCTCCCCAAAGATAAAAGGATAGGCGATCAACTAAGAAAAAGGGTACTACGGTATGCGTATGTGGGCAATACGCTATCTAGTAGGTCTTATGATCGATTATGGCTAAGATGCGTATCGGGGCACTGAAGCGAAGCGAGTTATGAAAGAAGTTCATTCGGGCTATGTGGAGCACATCGATCTGGGCCGAAAATGAAGTTAAAGATCAAGCGAATGGGATATTATTGGCCCACGATGGTGGGCGATTGTGAAGAGCACGCGAAGAAGTGCGCATGTGCCGGATACACGGCCCTTTTATACATCAAGCGCCAAACCGTTGCACCCCACGGTAGCATCACTGGCCATTTAATATGTGGGGCACGAGATATAGTAGGGCCCATAGACCCTCGACGTCGAGAGGTCACGGTTATCTGGCGGCGACAGATTACTTTACAAAATGGGGAAGCCAGTCAGCTTAAAGAAGTTAAAGCATCGATGTGGTTAAGTTCTTCAAGACGCACATCCTCTACTGGATTCGGCACCCACGACGGATAATATCGATAATGGAACGGCCTTCAAGAACTCCAAAGTTTATGCCCTGGCGGGCACGGTTTAACATTGATTGGAGATTCTCGTCCATTTATAACCCAGAGAGCCAACGGCTTGGGCGAAGCCTTTAATAAAACCCCTAATAAATATCATGAAAAAGGAGTGAGTGGACGGCAACCAACGAGGCGGGATAATCGTCTACGGGAGGCATTATGGGCTTATCGGACCACATACGAACGCTACGCAAGCTACCCGTATTCTGGCTTTTGGGGTTGAAGCCGTCCTCCCTCTTGAGGTGGAATTACGAGTCATTGCGGGTGGCTATGCAAAATGATATGACCATGGATGAATGCCAACAACTCGGATTGGACGAGTTGGATGCCATGGACGAAAAGGCGATAGCCAGCGGAGAACCTTGAAATATATCGAGGCAAAAATGGCAAGGGCATATGATAAGATGGCGCGAGTCGGGGCATTTCAACAAGGGAGCTTGTTCTTGTCCCTAAGAGGCGATCATTGGCGGCACATCGGCCCAAAATTCTCTCCGGGTGGGAAGGGCCATACGTAATTGAGAAGGTATACGGGGCGGCGCATACCAACTCATAGACCATGAAGGTGAAAGGCCCATGCCCGCGATTAATGGGCGATATACGAAGAAGTACTACACTAGCCGGAGAGAGGGGCCAAGCAGAGTAGTATCTATTGTAAATAAATAAGGAGGGAATAAGTGTTCGCTTACACACACGTGCACGAAACACAAACCCATGTCTAACCTCCAGCTTTTGCATAAAATCCCAAAAACCCTACTTATGCATCGTAAATAGAATGCATCCAAAAATCCAAAACCACACAAACACGTATAGCCTATAAAAATAAAAAATATATAGAATAAGAGAATTCAAAGCCAAAACCACGCGAGAATGTAAGGCGAGAGCTTTGGTGTTTGGGCTCACAATACAAATACCTTTGGGTTTGTCCATTTGATACTGAGAATAAACACAAAAATGGGCGGGGTTTGCGGTTGTCCCTCAAACTATCATTTGCTTGATGACGAAAGTTGCTCATATTGGTCGCCCACGGCGCAAGCCAAGGGATAGGTCGAGCAAATTGGTGGCTAGTAAATAGCGCTTAGAGGGCATATGAATAAATAACTCTCGTATTATTAGTAACATGTATCACTAATAACCAAAAAATCTGCCTTCTTTAATAAAAATGAAAGGATATATATGTAAAACAATAAAAACCTACTTTCCTACTCATAAAAAAAATGATAATAAAAATAATAAAATCTTTTCAATAAGGGGTTGCCACCTTTGTCCCAGGACACCACGAGTGTTATACAAAGCCGGGTTGGGTGCATTCATCAAGTAAAAGCACCACACGCAGAAGAAATGGTGTGTCATAATCCCACGACATATCATGGAGGGGTCGGATCAGGGTTTACGCTTGTGCAGGCATTTCATGTTAAACAAAGCGGCTCGCTTAAAGAAGTGACTCGGGTCATGGAGAGCGGACCTACCGATGAAAGCTTGTCTCGCGGGGATGCGTGATGGATGTTTGAGGGTAGCTAAAATATAAAAAACGGGTTGGGTACATTCATCGCAAAAGTACCACACGCCCGAGGAGGTGATCTGTTTCTAATCCCAAAATAGGTCATGGAGGGTCGGACTAAGGGTTTATGCTTTTGCAGAGCATTCGGTGTCAAATAAAGTAATTCGCTTAAAGAAGTGACTCGGGTCATGGAGAGCGGACCTACCGATGGCTTTGTCTCGCGGGGATGCGTGATGGATGTTTGAGGGTAGTACCCCCACAAAACAAATTGAGTGGAGATGAGTGAATGTGAGTTTCCATACGCACGCATAACGGTGCACAAATGAGGAGAGTGGGTGAGCTTCCACAAATAAACGTCAACTAAATATACAAGGAGCATCCACAAAATGGTGTTATCAATTGCATCCATAATCCAATTGATCTTGGTAAGTTTATCCATCGGTAATAAAGGGATAAACGGGTTTATTACATGCCGGCCTAGAGGTCAATACGAGACGGGTTCGGTATCAAGTAAAATACCACGGTTACTTGAGTTTTGTATTGCCATAAATAAAGAGAAATGATGTATAGAATCAATGTAATAGGATGTTGTAAGATTTTCCTTTTATTATGATTAGACATTGCTATGACGATTGTAATAGGCGCTTTTGCAAATAAGATTGGAGGTGCATAGCATGAAATCAATAAAATACTTCCTCGTGCTGCTGAAGGAAGCAATGAAAGAATAATAATAGAGGCAAGCATCATCCATGACAAGAGATCAAAATGATAAGTGTCAAGGCATCCTATATCAAGTATAGTAAAAGAAAAGGAGAAAAGAAGAAATGAAAAGTACGGTCTATGGGCCCAAAAAGTGGGACTCCAACTCTAATAGCACGGTACTAATAGTCTCAGGATAATCATGGAGGGAGTGCTGTCCTCCTCGAAGCCGTCTCAAAATCCAAAAAGCGAGCGAAGGCACTATCCGGACGCTCGTGTGAATGCGGCTACGGGAGACGTCCGCCAAATGTCGAGAGAAGCCCTCGCAGAGCAATCGTGGTCCTCTCAGCTCTGCACGAGCGGTCGGCGGGCCCCGCCCGACTCCCATGGAGCGGAGAGTGGCACGAAGAGAGCGGCGAAGGTAGTGGAGTCGAGCGGCCTCCAAATGCTGCGTAGCTCATGAATCTCCAACTCGTGCTTTGATAAACGAGAGAGCTCGCATCTGGTAAGCCACGAGCGACTCCTCGCACCTCCTAGAAATGAAAGTGCTCTCGAGACGAGGTGCAATGAGTAGAGGCGGCGCGATGGTATCCGCGTCGGCCCATACCGGTCAAAAGAGAAACCCTTTGGGCGAGAGAGTCCAAGATCTCGAAATCTAGCGGATAGCCTCAGAAGAAGGTATCCGGAGTGCATCCTTGGCGCGGCCAAGGCGGTGCACATCCCTCGATGAAACATCTGCAAGTAAAATAAATGGGTTAGACAATTGTTATAACCAAAGAAGAAATAGAAGGAAGAAAAGATCTAACCTATCGCCTCGTCGCTTTGAGACAGGCGGGTGAAGTCGGGAATAGGGATGTCGGTCGCCTCGGGAGGACTGCGGGTGCACTAGACCGGCTACAAAATAAAATAAAAAGAATGAGTACATGGAAAAGTAAAATACGGGTAAATGATAAAGGAAATATAAGGTGCGGAAGAAGCATGAGGCTCGGCGAGACCCTCGCTAGCGGAACCTCGTCTCAAATTTGTGGAATAGGCTGCTCCACCGACCGACTCTCATCCAACTACGAGTCATAATCGGCGCAACCGCTCGGTCGAGACTGCGCTATCTGTGGCCATGAGAGGTGCCGTCGGGAGATGAAGAAGCATGAGATGGCCTCCCTCGATCAATAATGGCTCGTCGCTGCGGGCACGACGACCGATGGACTCCCCTGCTCTAAAGAAGCCTCCTACGGTCGTGCAAGAGTGAGCACGGCCCCAAAACCACATCGAACGAGTCACCATCCCGGTAAGCACCGATAAAATCGACGGTGAAGCGGGGGACCGAGTCATAAAAAAAGAAAGACTCGAGCGATGAGGAGACGCCATGTCATCGGCCTCGAGTGCGTAAAATCTACATGTAAGAATGAAAATACTAGTGCATCTTTGGCAACTAGGTATTAAATGAAGCACACGAACCTGCGACGGCAAGGTCGGTGCAAAACCCTGGAATAGCAGTGCTCGCAGGCGCCGATAAATCTGCTATGATATCGTCTCGGGTAGCCTCCACAGGAGATGTCCCATGAGCTGAAAAATAAACCCTAATCAGAGATGTAAATGAAGTGCGCCCGAATAAGGATAGGCGAGTCGATAAAGAAAATCACCGGAGTGGGAGAAGGAAAAGAAGATGGAGAAGACGGTGAGAGGCGCCGTCTCGATCTCTCCCCGTGGTAGGCTGGAGCGGTGGCTCGACATGTGGGCGAGAATGAACGCCAACTACTCGTGGACGAGGGCCAGAGAACCGGGCTCGCGTGGTCATACTCATAAGCCGGCTACGAATAAAGAAGAATTGGTCGAAATGAGATAAAGCTTATCAAAAAGAAATAACCTAAAGGAATGATGAAGTGTACTGTAAGAATGGTCCTAATAGGAGCGTGAGAAAGCATTTGTCTAAACCACGAAAGTCGACGGGCCCTGCGACGATGGCGGGAAAGAGCTGCGATCACGCGAAACGGTGCCATCTAATAGAGGTGGCCATCTCGCGGACATGTACTCGGACGACCACGGAGGGGTATATGAGCGATAAGAGCGAATGGTCTCATAATACCAGCTAGCGATAACGCCTCGTGAAGGTGGAAGTCTAGAGGTGGATACCATCGATAGCGAGTGCTGTGCCTAGTCGGAAGAGGTGAGTGTAGCACCATCAGATACCCTCCAAATCGGCCGCCAATGATGATATAGGGCGGAGAAGAAGCGATTTGGAATATCTGATCAAGCCGGGCGATGTGCACATCTATGTGGCGAATAGGGCTCGATGAACATATAATCGCCCGATCGAGGAGGAAAGCCACGACGAATGCGATCGGGTGCTCCAAATCAATAGGCTGGCTCGAATGCTAGAAGAGTCGGAAGAGGGAACTCTGCTTTGTCGATCACCATCTGTCGGCAACCACTAGATGTCCACGGGCCCGCGATCTGTCTCGGGAGAAGCGTAGATGGTCTCGACTCTGAAGAATCTATGCGGGCGACCTCGGAGTCAATGAAGGTGGTTGCGCCCCGGCTAAGTCACTCGATAAGGGTAGACGATCTCGTAGCGTGGCCGCCATGCGGGATCATATGAGCGGACCGGTGTAAATGAAGCCATCCACTAATCGGATGCCATGGGATCGGCTCACGCCTTTGTGAAGGCTGCGAGATGAAGTCGGACCACGGAGGCACCTATAAATGTTGGCCGGTACGAGGCACGGCCAAAGAAATCCTGTCGCCACGCGCGATCGGGCTCGCCATAATGAACACAGAAGGCGAATGGTGTATGCGGGGGAGCTAGGTAATAAGAAATAGCAAATCCACCAAGAGATGAAGGCGGTCGGATAAGTCTCCCGATCCACGTCATGTGAACACGGGGTATCTGAGATGGGATAGGGCGTCATAATGAATCTCGGCGAGCACTGTACCAAATGGATCTACGGTGGAAAGCCGGACCGTAGGGCGAGTGTGGACCGATCGGTGAAATAGGCGATCGATGTACGAATGGAACTCGGGATGCCCCCTCGTAAATGATGATAAATCTCATAAATCCTATGCAAAGAAGGCGGGAATCGAGTGAAGTCCCCAGAGTCGGCGGGTGAGACCATGAACTCGTCATAAAAATGGCGAAGATCGGCGGCCGGTCAGCTGCTTTGTATCTCTACAGGAGGGTCGGAGTCGGCTCCGATCGTCGATGAATAGAGTGTTGGTGGAATAGTTCCACCTCTCACAAAAGGCCGTAGCCGGGGTGTGTCGATATGATAATGAAACATCGACAAGAAAAGCCGAGTCATATATCCGGCTCGCTTTGAGCGAAGTCCCCTCCCGCATGAGCACGTACGGGTCCACTCTAGGCGATATCCATGGCACTCTAAGGGAGTGATGAAGGGAGCGATAGTCCACTGTGAGCCTCCCCGTCGATAATCTCCTTGCCCGGGAGATGCGTCAAAGGAGGCATTAGAAGAAGCGCCTAAGGGTGAAGGGCATGATATCATGGTGATCATCCTGAAGAATAAAGCCGCCGCCTCGCGGGTGAGAGGAGTCGCTCGGATGGGTGAGATGAGAGGAGTCAATCGCTAGGATCCTCGTAGAAAGAATGATAATGACTCGAGGGCGACGCGGAATGGCGTCATGAGATAAAACTACAATACCAGAAGAAGAGAAGACGTCATGAGAAATGAAGTGATGAATAATAAGGAATAATGCACCAAGACAAGCCTTTCGAGCGTTCAAGACTCGTCTTGGTGGGTGGCTCTTTGTTTACCCTTGAAAAATTTCAAGGATGAATAGATAAATAAATAAAATAAATTGATAATAAATCATAAGAAAGGGGAAGAAGAGAGGGAGCGGTAGAAAGGTGGCCGGCATTTGATCGGGAAAGGTCATTGCATAATCCGGAACAAATCCATTAGTCCCGCGACGGAATGCGGGCATGAAGTAAAGGGTATAAATACCCGCTATTCTCTATCCACTCGGCATGAGTGACACCCAAGAAGATCGAGGGAGAGAGGAGACCTCTTGGGTGTCACCATGTGATTTTATCTTTTCGACAAGTGGGACCCACATGGCGGTCCCTTATGAGCGGCTCGATGACATGGACTGCTTTATTTTTGTTAAGAAAGCTAACTTGACCGGAACGAGAGGTTAAGCATTAATCCCATGATGAAATAATATGGTGAAAGACGAGGATATAAATACCCCCACCTCTACTCATTCGAGGTGGTGACCCTCGGGAGATTTAGGAGAGAGAAAATCTCTTGATGGGTCGACCATTTGATTACATTTTATCGACAAGTGGGACCCGCTGGCGGTCCCTTGTAGATGAATCTAATAACATAGCCTATCGATGAGTCGGCCATTTGACTCCATTTTCTCGACAAGTGGGACCCACTGGCGGTCCCTTGTAGATGAATCTAACAACATAGCCTATCGATGAGTCACCATGTGACCATTTTCAGCAGCACGGTGGGCCCCAGCGCCTCGGTGACTATTGAAGAGTCGAGAATTGAACCCTAAAAATCTGCCTTTGAAGCTAACCCTAGAGAAAGGAGGTGACGAGTATAATCCCTATGCCACATGAAATGATGTCAATGCCAAGCTAGCATTTTGATGCGACTAGTCGTGAGAAATTCCAAATGTGATTTTGCTTTGGTGACACTGGTGCCAAAGCTGCGAGCAACCACCTAACCATGCTTTGATTTGTGTCAATTCTTGATAAGTAGTCGGTTCTTTGACCAAGTCACCCTCATGTTAAGGGATTGAAAGTCAATTTCACAAGGCGATCGGTGCGAAAAGTGGGAGCGACCACTTTGATCAAGTCTAGATTTGTATTAATTGCTGATAAGTAGTCAGCATTTGATCAAATCAAGCCCTAATGAATATCAATATAAGTCTAATTGATATTTAGTTAGGGTGGTTTCTGCAAGAGAGAGGTAATTGGCAGAGACATTGAGCTACAATTGAGATCAGGGATTAATTCATAAAGAATAATAGGGTTTTATGAATAAAAGAATTTTTAATCCAGAGAAGGAGGGGTAAAAATGGAATTAAAAATTACAGGGATGATCATCATGAATTTAGGGATTTTTGGTGAAATTTTCATGATTTTTGGATAAGTGGAGCTATTAAAATAAATTCAGGGAAAATAAAGGCAAGATAAATGAATTAATCAAAGGCTGAGATTTGATCGGAAGCGATTACGGGTGCAAGTTGGGGATAACGGCGGCTACGGGTACAAGCTGGGTACAAGAAACACGGGAGGTATAAAATAATCGAAGAGAGAGGGTGTGCCACGTGGCGGCCTCTCGTTGGGCCATGTCGACGAAGTGGGCCCCCGCGCCTGGTATGAGTCGGCGACGGTGGGCCCCGCCTTAGTGCCACGTGGCGGACGCCGATGGGCCACCTCACCACCCTAGTGCCACATGGCACCACACCGAAGGTCCAACCCTTGACCACATGCCACGTGGCACGGCCCGAGAGGAGGCCGCCGCTCGCCCGCGCATGCCACGTGGCGGCCTTGTAACAATACACCTCGCTCCCCGTGTGCCACATGGCGGCATAGTAATGACACACCTCGGCGAGACTACACCACACCTATTAACACATGGCTACATGCTATTGGTCCAACTAGGCGACATAGGCCCCACAAGTGACAAATGGCACTACATTACGAGCCGCCTCGGCATGGATTAAATGCCATGGCAGATGATTAATGGGGTAATTAGACAAATGGACCTATCAGATTGCACCAGATCAGATCCATTATACTTAAGCAGGCTGTTAATCAAGTCGCAATTTAATCCTATGGGCCTAGACTCAGCTACTTACAGATGGAGCCCATATGTCAGGTCCATGAGAGTATAGCACATATTAGCAAGTATGCACCATGTATACATACGCATTCACGATCGAGAAATTTAAATCGAGCAAAGAACAAGGCGTGTACCTGGTCCATGCGTCTCCTCTCTCGACTTTGCCTTGCTTGGGAGTGTTGGCTCACATGCATGCGCGCGCGCGGCCGACGATGATCCTCCTTCGTCCCATTCTCTTCTTCTCTCTCTTCCTCTTCCTCACTTCGCCATTGTGAAGGTGCCATCGATGGGAGATGAGTCTACACGATGCCTTATTCCGATCCTTCTCTACGAGAGGCTTCCAGGCACTATTGAGATCTCATTCAAGCAGTCAATTGAAGGAATTAGCAAAAGAAGAGATAGCATTCGACAGAAGCAATTGATCGGCTTGAAAATGGAAATTACCTTTATAAATGCTTATAAGTTCAATTGATCATGCAAGCTCGCTTCTTTTACATACACGACGCTAAGGCAAGAGTCGGAGCGATTGTTTGAAGCCTCTAGGTCGATGTTCCGATTCACAAGCCGGCCATGGGCATGAGTGCTTGAACTCGGTGGAATAATGCTCGATTGGCTAGGCGGGGATGCTAGATCGACTCCGGGGGGTAAGGAGAGGTTGAACAATTTGTCAATTGGAAGAATAGATGAAAGAAAGGTGATAGTTGAATGGATAGGCGAGTATGGGGCTTGGGAGAAGAAAGGAGCTTTCGGTTGATCAATTGAGATTAGAAAACATTTGGAGAATATATAGGGAGTGTTTCAAAATTTGTTCAAACGAATGGAATGTTCTAGAAAGGTCCGAGAAATATAAGGAAGCGATTGATGCAAAAGAGTGGCAAAAGAGTAATAAAATGAAGAACTTAACTAACTACGAAACGGCCATATTGACTCAAGGCGGTGAATTGATCCGAGAGAAACACAAAGAGATCGACCATTGGGTGAGATGCAATGAAAGGTGGAGATCAATTGCAAGGGTGCAATCGGCCACTAATCAACCCGCGATCACAATTGAGCTCTAATCTATATAAACCCTATTACGGCTATTGAAAAGGATGATTAGAAGATAGCGGTGAGGAGATTAGAAAGCAAGAAGAGAAATTAAAAGAGAATAGCAACAGAGAGAGAGAGAGAGAGTTAGCAAAAGAAAAAGAAAAAGAGAGAAACGGTGAAGAACTCAATCAATTCAAGGTTAGATCTTGATCGGCTACTCATTCATCTCGGGAGGCATCAAAGTTAGGTAATTGTTGTTAATTGTGTGATTAGTAGAAAGATTAATATAGAAAATAGACAATTTGTTGAATTCTTTGAATTTCTTTGCTATTTATCGATTTTGTTGCTTTCTTCTACCTCTGTTCTTTCTTTTTAGTTCCTTTGTCACTTCGATATTGAGCATCTTTGAGAGTGAGTGAGATAGGATTCGGTTGAAGGGTTTTGTAACCCTCTAGAATAGTATTCAAAAGAAATTAATATGAATTGTAATTGAGATCAATTGAAGGGTTTGTGTAACCCTCTTGGCTCTATTACAAGCTTAATTGATTAGTTAGAAGCTCGATTGAGTGAGAATTATATTTGAATTGATAATAGTTTGATTTGTTCGGTTGAAAATTCATCTCCTTATATAGCGACTTGAAATCCATATTCAATTCACGATTAGAATCATGATACAATTCGAGATAAGGTTGTGCGAGAGGTATGATGTATATATATTACTTGTTTATAAAGCTACGGTAATTAAAATCGCAACTAATCTCGCATTTGATCTTGATTTGCTTCAATTACTTTTGAATCTTCATTGCAATTCAAGCTATCTACTCGCAAATAACTAAGTAATCATGCTAATTATGTCATGGCGATGAGGTATAACATAAGAATCGCAAGAATCAATGCTCAATTTGATCGATAAATCCATTTAATCCAACTCGGTGCAGAGTTGTATCAACTATCTTAGAAATCGATCTTAGGCATTCTTGATAATTCATAGTATAGATTCTTAATCAAGAGGTATCATTATGTTCTTACTACTTAGACAATGCTAAGATTGTCGGTGATCATCGATCGGAGTTCCGATCACGGAAACCACCACCTAGCACGAATCGACGACGGGATAAGTCGGAGGCTTAACGGGATCATCTCGCACGAATACTAAAGCGCTACCAATCTTGAAGATTCTTTAATGGGTGAGATCCATGAGAGTTCGGAAATTTAAACGGGGAAAGGATCGGGCGTAGATCCATTAAACACGTATCTCAAACTAATCTGTCGGCCCAAATAAGAACAGAGTTAAATAAAAGATAGGCAACGATCTTGATACGGATCGGCGGCCCAGATTAGGCCCATTAATTAGATAATAACGAGAATAATAATAATATAGAATAAATAAATGATTTGAAAATGTTCTTGAACTCCAAATTGATTCAAATTTGTTTCTAAAATTTTCTTATTTCTCATACTATTTTTCTATACGATAATATCTCAGTTTTAGAAATATAATCATGATGAAACAATTTAAAAGCAAAAATACATTACATATATTGATATAGTTGACCTAACTTTGACTTGTCATTTTAAATACTATAAAAATTCCAAAAATACAAATAAAAATTATAAACAATAACTAGATATATTTTAGTGATTTTTCAAGTGATTTTCCATGAAATAATAATGATGATAGTAATATACCATAATAAATGATGAGATTAGCTATATTCTTTGATAAATAAAAATATATGAATAATAATAGATATTATATTGATATTTTCTTGATATCTTTCTGTAAAAAAAAAAAAGAATAATGAAAATAAATAACACAAAATATACAAAAATATACTACTATGGCAATAAATAGTAAAATACATTTTCTTTTATAATAAAGAATGATAATATAGTTTTATAATATGAATTGTATTTCTTTTGTTATTTCTATACAAATATACAATAAAAATACTTTTGATGAATAAAATGTAATAAAAATAATAGTTGTAATAAAAACATAATGAATTTCATCTCTTATGACTATTTTCAACTAATAATAAAAAATCTTATACTTTTCTATAGATAATAAATAGAAATAATAAAAATAGATATAATGAATAGTATAATAGAATAGAATATTAATAATGATTTCTCTTTAGCTATTATGGATTTTGAAAATAATAAAAAAATATAAATAAAAAAAAATAAATAATAATAATAATAATACAAAAATAATATAGCTAACCATCTTTTGATTTTGTAAATAATTCTTACATAATGAATAGTATTTCAATATAATAGAATATAATAATAAAATTCTATTACTTTGGCTATTGTAAACATTTTAAAAATATAAATAAAAAAATCATAGCCATTTTATTTTTTTATTATTTTTGTAAGTAATTTCCTACAAAATAAATAGAGCTTAGAAATAATAAAAATAAAACTCTACTATTTTAGCTATTATAAAAATCCCAAAAATATAAATAAAAATCTAGTTAAATAGCTAACCCCTTTTCTATTATTTTGTAAATAATTTTCTACATAGATAAATAGAGTTTAAGAAATAAAAATAATAGTAAAAAAAAAAAAATAATAATAATAGTAATAATAATAGTAATAAATATAATAATAATAGTAATAATAATAGTAAATAAATGCATCTTTATAATAATGAAAGATATTATATGATAGACTTTGTGCATTTTAGAAATGAATAAATATGCTCGCATAAGGAGTGTAGAGCCACATATAAATATTTGCACACATGATATGACATTTAGAATGATTAGTCAAGACGAGAACACCTTGACGGAGGATAACTAAGGTTGCAATGACAACATGAGGAGATGCGTTGAGACGGGGAACATCTTGACGCGAGAAGATTAAGGCTTTAATAGCAATACGAGAAGATATGTCAAGACAAGAACATCTTGACACTTGATGAAAAATAATAAAATACGTCAAGACGGGAACATTTTGACGTAGGATGAATAAGGCTTTGATAGCAATACGAGTAAATATGTCGAGACAAGAACATCTTGGCGCTTGATGAAGAGTAATCGAGCTACGATATTAACATGGAGATGTACGTTGACTACGAAGAAGAAGAACATTATGATGTCCTAGATAGGTGACATCTTAATGACTGTTGCCATGAGCAAGTAACTCATGATTGAATACGCTCACACAAGGGGTGTAGGGCAACATAGTAGTTTTGCACAAGTAATGCAACACGTAGAATGATTAGTCGAGACAAGAACATCTTGACGCTCGCGAAGAATGACCAAGGCTACGACATCGGCATGGAGAGATATGTCGACTTTGAAGAAGAAGAACATTACGATGTCGAAGCGAAGTGACATCCTAATGACTCGGTGTCATGAACAAGTAATTCATGACCATTTGAGGTAGCAAGGCTGAACTCGTACGGTTGATGAGTTTGTCTCTGACTCATTTCCGAGGCTGTGAGATTGAATCGGTCTGTTGGTAGATTCATCCACAAAGCAGTGAATGTGAACCGTTACGTAGGTAGGTTCCTTCAACGACACATGCCTCGATGTTGAGCGGCCCGGCGCTTCGGGTTTGACATTGTGTGCGGTGTGTTTCCTAGGTTTATGAATCGGCTTAGTGCTACGAATTCATGATCTAGAAGATCGGTGAGAAGAAACACGTGGGCCATATCCACCCTTCTCTGATTCACCAACCTCGAGATCAACCAGGCTCGGCGCTTCGAGTTGTATTTTGTGTGATTGGTTGTTGACTAGTTAAGATTGAGCAGAGTCTGTTTGTAGGTTTATCTTCTAGATCAACGGAGGTCGAGTCGGTACGTATGTAGACTCACCTCAAGCCCCCTATGAAGAGATTAACACAGTGCATTGGTAAGGTTACATCTCGAGGTGGCATGGGTGAACCGTCTGTTTGCGGGTTCGTCCCCATAGGACAAAGCCGTCTGTTTGTAGGTTTGTCTTCCATAGATTGAACCGTCTGTTTGTAGGTTCATCTTCCGTAGTAGACCCGTTTTATAAACCTAGACGACCACTTGACCATCTTTTAACTATACTATTTGCTTCTCTCTTTCAAAGATCCGAGAGGTGCCTCGAGGTTCGTAGCCCGGGGGGTAATTAACGGTGGGGGCTTGCGCCGCCGGAATCTACAAGAACTCACGATCACTAAAAACCCCACGAATGTGCATCCAAACATCTCTAATCGGCGAGAATCGGCGACCCCCATCGAGATGCACGCTCGGGAGGGATCTCCGTGTCCTTCTTCCGCAACCCATCGCCGCGGCGGCGGTGCGGAGCGCGCGAAAAAAGGGTCGCACGTTCTTGTTGCCAATTTTTTGGTTTATATAGGTGATTCGGCCAACTAATCTCAATTATGATTGGTTGAGTGCTTAAGGTCGGATTGCCACCTTGGATACATCTATACCCTTGATATGTTTCAATCAACGGCCAAGATGAGTTTGTGTTTGTTCTTTTGCATTTGCATAACTTAGTTTCGTTAAGATTTTTGAGCGTGCGCGATTTAGTTTGACTCCATCCCTCCAATTGCGATGCGGCTCAAGCGACAAGCGGGCCGAGGCTATTACTTGCTATTTAAACACTCCACGATCACTTTGACGCTTCGCTTCATTCATCCATCAACTCCAATTTCTTGAGCTCTCTTACTTGCCCGTTTCCTTCTTTTGATCAATTAGCATCTCATACCTCAAATTGCTTCATCAATCCACCTCCATTGGCGTCGCCTTGCCTCGAAAGGATCCACCTTGTAGTGCAATTTGATCTCAGTGTCAATTCATCTCTTCCTATCGATTCAATTCCGGTAATAAACCGATTTCATCCTTTGTTCATTCCTTTTCATCTGTTGATTCAATAGCACCTATCATTCGGTCGCCTAATCATCACCATCCGTCAGATCATCTTCAATCATGGTGAGGCGTCAAGGGAAACGGAAGGCGCAAGCTTTGCTTGAATCGGGCAATGGCGAGAAGAAGAGGGAGGGAGAAGGCCCTTCCGCCCGACTTGGATGCGCACGGCACACGTGATCAAAGGGCGAGAGGAGAAGCGGAGCGGCGGCATAGGGCTCGTGCGCCGGGTTTATCTCTCTCGCTTTCCTTTTAAATTCGATTACGTTGAAGCGAATGAATAAGCTATATAGACTTGGTTCATGGCTTAACTATGCGCCTCTGTCGAATCTCGACTATTGGGCCCCGTTGTCGGATGTAAATGGGCTTAGGAGTAGCCATGTCGGCAATTTAGGATTAATCATGCTAATGTGGCGTGTTTCTATTGGTGCTTCATCGATCGGCAATGTTTATATTAATCACCTTGTTTAATTTTCTTGTTGTGCATTAATCCTATGAGTGACACATGGCACATAATAGGGCCCTTTGTATAGTCTTGGTCCAATGGCTTTGTTGCCATGTGTATCAGTTGTAATCAATATGGTGAGGTGGCCGGCTAGAACAATGCCATGTGGCACAGCTGAGTTGAGATGGCTTAATGTGGCTGTGCCATGTGGCTTAAGGTTAAGTGAGGTGGCCTCCTCTGGTTGTGCCATGTGGCACAGGGGGAGTGTAGTGGACCACTGGTGTGATGCCATGTGGCATAGGATAGTATGAGGTGGACTGTCGAGATCTTGCCACGTGGCATCTTTGGTGGGGCCCGCATGTCGAGTCGGTATGGTGGTGGGGCCGCGTAGGTGAGGTGGACCGATGGGGGTCTTCGACACGTGTCGTGAGGTGGCCCGGTGAGATGCGACACGTGTCACACCCTCTCTCTTCCACGATTCGGTGTAGGTGTGCTTAGGATCCCCGGTTGCACCCGGATGTGTCTCTCTGTCCCCAAGTTGCACCCGAGATGAACCCTTGATTGAATCTCGGCCTTTGATTAATCTATTTATTACGCCTTTATTTTCCCTGAATTTATTTTAATAGCTCCACTTATCCAAAAATTATGAAAATTTCACCAAAAATCCCTAAATTCATGATGATCATCCCTGTAATTTTTAATTCCATTTTTACCCCTCCTTCTCTGAATTAAAAATTCTTTATCCATAAAACCCTATTATTATTATGAATTAATCCACGATCTCATTTGTAGCTCAATGTCTCGCCAATTATCTTCCTCTTGCAGAAACCACCTAACTAAATACCAATTAGACTTATATTGATATTCATTAGGGCTTGATTTGATCAAATCTTGACTACTTATCAATGATTAATACAAATCTAGACTTGATCAGTGGTTGCTCGACTTTGGCTTTGATCAGTCTTGTGAAATTGACTTTCAATCCCTTAACATGAGGGTGACTTGGTCAAAGAAGCTGACTACTTATCGATAATTGACACAAATCAAAGCATGGTTAGGTGGTTGCTCGCATGACTTTGGCACCGGGTCGACCTTGAAAGCAAAATCACATTTGAAATTTCTCATGACTAGTTGCATCAAAATGCTAGCTTGGCATTGACATCATTTCATGTAGCATAGGGATTATCTTGCTTGACTCCTTTCTAGGGTTAGCTCCAAAGGCGATTTCTAGGGTTCAACTCGGTCTATATAGCGGTCATTTGAGGTGTGGGGTCCACTGTCGGTGAAAAATGGTCACATGGGTGACTCATCGGATAGGCTATGTTGTTAGATTCATCTACAAGGGAATTTGCCGGTGGGTCCCACTTGTCGGAGAAAATGTAATCAAATGGGCGACCCGTCGGGAGATTTTCTCTCTCCCAAATCTCAGGGTCGGCCACCTCGAATGAGTAGGAGGTGGTGGGGTATTTATACTCTTCACTTCATGCCCGAGCATTCCATTGTGGGACTAATGAATTCATTCGGGGTTAGCGGCGACCTCTTCGATCGGTGGGCCATCTTTTCATTGCTTTCTCTCCTTCCCTCTTCTTATGATTTGTCATTAATCATCAATTTATTTTCATTTATTCATTTACTCATCCTTGAAATTTTCAAGGGTAAACAAAAACCACCCACCAAGACGAGTCTTGAATGCTCGAAAGGCTTGTCTTGGTGCATTATTCCTTATTATTCATCACTTCATTTCTCATGACGTCTTCTCTTCTTCGGGTATTGTAGTTTCATCTCATGACGCCATTCGCGTCGCCCCTTGAGTCATTATCATTCTTTTTATGAGGATCCTAGCGATTGGACTCCTCTCGTCTCGCCATCCGAGCGACTCCTGTCTACCGCGAGGCGCGGTTTATTCTTCGGGGATGATCGGCCTCATGACATCATGCCCCTTCGGCCTACAGGCGTTGCCTCTACGGCTCCTTTGACACATCTCCTAGGCAAGGAGATTATCGACGGGGAGGCTCACGGATGGACTTTGCTCCCTTCATCACTCCCTTGGAGTGCCATGGATATCGGCTAGAGTGGACCGGTATGTGCTCGTGCGGGAGGGGACTACGCTCGGGCGAGTCGGGATATATGACTCGGTTTTCTTGTCGATGTTTCATTATCATATCGACACACCACAGCTACGGGCCTTTTGTGAGCGGTGGAACTATTCCACCAACACTCTATTCATCGACGATCGGGGGGCGACTCGAGGCCCTCCAGAGATACGACGATTGGCCAGGAGGCTGCCGATCTTCGGCCATTTCTATGACGAGTTCGTGGTCTCACCGCCGACTCGGGAGACCTCGCTCGATTCCGCCTTCTTTACGAGAGGACTTATGAGATTTATTATCATCTACGGAGGGGATATCCGGTGTTCCATTCGGACATTGGATCGCCTATTTCACCGTCGGGTCCATACTCGCCCTACGGGTTTGGCTTCCACCAGAGATCCATTTGGTACAGGTCGGCTCGAGATTCATCACGACGGCCCTATCCCATCTCAGGATACCCTGTGTTCACATGACATGGATCGGGAGACTTATCTGACCGCCTTCATCTCTTGGTGGATCTGCTTTATTTCTTATTGCCTAGCTCCCCCGTATACACCATTCGACCTTCGGTGTTCATTATGGCGAGCACGATCGCGCGTGGCGACGGGATTTCTTTGGCCGTGCTGTCTTGGCCAACATTTCTAGAGTGCTCTCGCGGTCGACTTCATCTCGTAGTCCTTCACGGTGCCGGAGGCGATCCGTGGCATCGATTAGTGGATGGCTTCATTTGCATTGGTCGCTCATATGATCCCGGCATGGCGGTCACGCTACGAGATCGTCTATCCTTATTGAGTGACTTAGGCGGGGTGCGGCCGGCTTCATTGACTCCGGGAGGCTGCTCGGTATAGATTCTTCGGGAGTCGAGACCATCGCGCTTTTCTCGAGATAGATCGGTGGCCGTGGGGCGGCTAGGATTCGACGGGATGGTGATTGACGAGCGGGGTTCCCTCTTCGACTCTTCTAGCATTCGAGCCGGGCCTATCGATTTGGAGTACACGATCGGTATTCGTCGGGGCTTTCTTCCTCTCGGATTGGGCGATCATATGTTCATCGAGCCCCATTCGCCGTCGATGCGCACATCGGTTTGGCTTGGATCGGGATATTCCGGCGCCTCTTCTCGCCCCTACATCATTGGCGGTGATTTGGAGGGTATCGGATGGTGCTACACTCACCTCTTCCGGCGGGCACGGGCACTCGCTATCGGATGGTATCCACCTCTAGGACTTCCACCTTCACGAGGCGTTATCGGCGGTGGTATTATGAGACCATTCGCTCTTACCGTCGTATACTCCTCCGGTGGTCGTTCGGAGTACATGTCGCGAGATGATCGGCCTCTATTAGATGGCACCGTTTCGCGTGATCGCGACCCTTTCCGGCCCTTGCTTGCGCGAGCTGTCGACTTTCGGGGTTTAGACGGTAGATTTTCTCGTGTTCTGTTAGGACCATTCTTACGGGTACACTTCATTATCCCTTTAGGTTATTTTCTTTTGATAAGCCCTATCTCATTTCGACCGATTCTCTTTTGATTCGAGTTGGCTTACGAGTATGATCACGCGGAGCCGGGTTCTCGGTCCCTCGTCCACGAGTAGTCGGCGTTCATTCTCGACCATATGTTGAGCCACGGCTCCAGTAGCCATGGGGAGAGATCGAGACGGCACCTCTCGGCCGCCTTCCCCGTCTTCTTTTCCTTCTCCCGCTCCGGGTGATTTTCTTTCTTGACTCACCTATCCTTATTCGGGCGCACTTTATTTACATCTCGATTAGGGTTTATTTTTCAGCTCGTGGGACATCTCTGTGGAGCGCCGAGATGACATCATAGTAGATTTATCGGCGCTGCGAGCACTACTATTCCGGGGTTTTGCAGGCCTTGCCGTCGCGAGGTTCGTGTGCTTCATTTAATACCTAGTTGCCGGCATGCACTAGTATTTTCATTCTTACATGTATATTTTACGAGACCACGAGGCCGATGACATGGCATCTCCACACCGCTCGGAGTCTTTCTTTCATGACGGTCTGCTTCTTCGTCGATCTTCTTGGTACCAGTGGGGATGGTGACTCCTTTGATGTGGTTCGGGGCCGGTGCTCACTCTTGTACGATCGGAGGAGGCTTCTTTAGAGCGAGGGGAGTCCATTGGCGCGTCGAGCCGCGAGCGACGAGCCATTGCGATCGAGGAGGGCCATCTCATGCTTCTTCATCTCCCGACGGGCGGCCTCTCATGGCCACGGATGGCGAGTCTCGGCGAGCGGGTTGCGGTCGATTACGACTCGAGTTGGATGAGAGTTGGTTGGTGGAGCGACTATTCCACGGCCGGAGACGGGGTTTCGGCTAGCGAGGGTCTCGTGGGAGCCTCATGCTTCTCCCGGTACCTTATATTTCCTTTATCATTTGCCCATATTTTATTTTTCATGTATTTATGCTTTCCATTTTATTTTGTAGCGGGTCTGGTACACTGCGGGTCCTCGAGGCGGCCAGAGCATCCCCTGCCCCCGATTCGGTCACTTTGTCTCGGGCGACGAGGCGATAGGTTAGATCTTCCCTTCCTTCTATTTCTTCTTTGGTTATAACAATTTGTCTAACCCATTTATTTTACTTGCGGATGTTTCATCGAGGGATGTGCGGCTCGCCTTGGCATGTTGGCGGATGCACTCCGAGATACCTTCTTCGGGGCTATCCGCTAGATTTCGAGGTCCTGGACTCTCGCCGGTGGATTCTCTTTCGATTGGTATAGGGCGATGCGGAATACCATCGCGCCGGCTCTACTCATTGCACCTCGTCTCGAGAGCACTTTCATTTCCGGGGAGGTGTGAGGAGGCGCTCGGGGCTTACCGGGATGCGAGCTCTCTCGTATATCGGCACGAGTTAGAGATTCATGAGCTACGCGAGCATTTGGAGGTGCTCGACTCGCTATCTTCGGCGGCTCTCTTCTTGTGCCACTCTCGCTCCATGGGAGTCGGTGGTGGGCCCGCTCGGATTGCTCGTGCGGGAGCTAGAGGACCACAGATTATCGATAGAGGGCTTCTCTCGACATTTGGCGGGACGTCTCCGGAGTTGCGGATTCATTCGAGCGCCGGGATAGTGCCTTCGCCCGGTTCTTGGACTTCGAGGCGGCTTCGGAGGAGGATAGGCACTCCTCCATACTTATTTAGAGACTATTAGCTTTGTGCTATTAGAGTTGGAGTCCGCTTTTTGGGCCCATAGATTTTCGCACTTTCATTTTTTCCTTCTCCTTTTCTTTTACTATACTTGATATAGGATGCCTTGACATTTATCGTTTTGATCTCTTGTTGTAGATGATGCTTGCTTCTATTATTATTCTTTCATCGTTTCCTCTGCGGCGAGGAAGTATTTTATTGATTTCATGCTATGCACCTCCAATCTTATTTGCAAAAGCGCCTATTACAAGCTGCTTCATCCTTTCGCGAGCGTCTAAACATAATAAAGGAAAATCTTACAACATCCTATTACATTCATTCTATGCATGCTTTTCTTTATTTATTACAATACGGAACTTAGTAATGCCGTGGTATTTTACGGATCCGAACACTGTGCGTATTGACCTCAGGCGGGTACTGAGAATAAACCCGTTTATCCCTTTATTGCGATGGATAAACTTACCGGTATCAATTGGATTATGGATGCAATTGATAACACCATTTTGTGGATGCTCCTTGTATATTTAATTGATATTTATTTGTGGAAGCTCACCCATTCTCCCTCATTTGTGCACCGTTGCGTGCGAAGTGGAAACTCACCTTCACTCATCTCCACTCAATTTGTTCGTGGGGTACTACCCTCAAACATCCATCACGCATCCCTGCGAGACAGGGGCTTTCATCGGGTAGGTTCGCTCTCCATGACCGAGTCACTTCTCTAAGCGAATTACTTTATTTGACACCGAATGTCGGGCAAAAGCATAAACCCTTAGTCGACCCCTCCATGATCTATTTTGGGATTAGAAACAGACCACCTCCTTGGGCGTGTGGTATTTTTGCGGATGAATGTACCCAACCTAGTTTTTTTATATTTTAGCTACCCTCAAACATCCATCACGCATCCTGCGAGACGGGCTTTCATCGGGTAGGTCCGCTCTCCATGACTGAGTCACTTCTTTAAGCGAGCGCTTTGTTTAACATGAAATGTCGGGTACAAGCGTAAACCCTTGGTCTGACCCCTCCATGATATGTCGTGGGATTATGACACACCATTTCTTCGGGCGTGTGGTGCTTTTACGGATGAATGCACCCAACCTGGCTTTGTATAACACTCATGGTGTTGGGGACAAAGATGGCAACCCTTTATTGAAAAGATTTTATTATTTTTATTATCATTTCATTTTTTTCATTTTCATTTTTTTTTTTTTTTTTTTTTTTTTTTTTTATGAGTAGAAAAATAGGTTTTTATTGTTTTACTTATATATCCTTTTTATTTTATTAGAAGAAGGCAGATTTTTGGTTATTAGTGATACATGTTACTAATAATACGAGAGTTATTTATTTACATGCCCTCGGAAGCGACTATTTACTAGCCACCAATTTGCTCGACCTATCCCTTGGCTTGCGCCACGGGCGACCAATATGAGCAACTTTCGTCATCGGGCAACAGATGGTTTGAGGGACAAACTGCAAACCCTGCCCATTTTTGTGTTTATTCTGTATCAAATGGACAAACCCAGTGGTATTTGTATTATGAGCCCAAACACCAAGGCTCTCGCCTTACATTCTCGCGTGGTTTTGGCTTTGAATTCTCTTATTCTATATATTTTTTTTATTTTTATAGGGCTATACGTGTTTGTGTGGTTTTGGATTTTTGGATGCATTCTATTTACAGATGCACAAGTAGGGTTTTGGGATTTTATGCAAAAGTGGAGGTTAGACATGGGTTTGTGTTTCGTGCACGTGTGTGTGTAAGCGAACACTTATTCCCTCCTTATTTATTTACAATAGATACTACTCGGTTGGTCCCGCTCTGGGCTAGGTGTAGTACTTCTTCAGATATCGCCCATTAATCGGTGGCATGGGTCTTTCACCTTCATGGTCTATGAGTTGGTATGCGCCGCCCCCGTATACCTTCTCGATTACATATGGCCCTTCTCGATTCGGAGAGAATTTCGGGCGATGTGCCGCCAATGATCGGCCTCTTGAGGACAAGAACAAGTTCCCCTTGTTGAAATGCCACGACTCGCGCCATCTTATCATATGCCCTTGCCATTTTTGCACGATATATTTCAAGGTTCTGCTGGGCTATCGATCTCTTCTCGTCCATGGCATCCAACTCGTCCGGCCTAAGTTGTTGGCATTCGTCCATGGTCATATCATTTTGCATAGCCACCCGCAATGACGGTAGTTCCACCTCAAGAGGGAGAACGGCTTCAACCCCAAAAGCAGAGAATACGGGGTAGCTTGCGTAGGCGTTCGGTATGTGGTCCGATAAGCCCATAATGCCTCCCTGTAGACGATTATCCCAGTCTCGTTGGTTGCCGTCCATGGTCTTTTTCATGATATTTATTAGAGTTTTGTTAAAGGCTTCGGCCAGGCCATTGGCTCTCGGGTTATAAATGGACGAGAATCTCCAATCGATATTAAATTGCTCCGCCGGGGCATAGACTTTGGAGCTCTTGAAGGTTGTCCGTTATCGGATATTATCCGGAGTGGGGTACCGAATCGGTAAAGGATGTGCGTCTTGAAGAATTTAACCACATCGGATGCTTTAACTTCTTTGAGTGGGATGGCTTCAGCCCATTTTGTAAAGTAATCCGTTGCTGCCGGGATGAACCGGTGACCTCTCGACGTCGGAGGGTCTATGGGCCCCACTATATCGTGCCCCACATATTAAATGGCCGGGATGCTACCGTGGGGTGTAACGGGTTTGGCGCTTGATGTATAAAAGGGCCATGTATCTGGCACATGCGGCACTTCCTTGCATGCTCTTCACAATCAGCCACCATCGTGGGCCAATAATACCCCATTCGCTTGATCTTTAGCTTCATTTTTGGCCCAGACTGATGCGCTCCGCATAGTCCAGAATGAACCTCTTTCATAACCTGTTCGGCTTCAGGCCCTGATACGCATCTTAGCCATAGTTGACCGTAAGACCTACGGTATAGCGTATTGCCCACATATGCATACCGTAGTACCCGTTTTCTTAGTTGATCAGCTATCCTTTTATCTTTGGGGAGGGTGCCATGCCGGAAATATTCGATGAACGGCTGTCTCCAATCATCGTCTTCAGTTGTCATTGTTTCTTGGCATTCTACCTTTTCTAGCCCAGCGTTTTCATTATTCACATTATCTTTCGTTTGACACAATGATAATGGCCTCCTATTGCGGACGATGATGTGGATTTCCGGCTCTGTTGGTTCACCCAGCTCCTTGGCGAGTTTGGCCAACGCATCCGCCTCACCGTTCACGGCCCTCGTGACCTTCTCGATGGACACGTACGGGATTTTCTTCATTAGTTCCATGGCCTTCTGGTGATATTGTATTAGTTCCGGCTTCAAAACCTTATATTCGCCAATTATTTGATTTATTATCAGCATTTGTGAATCCCCAAAGATTCGCATGCCTTGATCTTTAGCTCCGGTGTGACTCTAATCCGCGATAAGCGCTTCATACTACTGCTTCATTATTTGTGCATGGTTCGGTTAAAGCCAGAGAATGTCGTATTATCCCGCCTTCCGGGGTTACGAAGACTAGTCCTGCGCCAGCTCGCACAGTTGGAACTCCCGGGCCTATGATCGGCTTGATTGACGAAGCACCATCAAAGTACAACTCCCATATAGGGTTTCCTTCTTCAACATGTAGAGTTTCCTCGTCAGGAAAGTCACATTTTAATGGGGAGTCATCTTGAATCGGGTGTGCAGCCAGGAAATCTGCCAGCGCCTGCCCCTTGATCGCCTTTTGCGGTGTATATGTGATGTCAAACTCGGTGAGAATGATCGCCCACTTGGCCAACCTACCCGTCAGCATTGGCCGAGTCATCAGATACTTGAGAGGGTCCACCTTAGATATTAAAATGATTTTGTGGGCTAGCATGTAGTGCCTTAATTTCTTCACCGCGAAGATTAGGGCCAGACAGTGCTTCTCGATCGGTGAATACCCGTGTTCTGCCCCTACCATCATGCGACTTAAGTAATATAGCGCATTTTGATTACCATCCTGGTTTTCTTGGGCCAATAGGGCTCCCGAGGATCCATCTAGAGGCGGTCGTATATAGAATAAGTTCCTTCCGGGTATGGGCGCCGCCAACCTTTGGAGGGTTGAGTAAATAGGCCTTGATTTCTTCAAAGGCTCGGCGGCACTCGCCATCCCACTTAAACGGGATATTCTTCTTAGTCAGCCGGGTGAAGGGTTGGATTTTACCCGATAGGTTGGTATGAATCGCCCTGATGTACGCCAATTGCCCTTGCAAAGATCGCAATTGTTTTAAATTCTTTGGCGGGGATAGTTCAGTTATTGCTTTGATCTTGCCCGGGTCTATCTCAATTCCCCTATGGCGTACTACAAATCCCAGAAATTTACCGGATGATACCATGAATGCGCATTTCAACGGGTTTAATTTGAGCGCATGTTCTCTTAGGCGGTTGAAAACGACCTCAAGATATTGGAGGTGTTCTTCATATGACATGGCCTTGATGACTAGGTCATCCACATAGCACTCGACTATCTTGTGGATTAGATCATCGAATATTTTCGTCATCGCCGTTGGTAGGTGGCTCCGCGTTTTTTGAGCCCAAACGGCATGACTTTGTAGCAATATATGCCAATCGGCGTGCGGAATGCCGTGTGTCTCTCATCTTCTGGCGCCATTTTGATTTGATTATAACCCGCATAACCGTCCATAAAGGAGAAGACTTCATAAGAGGATGTATGGTCAATTATGATTTCGGTCACTGGGAGCGGGAAATCATCTTTAGGGCACGCCTTGTTTAAGTCCCGAAAATCTACGCAGATGCGAATCGCCCATTTTTCTTTTTAGCGGGACAATGCTAGCCACCCATTCTGGCGTTTCTTCTTCCCGTATGAAACCGGCGTCGATGAGTTTCTTTGTCTCTTCTACGACCTTCTCTTCGAGTTCTATTCTCATTCGCCTCGGCGCTTGTTTAATTGGCTTGAAGGTTGGATCAATTTTTAAGTAATGGACCGCCACATTGGGATCTAATCCAGGCATTTCTTTATAACTCCAAGCGAAGCGATCCATGTAGCTTTTAAGGAATGTCTTCAACTTTGTCGACCACCTCTTCCGCAAAGACGCGCTTATGAAAGTTGGTCGTGGATCTTCTTAGTCCCCAAATTAATTTCTCGCTAACTCATCGACCGTATTAGGCTCCTTTTCTAGCTGTTTCAAAGCATTTTCCAGGACTGGGGTATTGTCCTCTTCTGTTTCATTATCCGGCGTTTCGACAGAAGTCATGCAACAGCTTTCTTCCATACGGTACCCGTTGAGGGACCCCTCGAAGCATGCTGCGTCATCACAGTTATACCCTAACCCCCGGGTGTATTTTATTTTACCATCCAGGCCCGGGACCTTATTCTCGCCGCCATTCCGAAGTTCATCGAAGCGCTTGGCCTCGGCCTTGGATATATCTCTCAGACATTTCGCCCTTTTTGCCAGTTTATACAGCTCCTTTCCAAAGGGATGAGATGCAGCGTCATCGCTCGTTGCATTCTCCAATTCTTGTTCTATCACCCACTTCTTCCAAGTGTCGTGGTCGGGGTTCTTCGAGAGGCGAGTTGAATCGCTCTGATAGAAAATTATAGCCTTGTGGATGATAGTTTTCCCTTTGATGCGCTCTACCTTTGCCGGCACAACAAAGGTCTTTAGGGTTTGGATGTGGTTCACTTTTCTTGGCATAAGGTCTTTAAAGTGCCTTTCGGGAACCACAGTAATCTCTAGCGCTGCCATCTCCTCTTCTATCTCAATATTCATGAGTGAGTTGGAGCGGTAGATTTCTTTGATCGGCTTACGTCTTGCAACCTTAGGTTTGCTAGGTATGGGAGTGTGCGAGATCGTATAAGCAACCCCTTTGCCTTTGCTATTCAAGTTATGCGGAGGCTGGGTCTTGTTGAAAGCTCTTCGGGAGTTGGATCGTCCGTTTCGTGCCCTTCTTCTATGAGGTCTTTGAATACCCAACATTCTTCAATTGTATGGCCCAGTATGCGATGATAAGGGCAGAATTCGCCTTCGCCGGCTCTCTCTATGTCTGCGGGTCTTTTACAGACGGGAAGTGTCAATCCGCTCTTTAAGGCCTGCTCAAATATCCGAGCTGTTTTATTTTTCAGGAAAGAGTATGGTTTACTCTTCTTGACTTTGAGGGTTTGCATGACGGTCGACTGCTTAGCTCTCGTTTCTTCCCCTTTTGATTCATCTACTATTACAATTACCCGCTTGCCGCTATCGGGTGCTTGCCTTTCGGGGGTCCCGGAACGGGGTTCGCTCGTCACTTCTTTGAGTAGCTCGGAGTTATAAATCGCGGTTTGCAGATTTTCAATCATTATCATGATTTCATTGTGTTGCACTTTAATATCCTGCATCACTTCCCATTGTTCAGACACCTCTCTTCTATTATTTTCAACCTGGTGCCTTATTTCGTCAATCGCATTCCAGACGCGACTTTCAAAATTTTCCCGCCATGAGCGTTCTTCATTTATAGGCCTCGGCCTAATCGGGTTATCCCTTCCGCTACGGGTCCGTGTTGATCATAAATGACTCCTCACTTTCATTATCTGTTTCGGGCCCTTTGTATGGCTTTTGAGGATGTGATAGATGATCTCTTCGTCGATTCTTCTTCCCGGGGTTGACGATCATGGCAGATTCTTCTCCGAGATGATGTCGCCGAGTCGTCGGACTCTTCAGAGTCTTCATCTGAAGTTGCCTCTGTGATCTGAATTCGAGGGGTGTTGGTAGGTTTAAAGTTGAAAATGACCTCCTCTTCAGAATCACTTGCATTGATTTCACTCGGTTTTATTTGGGTTTTATATGTAGTCACCTGTTTGAGGCGGAAAGTTGCTTCCTCACCCGACTTTCTTCCGGGTCTTTGGGCTTGAGCACCTCGGGGTTTAATATTGAATTTAACCTCTTCTTCTTCTCCAGATGAGGTATCAAATTTAGGGTCTTTATTGAAGGGTTTCTGACCTGCTTTTGTTATAGGCCGGCTTGGCGCCACGGCGGATTTAGGCAGAAAATATTGGGCGTCATTGAATTTAATCTCATGCACCCCGAATGGCTTGACATCTCCATCAATTCTCTTTTGCTTACCATTCTCGATATATTTCAGGCATTGGTGCAGAGTAGAGGGTATGACCTGATTGCTGTGAAGCCACGGGCGACCCAGTAACGCCCGATAAGAAGTTTCAGCGTCAATGACATAGAATTTAGTAGGCGCTTTTAGGCTTCCGCATTGCAGGTTCAGAGTTATAGCTCCCAGGGCCTTTTGGGAGTTTTGATTGAAGCCATGGATGATCACCTTTTCGTCAGATAAGTTCTTCACATCTAAGGTGATGGTCTTCAGAGTTTTGAGCGGCATAATATTGATCGAGGATCCCGCGTCGACCAGGATGCGACCAACCTTTTGCCCTCCACGGTTTAGGTGATGTATAGCGGGCGGTTGTGGTCGACAGTGCCTATTAGGAGGTCGTCATCGTGAAATTTATACGGGCGGCCCGCTTGGCGGTGAATAGGGCTTCTTGCATATTTTGCTCTATGAAATATGACTTGTACTTCTCGGGATCTTGCGGGGCTGGATTAGCACCTCCCTTAGTTCTTGTGACATCATCAACGCATCAAATATGCTTAATAGCTGCGGGATCTTACGCGGATGTGCCAACACATTATATTCTTCGCCGTCGTAGGGTCTTTTACGGGTTCTTGCTTAGGTTCTCGACCTCTTTGCCTTTATTCGGGGCCTTATCCTTTCCCTTATCGGAATCCTTGGGAGCTGTCTCTCGGGTATATAAGTCCCGGACGGAGCACGGCTTTGCATTCTTCATTTTTGGTCCCGAGAGGTGCTTGCTTCCCCTTCGTCATTTGGGAAGAACATCTCCTCTAAAGTTGGCATATCTTCATCGTGAGAAGAATATACCATGTTGCACTGAAGCACCCAGATCTCTTCGCTTTCTTCTTTATTTATTTCTTCATTTACATCTTCTTTCTTTTGGCCTAGGGTTAACTTCTCCCAGTCTTCTTTGGAGATGAAGTGTTGAAGGGTAATCGCCTCGGATCGCGCCTGCTCGCATTCTTCAATTTTATTCTTTACGGACTTGTTGCTTCTATGCTTCTTTCTCTTCTTAAGAACCTGGTCTTGGCTCTGGTCTACCTTATAATATACCACTGGGCTTCGGTGGGACCATTTGGTGTGATGTCGTCTTTCCATTTCATGCGGGTTCTTTCTTAAGAGCTTTAAGCATTTTAATCGATTTCTTCGATAAGTGCGTAGTCCATTGCTCTTCTTGGTCTTCGCTTAAGCGGCCGGGATCTTCTCTTCCTCGTGAGAGATCATATTGGCTTTGTTCATGGGCGATGGGCTTTGCAAGAACCCTTTGGGTAAAGTAATTTCACCGTTTTTATATGCCTTCTCGACCCAATCTTTGAAGACCCAGCAATCTTCAATTGAGTGCCCTAGTACTCTATGGTATGGGCAGAAGTTGGGTTCGTCCGATTTATCGGCATCTTCCGGACGTTTACTGGCCGGTAGGGTTAGACCATTCTTCAGTGCCCCTCTGAAGATTTGGGCAACTTTATCTCTCCTGAAGGAGTAAGGTTTAGACTTCTTTTGTTTGAGGGACTCAAAACTCCGCGAACTCCCTCCTGAATTGGGCCTGGGTCCCTTATTATAATTGTTGCCATTTGTGCCACTGTTGCCGCTTTGAGTATCTGCGTTAGCGACCATCTTATCCTTTAACGAGGTGAATGCCACCTTGGTCTCAGCTCGGGCTCCTCGTTGCGGCCTATTATTCATGAAGTTCGGCACGGTGTGTGGTGACATTCTTTCCATATTGGATACCGATCTGAGCAAGTCTTTGAATGTGTTGACCTTTGTCACACCAAGAAGCATGCCCATCCACCCGTCAATGTTTTTCATGATTAGGTTGACGGCCTCATCTTCGATTAATGTGCGGTCGCATTTGATGCTTTGAGGTTCGCCATCTATTAATAAAATCTGTCATTGACTCCCTTTCTTGGGTTTAGTGCTCGCGGATCGGTATGTTTATTTTGTCGGACACCATGACAAATCGCGCCACGAACGAATACGCCATCTCGTCCCGGGTCCCGATCTTTGTTGTTCTCTAATGAATAATACCATTGGAAGGCGGTTCCCACCAAGCTTTGAGGGAATTGTCTTAACAACGGATGCATCATTGCGCCGTGTTGCGCGCGAGGCCACAAAGTGGGCAGGTGTTGTTCGGGGTTTAGGTCTTTATTGCCTTCCCCGGAGAAGGTCTGAAGCGGGGATCACATACCCTTTAGGATATTCTTCTAAGTCGTATATGGCGGGGTATGGATGTCCACGTTTTTAACGGGAGGGATAGCGTATCCACCTCCGGCCTATTTGCATTTCTTTGGGCAATCATGGCTTGAATCTCTTTCGGGATATTCCCGTTGGTTCACCTCCACTTCTATGGTTCTATGTGGATGAGGTTTAGAATTGACGGGTTGTTTTTCTTTATGATTGCTCTTGATCTTGTGGACCCCTTCTTGACGGGAGCTACCGGCTTTGAAATTGGCGTCTTGTGATTCTTGTAAGGATTTGACCGCCTTAATCAATTCTTCGTTTTGCTTCGGCATGGTAGCGATTAGCTCCGTTGCCTAATCGACTCTTCGTCCGTGCCTCGATGTGGCCTTTTAATATTTCAATTTCATCGATAGGCACTTCGGGACGTGTTTCAACGTCATCTTCATTGTCGAAGAAATCAGGGTTTTCGTTGTGGTCTTCCCCTTCCCTGCTATTGCCCTCGGGATTGACTCTCTTGGGAGGTCTCCCTTTTCTACCATTATTCTTATTGGTATTGGTGACGTGAGCTTGATTAGGCGGGGATTGGTCATCCTGGGTCATATTTACCTCAGCGTCAGTATCCGGATCAGTATCGTAGCTTATGCTGATGGTGTTGACTGAGAAGTGCTCTTTATAGCAAGCGGTTCTTCTCTTCTTCTTCATTTGGTCAGGTGCGGTTATTTTCAGACTGTTGAGTGGTATTCTCGAGCCTAATCGGCTGAATACACTCTTCTGACCTAGGCGGCTAAATACGCTCTCGGACGGAGTGCAAGAGTTGCCTGCCTTTCTGGGCTGGGCTTGAGATTGGGGCTTTATTGGCTGGGAACCCTTCGGGACCCACACCTGCTGGGTGCTAGGTGTTGCCTTTGGTATAGACCTCCTTGTGTTCGGAGTGGAGGCAATGGCTTGCGGGTGAGCCATGCCTTGAGAGTGATCGGGCGGGAGACGTATTGTCTCGACCTAGCGTTTCTCACGCTCTTCCTCCTGCTTGAGGGCCCCGTGAGCCTTATAGATGGCCTGCGGGGGCTTGAGACTTGTCTTGGCGGCGGCGAGGCCTTTGAATTAGGCGAGGTGTGGGCTTAGGCACCTCCCATGCTTGGCGGGGCGGCTTTGTGGCCGAGTTCTTGGCCACTATTCGGAGAAGTTTGTGAATTTATTAGAGGCGAGATAGCGGCCTAGCCACCACCGGTGGTTACGGTATGCATCCGGGGCCCTCTTCTGGATGCTTGAGAGTCGCGGGTAGTTTGGGCTGCGGCGGCGGGGTTTGTCTTCTTGGACGGTCGCCTTCTCCTCTTTGGGGAGGTAGTAGGAGAGGCCATTACGTTGTTGGAGATGCCCTTGGGAGTCAGGGTAATCGAGTCCTCCTCCTCGTCCGGGATGGAGATCCGGACGGTTGCGGAGTGATCGTGGCCCCTGGAGGTGGGCGTAGATGGTGAGTTCTTGCGGGATGGTCCCGAAGAACATGAACAATTTGCCCTGCGGGCTCTTTGCGGGAGTGACGGTGTAGGGAGCGAGGTTGAAGTTTCCGAAATATGCCATTTCTGCAAAAACAAAAATACTTGAAAATCATTAGTCATTTTAGCACATAGAAGACCACTTGTATCTCTTAACTATTCTATTTGCCTCTCTCTTTCGAGATAAGAGGAGAATCTAGGTCCCACCGGCGTGCGAGATCTGTGCGACCCTTTTCGCGCGCTCCGCACCGCATTGGGCGATGGGTTTGCGGAAGAAGGACACGGAGATCCCTCCCGAACGTGCATCTTTGGGTGTCGGCCGGTCTGCCGTTTAGAGATTATTTGGATGCACATTCGGGGGTTTTTAGTGATTGTGAGTTCTTGTAGATTCGGTGGGCGCAAGCCCCACCGTTAATTACCTGGGCTACGAACCTCGAGGCACCTCTGGATCTTTGAAAGAGAGAAGCAAATAGTATAGTTAAAAGATGGTCAAGTGGTCGTCTAGGTTCATAAAAAGGGGTCTACGGAAGACGAACCTACAAACAGATCGGTTCAATTTATGGAAGACAAACCTACAAACGGATCGGTTTTATCCTATGGAAGACGAACCTACAAACGGATCGGTTCGATCTATGCCACCTCGAGATGTAACCTTACCTACGGACCGAGGTTAATCTCTTTAGAGGGGCTTGAGGTGCGTCTACATACGGATCGACTCGACCTCCGTTGATCTAGAAGATAAACCTACAAACGGATCGGTTCAATCTTAACTAGTCAACAACCAATCACACAAAATACAACTCGAAGCGCGAGCGGTTGATCTTGAGGTTGGTGAATCGGGAGAAGGGTGGATATGGCCCACGTGTTTCTTCTCACCGATCTTCTAGATCATGAATTCGAAGCACTAAGCCGACTCATAAACCTAGGAAACACAATTGCACACAATATTAAACCCGAAGCGGCCAGGCCGTTCAACATTGAAGCATGTGTTAGTGAAGGAACCTACCTACGAACGGTTCACATTCACTGTTTTGTGGATGAATCTACCTACAGACCGATTCAATCTCACAGTCTCGGGAAATGAGCCAGGAGACAAACTCATCGACGGACGAGTTCAGTCTTGCCAGCTCAAATGGTCATGAATTACTTGTTCATGACACCAAGTCATTAAGATGTCACTTCGCTCGGACATCGTAATGTTCTTCTTCTTCAAAGTCGACATATCTCTCCATGCTGATGTCGTAGCTTTGGTCATTCTTCAGCGAGCGTCAAGATGTTCTTATCTCGACTAATCATTCTACATATTGCATTACTTGTGCAAAATTACTATGTTGCCCTACACCCCTTGTGTGAGCGTATTCAATCATGAGTTACTTGCTCATGGCAGCGAGTCATTAAGATGTCACCTCTCTAGGACATCATAATGTTCTTCTTCTTCTTCAGAGTTGACATATATCTCCATGTTAATGTCGCAGCTCTGGTTATTCTTCATTAAGCGTCAAGATGTTCTGTCTCGACATATCTCTTTATATCTTTGCTATCGAAGCCTTAATCATTCTGCGTCAAGATGTTCTTGTCTCAACGTATCTTATTATTCTTCATCAAGTATCAAGATGTTCTTGTCTCGACATATCTTCTTGTATTGCTATTAAAGCCTTAATCTTCTCACGTCAAGATGTTCTTGTCTCAACGCATCTTTTCGTGTTGTCATTGCAACCTTATTTATCCTCTGTCAAGATGTTCTCGTCTTGACTAATCATTCTAAATGTCATATCATGTGTGCAAATATTCTTACGTGGCTCTACACTCCTTATGTGAGCATATTCATTTCTAAAATGCACAAAGTTTATTATATAATATCTTCCATTATTATTTTTATTATGAAGATGCATTTATTTATTATTATTATTATTATTATTATTATTATTATTATTATTATATTCTTATTACTATCATTATTTTTTATTATTATTATTTTTATTTCTTAAACTCTATTTATCTATGTAGAAAATTATTTACAAAAATAATAGGAAAAGGGGTAGCTATTAATTAGAGTTTCATTTATATTTTTGGGATTTTTATAATAGCTAAAGTAGTAAAATTTTATTTTTATTATTTCTAAACTCTATTTATTCTGTAGAAAATCACTTACAAAAATAATAGAAAATAAAATGGCTATGATTTTTATTTGTATTTTTTAAAATGTTTATAATAGCCAAAGTAATAGAATTTTATTATTATATTCTATTATATTGAAATACTATTCATTATGTAAGAATCATTTACAAAATTAAAAGATGGTTAGCTATACTATTTTACTATTATTATTTTTTTTTTTTTTTTTTTATTTTTAATATCTATAATAGCTAAAAAGAAATCATTACTAATATTCTATCCTATTTATTATACTATTCATTATATCTATTTTTATTATTTCTATTTATTATCTATAGAAAAGTATAAGATTTTTTTATTATTAGTTGAAAATGGTCATAAGAGATGAGATTCAACTATTATTTTTATTACATTTTATTCATCAAAAGTATTTTATTGTATATTTGTATAGAAATAACAAAAGAAATACAATTCATATTATAAAACTATATTATCATTCTTTATTATAAAAGAAAATGTATTTTACTATTTATTACCATAGTAGTATATTTTGTATATTTTGTGCTATTTATTTTTATTATTCTTTTTTACAGAAAATATCAATATAATATCTATTATTATATATTTTTTATTTATTTAAGAATATAGCTAATCTCATTATTTATTATGGCCTATTACTATCATCACTATTATTTCATGAAAATTCACTTGGAAAATCACTAAAATATATCTAGTTATTATTTATGATTTTTATTTGTATTTTTGGAATTTTTGTAGTATTTAAAATGACAAGTCAAATCTAGGTCAAACATATCAATATATGTAATGTATTTTGCTTTTAAATTGTTTTATCATGATTATATTTTTAAAACTAGAATATTATCATATAGAAAAATAGTATGAAAAATAAGAAAATTTTAGAAACAAATTTGAGTTAATTTGGAGTTCGGGAGCATTTTCAAATGATTTATTTATTCTATATCATTACTATTCTCGTTATTATTTAATTATTGGGCCTAAACTGGCCGCCAGATCGCTTCAAGATTGGCGCCTAGTTTATTCAAATGTTTCATTTATACTTGGGCCGTTAGATTTAGTTAAGATATGTGTTTAATATATGTAAGGCCCCCAGATCTATTCTTATTTAAATTTCCTTAACTCGTTAAATCCCATCCATTAATTATTTTTGAAGATTGACGCTCGCTTCAATAATCGTGTCAAGAGTGCTTCTTGATCTCGACTTCCGGTGCATTAAGATCCGTGCGTAATGGCGTTCTCGCCGCCGGAGCTCCCTTTCTCCGATCAGATTGGTGTATTGACATCGTCTCAACGTGTAGAATTCATCTGAAGCATCTGATCAAGAATCTATATGGCAGTAGAGGCTGTACTATGGTACCGAATTGAGTTGCATCACTTGATATCGGTACCGAATTGAATTCTTACCAAATTAGATCAGATTAATCGGAATTCTTGGCAATTACAGGTTTAATAAGCATCGCCTTGATATGTTATCGTGATTTGAAGTGATTAGTTGACTCCTCTTGAGCTAGTAATGGTGCAAGACCACCTCACCATTCATCAGTATACAGGACCGATTGGTACCGAGTCGTCTTTTGCCAAATTCAATAAACTTAATTAGTTTCTTCCATAATTACAAGATCAATAAGCGTCGCCTTGGTATATAGGTGTAATCTAGGATGAATGTGAGTGATTTTATTCACAAATGATCGTATTACAGCATTGTCAGTTGGAGATTGTGCAATACCAACTGGTACAGCCTCGATTCCTCTCCAATTCAAGATACTTATTGAACTTACACCCTTGATTACTACTCCTCAGGCCGAAAGGCTCACCTGTGCATCTTTGGGGCGGTGGCTTGAGGTAGATTGATTCAATTCAAAAATCCTAGCGATATACTAACTTATACCAGAATTGGTGTATTACAAAAGGAATTGGCTAATTCACTCAACTAAAACTATATAATTAGAGTGTTAAAGAGGCAAAAGTCATCACTTTTCAGTTATTACATGGATATGAGCAAGAAAACAGATTGAAAACAAAAAAATCACAAAGAAACTAATGCAATAATAGTTGAATTATAAGTTCTTGATGTTTGTGACCGATCTAGGCCTAAAGGCTCGCCAATTAGTTTGTAATTGGGCCAGTGGCTCGCTAGATACAATCAATTAATACTAAATGCAGTTATTTAAAAGAAGAAACAGTAAAGAGATGGAAGAAAAGAATGAATTCCGGAAGAAAATACAACAAGAACCAAGAAAGAACTCAATTGATCACTTAGTAAACTTGAATAGAATGCTGAAAACTCTAAAATCAAGAAATATAAAGAAAATGTATTAGTTGAATCAATGAACACAATCGATTACCTCTTATACTTGACAGAAAAGTGAATTGGATAATTTTCTTTCTAATCTCTCACCCTCTCTATAGTTGATGATCACTGGTGTATATGTAGATGCTCTCCACTGTTCTGCCAATAGATGTATGGATATGTGTGTGTTACTGTTGCCAATTTTTTGGTTTATATAGGCTGATTCGGCCAACTAATCTCAATTATGATTGGTTGAGTGCTTCTGGGTCGGATTGCCACCTTGGATACATCTATACCCTTCAATATGTTTCAATCAACGGCCAAGATGAGTTTGTGTTTGTTGCTGCAGTTGCATAACCGTTTCTGTTAAGATTTTTGACTGTGCCGCGATTTAGTTTGACTCCATCCCTCCAATTACTGATGCAGCTCAACTGACAAGCGGGCCCGAGGCTATTACTTGCTATTTAAACACTCCACGATCACTTTGACTGCTGCTTCATTCATCCATCAACTCCAATTTCACTGAGCTCTCTTCTGCCCCGTTTCCTTCTTTTGATCAATTAGCATCTCATACCTCAAATTGCTTCATCAATCCACCTCCATTGGCGTCGCCTTGCCTCAAAGGATCCACCTTGTAGTGCAATTTGATCTCCAGAGTGTCAATTCATCTCTTCCTATCGATTCAATTTCCGGTAATAAACCGATTTCATCCTTTGTTCATTCCTTTTCATCTGTTGATTCAATAGCACCTATCATTCGGTCGCCTAATCATCACCATCCGTCAGATCATCTTCAATCATGGTGAGGCGTCAAGGGAAACGGAAGGCGCAAGCTTTGCTTGAATCGGACAATGGCGAGAAGAAGAGGGAGGGAGAAGGCCCTTCCGCCAGCTTGGATGCGCACGGCACACGTGATCCAAAGGGCAGAGGAGAAGCGGAGCAGCGGCATAGGGCTCATGCGCCAGGTTTATCTCTCTCTCGCTTTCCTTTTAAATTCAGTTACGTTGAACTGAATGAATAAGCTATATAGACTTGGTTCATGGCTTAACTATGCGCCTCTGTCTGAATCTCTGACTATTGGGCCCCATTGTCAGATGTAAATGGGCTTAGGAGTAGCCATGTCAGCAATTTAGGATTAATCATGCTAATGTGGCGTGTTTCTATTGGCTGCTTCATCTGATCTGGCAATGTTTATATTAATCACCTTGTTTAATTTTGCTGACTGTGCATTAATCCTATGAGTGACACATGGCACATAATAGGGCCCACCTGTATAGTCTTGGTCCAATGGCCTGTTGCCATGTGTATCAACTGTAATCAATATGGTGAGGTGGCCGGCTAGAACAATGCCATGTGGCACAGCTGAGTTGAGATGGCTTAATGTGGCTGTGCCATGTGGCTTAAGGTTAAGTGAGGTGGCCTCCTCTGGTTGTGCCATGTGGCACAGGGGGAGTGTAGTGGACCACTGGTGTGATGCCATGTGGCATAGGATAGTATGAGGTGGACCTGTCAGATCTTGCCACGTGGCATGCTGGTGGGGCCCACATGTCAGGTCAGTATGGTGGTGGGGCCCACATGGCTGAGGTGGACCAATGGGCGTCGACACGTGTCGCGAGGTGGCCCGGTGAGATGCGACACGTGTCACACCTCTCTCTTCCCCGATTCGGTGTAGGTGTGCTTAGGATCCCCAGTTTGCACCCAGATGTGTCTCTGTCCCCAAATTTGCACCCAGATGAACCCTTGATTGAATCTCAGCCTTTGATTAATCCATTTATTCTGCCTTTATTTTCCCTGAATTTATTTTAATAGCTCCACTTATCCAAAAATTATGAAAATTTCACCAAAAATCCCTAAATTCATGATGATCATCCCTGTAATTTTTAATTCCATTTTTACCCTCCTTCTCTGAATTAAAAATTCTTTATCCATAAAACCCTATTATTCCTTCCCGAATTAATCCCGATCTCATTTGTAGCTCAATGTCTCTCGCTAATTATCTTCCTCTTGCAGAAACCACCCTAACTAAATACCAATTAGACTTATATTGATATTCATTAGGGCTTGATTTGATCAAATGCCGACTACGACATAATAGTTTTTTAACCTTATAGGTCGAATCTGGCAACTCATTGTTAGCTGGAAGTATATTTCCTAAAAGTTACAGCAAAAATATAAAACTTTTATCACTCCATCCATTTTTGACCTTTAAGTTATACAGTTTAAAAATAGCTTATATTTTCATGTAATTTGTACAACCAAAAAATAACACAATGTTTGATTCGTTACACAAATTTTGAAACATTCAAAAATATGAACTAAATCTAGTTCAACATCATTCATCATTTCATCTAAACTTTTATTATCAATATTTTGATCAACCAAATCATCTGAACTTTCAATATCAACATTTTGATCTACCAATTCATCCGGTAGCTCAGTTTTCTCATTTAAATATTTCATATTTGTCCTGATATTAGTCGATCCTTCATCATTGCACTCTTCATGTCATACTCATCGAGTATATCATTCTTTATATCCATGCCTAATTAAATAATTTCTTATTTCTTCGACATCTTAAAATCTATGTACATTCTGACAATCTCGATAGGGACAAAGAATTATCCAAGCACCACTTTGCCTCATATTTTGAGTAGCACAATTTATAAATTCATCAACACCTCTTACATATTCAAGTGTATCCCATCTGATTTCATGCATCCATCGATTACGATCCCACTGGAGAACAATAACATATTCTTATGTCATTTTTAAGTTTTAGGGATTAAGAGTTAGAGTTTAAGGTTTTTAAGAAATCGGATAAAAAATGTAAAATATCAAAATAAAATGTCAACAAATAATATAATTAACTTAAGTCATAATAATAACATAAATAAATCTCATAAATAACTTAAAGTCTCACAATAATAATATAAATAAGTCTCATAACAAACATCAACTCTCTCAAGTTTATCTAAATAAATTTATTACAACATATTAATTTTAAAATCAATCAAGTGCGATGATTGGCTATCTCCTCCAACTCTTTAATCTTAGCCACCAAAAGCTTAAGAGTGGCTGCCGTCGAACCTACAATACAAATAAACATTAAGTCCATACAAAAATATAATATTTCATAATTTTTTTGTGCGACCCTTTTAGGCACTTTCACCGCTGAGAAAAAGAAACTCGACGATGAATTACGGAAGAAAGACATGTATATCACCCTCAAGCATGCATAGGGGCATATTTATATGAATTTAGAATGCACATTTAAAGGCCTTTAGTGATTGTGGAGTCTTTAAGATTTCAATGGGGCGCAAACCCCCATTGTTAATTACCCTGGTCTTTTACTCGAGGAACATCTGATTTAAAAAAGAAAAATAAACATAATAGCTAAGTAATTTTAAGTGGTTGTTGTAAGTAAAGGCAAAGATGATATGGACTTTTTAAGGTATTCTACACCACGTGAATCTTATTTTTAAATTAAATTTTATTTTATTTGATAAAATGATGTAATCTTTTTATTTTTATTATTATTTCTTTTTTTAATTGTGTTTTTTAATTTTATTTATTTGTTATTTGAATTTACTTTATTTGAATTTATTTAGTTTTGAATGTTGAGAGTTTTTTTTTATTTTAGATTTGGATTTTGCCCTTGTTGATCCATCTGCCGAACCATCTCTTTGAGCTCCTCAATTTTATTGAGGAGATCAACATTTGTTGGCGCCATGATACTGATAAAAAAATAAGATATTTTATAAGTTTTTAGTATCAGATTGCTAAAAATATTTTTTAGGGTTTGAGGCATGGGATTTATGATTTAGTGTTTGGGTATGGGGTTTATGATTTAGGGTTTGGGTATGGTGTTTAGAGTTTAGGGTTTAGGATTTAGATTTTTGGGTTTAAGATTTAGTGTTCAGTGTTTAGGTTTTGGGTCGGCCAACAATTATAACCCACTCTTTGAATATTTTATCTCAATAGTGAAGATAAGCTAATTGCAATCTAATGTTTGAGAAAAATCCGACAACATTTCCCCTTAGCTATTCGAGTACGTCAATGCACATTTGCATGCACATACGTACTCGTGAGAACAAAAAGAGAAATACTATACTAAATTATTCTCAAATAAAAGATTACAACTAGCCTAACTTCATTAATCCTAAATGAGATAAAATATTCAAAGAGCAATCCCAACGGGGACTATCCGAGATTAACCCCTATTAGATTAATCTCGAACGGGTACCTACCTAAATTATTTTAAATTTTGATAATTTGGACCTATATGACAATACTATCAATTATATATATATATATATATATATATATATATATATATATATAATTTTATGCAAGTAATGAATATTATTCACTAATTCATAAATATGGTATTACATGTTGTTAAGCATATATTCATCAACAAATATATGAAATGAATTACAATCATGTGTATATATATATATATATATAATTTTATGCAAATAATGAATATTATTCACTAATTCATAAATATGGTATTACATGTTGTTAAGCATATATTCATCAACAAATATATGAAATGAATTACACCATCACATGATTGATCAACACAAACTATCTATTATTTTAGCTAGACATCAACATAATATGAAATAAAATTAATAAACAAAAAGATCTTGCTAGATTAATTACCTGAAATTATTCTGAAAATTGACAAGTGGTAGAGAAGAGTGTGACTAAGTCGAGCAGCAACGAGTAGGCCAACGAACAAAAAGATCAAGCAAAAAGAAAGGTGGAGATCCAACAAACAACAAAGTAAAAGAAATAGAGATTATACTTAGCAAATATTGAAGGCAGCGGCGCCTCTGGAAAAGAAAGAGGATACTATAAGATCTCTATATGAAATTAGGGTTGTCATTTGGTAAAATAAAAATATATATATATATATATATATATATATATATATATATATATATATAGCAACGGTTATTAAGAAAGAACCATTGTTAAAGGGAGATTCAAAAATGATTATTTCTTAATAATCGTTGTTAAAGGGCGATTCGGCAATGGTTATTAAGAAAGAACCATTGTTAAAGGGAGATTCAACAATGATTCTTTCTTAATAACCGTTGTTAAAGGGCGATTCAGCTATGGTTATTAAGAAATAACCATTGCTAAATATTTTCCAAAAGTTACAAGTACTATATGTAAAGGGATATTCAACAACGGTTTTAGTTTATAACCGTTGCTAAGCTATGCTGTTATAATAGTTTTTTTTAAGTAACCGTTGCTAAATCTTTTCCGATGCTTGGATAGTTTCTAAAGGAGTATTTTAACAAACGTTTTTTTTCTAGAAAACCGTTATAAATTGTGTTCACTATTATAATATTTTTGTCACTGACCCCTTTCAACAACGGAAATCCTCTATAACCGTTGTTAATTGAGTGTTGTCTAAGTCCATTTTTATTGTAGTAAAAGTCTCATATTATCTTTGTTCCTGATGTTATATAATTCTAGTTAAGTTAGTAATTGTTTCATATCCTATATATGTCCATCAATTACAGAAAACATATGCGATCGTATAATTATATATAATATCATTTTTAATTGAATTGGATTATGGATTCATTTTTAAAAACCCGTCTAACTCAGACCTGATCATATAATTATATATAATATATATATTTTAAATATTATATATATAATTTATTAGTGATTAATAAAATAATTATTTAAGAGTTAAAATTTTATATTATATTTTAATTATTATGTATTTTTTATTATATTTTTATTTTTTAGATGTTATATATTATTTTTTTATAATATTAATTTTTTTATATTTATATTTTTTAAAACATGATAAATATTTAATTTTTTAATTTATTATTCATAACTAATGTAAAATAATTATTATTTTTCATATATTTTTTATTTTTCTTATTTTTGAGTTATGATATGATTAACAAAATATACATTATCTAATATTAATAAAAATATATAATATATTATTTAATTAAAATATCAACTTATTTAACTCGTACAAACCCGTAAAAATTGATATGTAAAAAATTATATGGGTGACCCTTACAGACACCATTCAATTAGAGTGTACGATATATGATTCAATATGTTCGTTAGGTGTTAACTCTGTGAAACCAGTTGAATATTAGCTGTGAATCAGTTTTTGCTAGCTAAGATCCGACTAAAAATTAGACTTCAGAGAGAATCCTTGTTCTTCTCAAAAAAGATCCTAGCACGCGTTTCACACCTCTCTAGCTTGTGTGAGCAAATTGTACTTATGGTCTTGCATTTGCACGCATCTCATGAGATGCATTTATTACAGCTTAGTACTGTATGTTCTATTTTTCCACATATGAATCGGGAGGTCCCAACTGCTTGGGATTAATTTTGTTTTCAAACTCATCTTTAATCATTCGATTCATATCTAGATTGGAATAAAATATAAAAATAAAAATAATTTTCATCAAAATTGATGATTAAATATGAATCGGACGGTTGAGACTGGACTTGAAACCAAAATTGATCCCAAGTCATTGGAACCTCCGGATTCCTTTGCTCATATGAATCTACGTTGTTGCAACTTGCAACTACATATATAAAATTACAAACTAAGATCTCTACAGCCACAAACTTGCTTCTTATATATATGTGACAGAATGAACCTTTCATTTGACACTAATAAAAGTATTCAGTCAATATGAATTCCACCATGGAAGGTCTTTCAAATAATCTGAAATTGGTACACTATCTAGAGATATACAATTGGGAACAATTAATCTACAATTTTATAATATATATATATATATATATATATATATATATATATATATGCATGTACCTTAAAAGTTGGATATACTATAAAAATCAAATGTATATATACTATAATTATCTTTATTTTATAGCTTTTGTTACTTAATACGAGGTCGTAGTTCTCTTTCTATTGTCCTATATTCACACAATAATGGATGAGTTTTCTTTGAAAAACATTTTTTGTGGAAAATGTGACTTCGTACACATTTTTGCCAAACTTGGCAAAATGGAAGTAATTTTATATTGAGCTTTCGTGCTTTGATGACTCCATCTAACTTTGAACTTGCTTAATGCATGTAATGGGACGGTGCTCTTGAACTTTATGCTAAATAATTAGTTCAGTTCCAAACTACCAATTGATCTCTTTTCTAAATATTAGTGCGTGTTTTTCAAAGGTTTAGTCAAATAACCTTATCTGATGCACAAGATTAGTCGTCCAGTCAGTGCTCACATTATTCAAACTATAAATTCAAAATTTAGTACATGAACTAGTGAGAAAGATCCAAATATTAACCTACCAAAAGAAGTATTTCAACAGATTTTTAGAGGCGAGGTGAATAGCAAATTCTTTTGACATTCTGTTTCTTTTTCTGTATTTTCTATACATTACAAGTTCTCATTTGGTAATCCAAAAATATTGAATAATGTATGACAAAAGCACTGCATAATATTTGTGCAGAAAACAAACATAAGAAAACTTCAACATATTGCACCTAGATTGTCCTACATGCATAGTTGTTATTCCATTATGATTTAATGATAACTCAGTTTGAGCGGAGTTGAAGGAAAGATAAAAGAACAGGGTGAACTAATATAATTGCCAATCTAGAAAGATCAAAGTCGGACTATTGCAGCTCGATACCATGTAAAAAATAGAAAAATATCATGTATCCAGGGAAAAGTGAGATAGTATTATTTTACCAATTATTAGTATGTGACTATGTGCAGATGATGTTGTATATATGTAGTAACAGCTGACTAGAGAACTACAATTCTTATGCAGAAATAGTGTGTCTCATCCACGGAAGAAATCATATTCATTTTGCATCATCAGATCATTTACAGACACAATTTCATAATTGGTCATCCTTTGATCGTTATAGCCATATGAATGATTGGACCAAAATTTTCTTTATGCAAGAGGATTGATCATATTCATTTTCAATATTTTCCAGAAAGTAGACGGCAGATACCACTCAAGAGATGAAAAAAAGAAGTAAGATAACATCTAATAGATTGCTTTCCTGCACTGTAGTCGACGTTGCTTCACAAAGTCACAGTAACAAACAACAAGCAATAAGTGGGTGCCACAAGTAATTCACAATATGTCATATCGCTGTAATCCTGAGTGGACCAATCCTGATGCATACATACAAAGGTTTCAAACTTTCAATGAATTGGTTGATTTTGAGTTCGAACAAGTTATATAAAATTAGAATTCGGAATTAAAGATTGCAAAGTTGTCAATGATTACATTCTGAGATATTGACATTTTTCCCAATTCTAGAAATTTAATATAATCAAACAACAGACAAATGATAGTTTAGTACTCTCTGGTATGTGATTTTCAATTTTCTTGAACAATGGCATAGACTATTGCATAGCTGAGTTGAAAATGGCGAATAAGATAACCGGCTGGGCATGACCGCCAGACGAGGCTTATTGGTCAGTTGGTGATGCATCATACTGTTTCATTTTCTTCCATATAAACATATATAAATTTACTTTTTCATATTTTTTGTCATGATTTCAGGAGTAACCAGTGTATCTTTGGTCATGATGAAACAATTGTCCCTTGTCAATGCATTGATATTTTATACAGCCTGCAAGTCTCGTAGATCCAAAATTTGATTCAATGTACATGTTTTTTTTTGTTTTTCAAACAATATATTCTTAATGAAATTATATTTTTAGACGGTGAAACTGCAATGATAGTTATGGTTCTGCGCAACCTAAAATATGTGCTGGTTATCATTTGATCTATCCATTTACTTGTGTGTTCATTTATGTTTTGCGGAACCAATGACTTGTCCGTCCAACCTTTATAAAAATTTGACTTTCGAAAGCAGAACAGTGTTTCCAGTGCTGCTAGTCTCTCTGTTATGAAAAATTATTCAAGATATGCACAACCACAAAACTATCAAGCATTAAATTTAAACCAATGGAGCTGATACAAGCTTTCCGTATATACAGTTTTCTATCTCCTCTTTTGGACAACTTTTATAAGCCTCTAACTACTGATCATGTTGAGAAATGCAAAGAGCGGTTTCCAAAGTGAAGAAAAAGGGGGCCTTATGGAGAGAGTCACTGTCTAGAAAACCGCCCAAGAACTGCAAGCTTGCCAGAGAGAAAGAGTAGAAATTCTGAAAATATGAGTGTGAATACAAAAAAAAAAAATTGACAAATTTAATCATGCCTTGATGAAAATATCAGTGTGATCAAATTTATCTCAACATAGTTGTATTGATATAATTATATCTCGTTGTATTGTAAGTTTGAGGCTTTTAGTTTCAACTTCTAACTGGAAGTCAATCCTGATAGCAATACGAGACTTTTTCTGACAATCAATTTATGTTGAAGTCATACATTGTTTCTTAGTTTTACCAGTGGTTTATAACTAGCTTTGGCGATCCTTGATGCTTTGATTTTAGCTTTTGATGGTGGACCAGTGGTATATCAGCCGTACCAGTGGGGTTCCAGAGCTGTACCAGTGGTTTTCCATTAATTGCATCAGTTATTTTTCCTTGGATGAAGTAGATTTATATATACGTGATGCTTATCAATTATTTATTCATTTATTTTAATATTGAAGGAGTAAGTATTGATCTTTCTTCTGTTTCAGCAGTTAATCACAACAATTTGTACACAACAGTTTTTTTTAAATATGCAACTGTTAAAAATGATAATCCCCAAGTTTTGAGATCTGAAAAAAATTAACAGAATTTTCAGGATATCGATAAAATCTGAAAAGAGAGTAGAAAAAGAGGGAAATATAATATTGTTTGCCTAAAATACTAAAACATGCAATTAGCATAAGAAATGATTGAGATATTATGTCTAAATTGTTAAGGCATGTAATAACATAAGAAATATTTTAGTATTTTATGTTAAATTTGTGTGAGGTGCACTAAAGGCATTGACTAGTATAAATAGAGGTAATATGCTATGAGAAAAAAAATAGAGAAGAAAGAAAGAGAAAATAATTATGTGCATTTGTAATTCCAATTAAAGTTTAATAAAAATAGTTTTGAGAGTTCACTGAAAACTCACCTGTTCTAACATCGTATTATTCGAGAGTTGTGTTCTAAAAGACTGAGCGAGCACATAGTGATTGAAGTAAAATTATATATTGGTATCAGAACTCATGGTTGGTTCTAGGGGTAGTTTTCTCGATCAACTGATATTGTCAAAGTTGACAAAGACAAATTACGACAATTGTAGCATACAAATCAAAGCACTAATGGGTGCACAAGATATCTAAGAGATAAATAAATAAGGCTATGAAGAAGTTAATATTACAGTACAAAAGATAATAGAGACATAAATGAAGGCAACCAAAGAGAAGAAGATGAAGGATAAGAGCATTCTCTACATGCTCTTTCAGATAGTAGATGAAATAGGCTTCGAGAAAATTGCTATAAAATTATGAACCGAGTAAAGCAGATCGAATTGCAAATCTAAGCGGCGAACTCGAGATATCACATATGAAGAACAAGGAGAGTGTATCTGACTACATTTCTCGAGTTGTCGAGAAGAACCTGAGGTCGTTGGTAGATGAATTCGAGAACATTATGCGATCGAGGAATCAAAGGATCTTTCAACACTAATAATAGACAAGCTTGTGGGATCTTTGATGGCTCACCAGCAGACAAAAAAATAAGCAAGAGACTCTCGAAAAAGCATTGTAAGAAAATACGCATCTCAAGAACAATATGGAGAAAGTATATCTCGAGAGAACTCGAGAACGATGCTCAGATCTGGGAGAAAGGATATTCCGAGAGAGGATCCAATCAAGGTGGCATAGGACGGGGCAAAGACCGAGATGGTCATGGTAATAAACCCGACGTAGACTGCTATAATTATGAGAAATATGAGCACTATGCTTGGGATTGCTAGGCTGATATGAAGGTGGAGAGCAAAATCAACTACCCCGAGGAGAAGGTTGACGATGTGTTGATGATGGCGCACAACGAACTTAATTTAGGAAGTGAGATGGTATGATATCTCAACATAGGTGCAAGCAATTACCTATCAGGATACAATAATTTATTCGTTGAGATGAAGGAGATTGTAGGGACAATCTCATTTGGTAATACTTCAAAAGTCGAGGTGAAAGGCAATGGTAATATAAAATTTATTCAGAAGAATGAGGGAACAAGAATAATAGAAGATGTGTAATTTATTCTCAGATGAGGAGCAATATTTTGAGTATTGGCCAACTGATGGGGAAATGATACAAAGTAATCTCGAATGGAAGATCTCTGAATCTGAAGGACAAGGCCGACGGAATGGTGGCAAGTGTCGAAATGTTGTCGAATAGAATGTTCAAGTTGGATCTCAACACCATTCAAGAGAGATACCTAACAATTAGTTTAGAGAACAAGAACGAGTTGTGGCACCTCAGATTTTATCATCACGGATACGCAAGACTGAAGGAGGCGATGAGAAAGCAATCGGTGATAGGGCTACCGAGCCTCAAGTTTGAGAATCAACTCTAAAGGATGTGTTGTCGGGAAGCATGCAAGGGATTCGTTCAGGAAGGTCAAGTTTCGAGCTAAGAAGCCTCTCGAGTTAATATACACCGACATATGTGGCCGATCACACCTGCATCATTTGGAGGACGAAGATATTTTGTCACTTTTATTGATGATTACTCGAGAAAATGTTGGGTATATTTCTTAAAGGAGCAGTCATAGGTCTTTGAGACTTTCAAAAAGTTCAATGTCATGTTAGAAAAGAACACAGGGACGTACATCAAGTCTCTGAGATCGGATAGAGGTGATGAGTACCTGTCGAATAACTTTAAGAATGTTTACGAGGAACATGGAATCCGAAGGTTCTACATGGCTCCATACACTCTGCAGCAAAACGAGATGGCTGAAAGAAAGAACAGGACCATTCCCAACATGGTTCATTCGATTCTAAAGACGAAGAACATTCCGAAAGAGTTCTGAACAGAAGCTGCGCAATACACAATATATGTGTAAAATTGATGTCCTCACTAAATACTCGAGAATAAGGCACTGTAGGAATACTGGACATGACACAAGCTAAATGTGGCATATCTAAGGGCTTTCGGGATAGTGGGATATGCACATATTTCGGATCAAAGGAGGACCAAGCTCGATGATAAGAGCACGAAACTGGTATTCACAGGCTATGATGAGAGGTCAAATGCCTACAAGCTGTACAATCCAATCGAGAAAAAGATAATCTCAAGCAGATATGTTTATATAAATCAGCAAAGTGATTAGGACTGGAAGAAGTATGAAGAGCTCGAGATAAAAGAAGTCGAGGAACAATCCATAATCGTTATTCTGACACTGAACACCATGACCTCGAGACAACTCGAGATGAAGAAGCTGCACAAATAATCTAAAATGATGAGGTCTCGAGTTCAAGGAGCTCGCGAAACGAGGAAGAAAGCGAAGATGAAGAAGATGAGCCAAGACAACTCTAATTTCGAAGTCTAAATGACATTTACAACACTTTACAACACTATAGGAGAAGTGTATTTGGTGTGTTTATTGGCAGATGCCGAGAACATCATATTTGAAGAAGATCTCGAGATGAAAACAGAAGGAAGGCGACGAATGAGGAGTTCAATGCCATCGATGATAATGAGACTTAGGAACTAGCTGAGTTACCAAAGGGATAAAAAGTGATTGGAGTAAAATGAGTGTTCAAGAAGAAGATGAATCTACAAGGCAGGATTGAAAGGTATAAGACGAGATTAGTTGTAAAGGGTTATTGACAAAAGGTTGGTATTGGCTACAATGAGGTGTTTGTGCCAGTTACCCGAATGGAGACAATCAGGTTGTTGATCTTGATAGCAGGTTAGTTCGAATAGCCAATCTATCAGATGGATGTGAAGTCGACATTTTTAAAAGGAGTACTGTGGAAGAGGTGTATGTCGAAGAGGAGCAAAATGTGCTCAAGCTAAAAAAGGCATTATATGGACTCAAGCAAGCACTGAGAGCATGAAATATGAGAATTGATGGATACTTCAAGGAGAATGGTTTCAAGCAATGTCTGTACAAGCATGATATCTATGTGAAGTCGAGAAGAAGTGAAAGATTAATCGTGGCATTATATGTCGATGATATGAACTTTATGGGAAATAACTCGAGAATGGTTGAAGAGTTCAAAGGAGCCATGATGAAGAAATTTGAGATGACAGATTTTGTGTTGATAAAATATTTTTTGGGCCTCGAGATGAAATAGCATGAGAAAGGCATTTCTATCTCACAAGAAGTATATATGAAGGAGATTTCGAAAAGATTCGGGATGGAGAATTGCAATCTGATAGCGACATCGATGGAGCTTGGTTCAAAGCTTCCAAGATATGATGAAGGAGATAAGGTTGATGCAAATCTATACCGAAGTCTAATTGAAAGTTTGAGATATCTAACTTGAACAAGTCCAGATATAATGTTCGCTGTCAGCGTGGCAAGTCGGTATATAGAGAGACCGAGGACCTCTCACTAGAAGGCAACGAAGAGGATTCTGAGATATGTGCGGGACACAGTTAATGTCAGGTTATACTATTTGAAAAATAATAGTTTTAAGCTTACAAGTTACTCGGACAATGATTGGTATCGTATAGATGATAGGAAGAGCACTTCGGGATTCACGTTCAATGTTGGAGACATAGCCTTCAGGTAGCTCTTGAAGAAGCAAGCAATTGTTCGTGAATCAAGCGATTTGGCTAAGATATTTGCTATATGACTTGAAGCTGCCACAACTGGAGGCAACTGAGATTTAAGTGGATAATAAGTCAGCAATTGAGTTGGCAAAGAACCCCATACATCATGAGAGGAGCAAACACATTCACGTACATTATCACTCTATTCGACAACACATCAAGGAAAAGAAAGTTTGAGTTACTTATGTGCCAAGCAACAATCAAGTAGTAGATATCTTGAGATTAAAGGAGGATGTTAAAAATGGTAATCTCCGAGCCTCAAGATCTGAAAAGAGTCAATAAAATTTGTAGGATATCGATAAAATTTAAAAAAAAAAGAGTAAGGAAAGAGGGAAGTGTAATATTATTTGCCTAAAATGTTAAGATATGCAATTAGAATAAGAAATGATTGAGATATTATGCCTAAATTATTAAGACATGTAATAGAATAAGGAATAGTTTAGGATTTTATATTAGATTTGTTTGAGGTGCATTAAAAATACCGACTAGTATAAATAGGGGTAGTATGTTATGAGGAAAAAGATAGAGAAGCAAGAAAGAGAAAATAATTGTGTGTTTGTGTGCGACCCTTTTTCGCGCGCTCCGCACCGCCTTACTGGTGTTGGCGATGGGATGCGGAAGAAGGACACAGAGATCCCTCCTAAGCGTGCATTTGTTTAACGCTGGTTAATCCTACCGTTTAGACAAATTTGAATGCATATTTATGAGGTTTTTTAGTGATTGTGAGTTCTTGTAGATCCCGGTGGGCGCAAGCCCCCACCGTTAATTACCCTGGGCTGTTAACCTCGAGGCACCTCTAAATCTTTAAAAGGGGGAAGCAAATATTATAGTTAAATGATGGTCAAGCGGTCACGTGCTTCTATGATCGGGGTCACTATGAAATACCCTGGACTTACGATCAGATCAGTCCAGTGAGGCATGAATGACAGAAGATGAACTTACTAACAGATCAGTTCTATCTTTAGGGTGCAGTGCAAATTGAATCTACAAACAGATCGACTCGACTTACGTAGAGTGTTGACTGACGAACTTACCAACAGATCAGTTCGGGGTTTAGAAACAAGGATACATATGAACTTACTACAAATCAGTTCATGAAAGTAGGTAAAAAAGATACAAGTGAACTTACTACAGATCAGTTCACGGATACAGATACAAAGTAAATTGAATCTACTAACATATCGATTCAACCTACGTGGAGTGTGGATAGAAGAACTTACTACAGATCAGTTCGCTGATTGTTAATAGGTACAGATGAACTTACTAACAAATCAGTTCATTCTGTGATAGAGAAAGATGAACTTACTACAGATCAGTTCAATCTTTACCGCTTCGAGAGACGACCTTACTAACAGATCAGATCAATCTCTACGGAGGGATGGAAGGTGAGTCTACTAACAGATCGACTCAATCTTAATTGATATAGAAGATGAACCTACTACAGATCGGTTCAATCTTTGTTAGTCAATGCCAATCACACAAAATACAACTCAAAGCACTTAGCCGGTTGATCTTGAGGTTGGTGAATCAGGAGAAGGGCGGATATGGCCCACGTGGTACTTCTCTCTGATCTTCTAGATCATGGATTTCAGGCACTAAGCGGATCCATAAACCTAGGAACACAACTGCACACAAAGTCAAACTGAAGCGCTGAGCCACTTGATATTGACGCGTGTGTCAGTGAAAGAACCTACTACAGAACGGTTCATTCCACTGTTTAAGGATGAATCTACTACAGAACAATTCGATCCTTTGGACTAGAAGACAAACTTATCGACGGATTAGTTTGATATTACTAGCTTGACTGGTCATGAATTACTTGTTCATGACACAGAGTCATCATGATATCACCTCCTTGGACATCGTGATGTTCTTTCGCTTGTGCTAGTGTCATAGTCTTGGTCATTCTTCGACGGGCATCTAGATGTTCTTGTCTTGATTGGCTGTTCTGGATATTGCATTACTTGTGCAAAAATCACCGTGTTACTTCACATCCTTTTGTGTGAATATATTTGATTACCACTAAATCATAAGTCCTGAACACTCAGCCGACTCGCAGATTTAGGGTTAACTTGTGCACAACATTAAACTCTGGGCTCTTGGCTGGTTTAACATTGAGACATGTTTATCAGTGGGCGAGCTTCTAGACAAACCAGTTCAGAAGCTACCATATTGTGATGACTCATCAGCAATCGACAAAAATGTGTTACCACCTTATCAACCGTTATAACGATTCAAGATATCGTTACAACGTTTTTGGAAAATGGCAGGCTTGTCGGAGATGGTCAACAGAGGTCAAAACATTGCCAACATCTTGTAAAATATTACAACGATATGATGAACCGTATAACGATTTAAGAAATCATTACAATATTTTGGGGAATCGTATAACGATTCAAGGAATCGTTACAACGATTCCTTATGTAAAGGCATCATTATTCTTTTGCAAGGGATACCCATCATCCCTCATCTATACACTACTAATCCTAGGAGATAATCAGTGTATTAATGATCAATGGATCATCAATTTCAGTCGTCATGATGTCACCTCTTCAGACATCATAATGTTCTCCTTTTGAAGTCAACACACTCGCACTGTTGATGTAGATGTCTCAGTTGTCTTCTTGGCAGGTGTTAGGATGTTCTTGTCCTAGCTTTTACTAACTGACTGTTTCTGAGTGTTGCATTATTTGTACAAAAAATACTCTGTTGCTCTACACCCCTTGTGTGAGCTTATTTAATCACCTCTAAAATGCAAAAGGATTATTGCATTTATTATTGATTTTATTAACAAGATAATACCCTTTATTATTATCTCAATTACAAAGGTGATTTCATTTTTATTTTTAACTCTCTTTATTTTTGAAGAAAATTAGTTAAAAAAATAATAGAAAAATATTTGGCTATTATTCAGAATTTTATTTGAATTTTTAGGATATTTATAATAGCCAAAATAGCAAGTCAAAGCTTAGTCAAATAGGAAAAAGCAAACAATGTCATTTTGCTTTTAAATTGTTTCAGTACAGTAAAATTCTTAAAATTAAAATGTTTTTACATAGACAAATACTATGAAAAACAAAGAACTTTTAGAAATAAATTTGAATCAATTTAGAGTTTGGGAAGACCTCCAAATGATTTATTTACTCTTTATTTTTAATTTTCTATTATTAATTGACAGTTAGGCTTAATGAACTGGGCCGAATTCATTTCCTCTTTTATTTTCTCTTTATTTTTTTGAATTGGGCCCAGCACACAGTTGGGCCGGCCCTTTCTCTTTAAACTCCATTATTTAATGTAGGCCGTTGGATTGTGCTGAGATTAGTGCAGAGTCTTTTATTTAGATGTTTAAATGCACTTGGGCCGCTAGATTTAGTTGAGATGCGTGTTTAACAGATCTAAGGCCCAGATATTTCTAGACTTTGATTCCCTTAATTCTTAGTAGATCTTGTCCTTTGATGGTTCTTAAGATTTGCGGGCGCCTCAATAATCGTGCGAGAGAACTTTTGTAGGCTTCTGACTTATTGATGCTTCAAGATCCGTGCTAGGTGGAGGCTTCAGGTGATCGAAGCTCCTCCCCTCCGATCAGGCTAGTGCTTTAGAATCTCCTTACCTTAGTGAGTCCTCCTATGGCGTCTGATCGGAGATCCATACGGTGGCTGACACTATTTAGTCGTACCGATTGAGATGTATCAATCGGGATTGATACCGAGTTGGATTCCATGCCAAATTCGATGAATTCAATTGATTTTATTGACAATCACAAGCTCAATAAACATCTCCTTAGTATATATATATATATATATGATCTAGAGTGAGTACAAGGTTTCTTGCTTACTATCAATTGAGTTGAAGCACTCGTGTATTGGAGGCGTTCGGTACCGATTGGTACCGGTTTTAATTCCTTTCCAATTTGAGATGCTTATTGAATTTGCATACTCAATTGATAACTCTCAGGCCTAAAGGCTCACCTAGGCATTGCTAGGGCCAATGACTCGCTGAGATTGCAATGCTATTGATCGATTCATTCTCGAAGGATTTCGACGATACATTGATTTATGCCAGATTCAACAAATTCAATACAAAATTATAAAGCCTACCTTCTTAATTGAACGAATTATATAGCTAAGGTGACTAAGAGTTAACAAGTTTATACTCTTCAGTTATTATACAAGTAGATGCAAAGAAATCAATTAAAAATGGAAATTCACAATGGAAATCATATAATCACGAGTTCTTGATACTTGTGATTGATCAAGGCCTAAAGACTCACCAATCACCTTGTGATTGGGCCAGTGGCTCATTGGAGATTGCAATATTATTCAATGATCAATTCTGATAAAAGGAAGTAGCAAAATCAGAAAAGAATAAAAGGAAAATTTGCAAAAGAAGAAATCTTAACAGCAAGATTGAGTAAGAAACTTTCATCCATTACACAAGTGTGAACAAGATGTCTCAAACAATGAGAATTTCAGAGGAGAAGATACAAAAACCTAAACTTGATGAACACATGATTCAATTACCTTTTCCTCAAAATAGAAGTAACAATTGGTTGGCTCCCTTGTTATCTCTCTCTTTATAATAGCTAAAGAGTGTGTGTATGTAATCTCTATCTCAGTCTCTCTCTTCTTAGTCGAATCTCCTCTTTACTAGCACTGGTTCTTCAGTTTATATAGGTTTTAATCAATTGATTCACTCGATTTTGATTGGTTGGCTGCCTCTGGGTCGGATTGCCAGCTTGTACAAATCCTAGGCCTTCATCTCACTTCTATGAACGGTTGTGATGCATTGTGTTTGTTGTCGAAATTTCCTAACTGTTTTCTATTATTACTTGGACTATTCCGCGATTCAATTGACTTCATACTCTCAATTGTTTGTGTATCTCAACTGGCAAGTGGGCCCAGGATTGCCAATCTCTATTTAAACATTATACGGCCAATTTGAACGTCATTTCATTCATTTTTTAATTCCAATTTCACTGAACTAATTTCTGTCCCGTTTTCACCTCCTGATCAATTGGTATCTTATACACCCAATCAACTCATCAATTCACCTCCACTGGCATCGCCTTGCCTCAAAGAAGCTACTTTGCAACTCAATTTGACCTCTAGAGCACCAATTGGACTTCCCTCCTTAGCTCAATTTCAGGTACTAGCTCAATTTCATCTTCTGTTCATCTCACTTCCTCAATTGATCTAGTAGCATCTCTTATCCTATTACCTGATCATCGTTGTTCTCTTAGATTACCTTCAATCATGGTGAGGCGCCATGGAAAGAAGAGAATGCGAGCTGTATTGGATTCGAGCAATGGCGAGAAGAAGAAGGAGGGAGAGAGCTCTCTCTCGTGCGTGGATGCACCTGGCATGCGTGAGCCGAAACGCAGAAGAAAGGAAGAGCAGAGATTCAATGCATCTAGACCAGGTTCACCTTCCTTTTTGTCTCTCGTTTAAATCTATTTACTCTGGATTGAATAGGTAGGCTAGGTGGACTCGGCTTATAGCTTTATTTCATGCTCCCACTCTCATTGATCTGACTGCTGGGTCCCACATGTCAGATCTAATGGTTTAGGTATCTTAGTTAGAAGTTGATTTGTATTAATGTTGAGGTGGCAAAGTTTGATTGGTCATTTACATGATGAACAATCACCTAACACTAATGATCTGTTAATGATTGAATGATGTGGACCTGCTTAGTGGTGCCATGTGTACCACCTGTGCTGACTTGTACCAATCAGATAAGGCCACATGTAGTCTCTTGTGTGCACTGTGTGATGACATGGTACCAGTGAGTACATTCCACGTGGCACCAAGTGGGGCCCACTTGTCAGTCATCTTGTGGTATGGTGGGGCCCACAATGATGAGGTGGACCAATAAGGAAGTGCCATATGGCACTCAGCTGTTGAGGTGGCCTCATGGCATGCTGCCACTTGTCTAGTTGTTGTATCTCAAATAGTGAGGTGGCTTCATGGTATGCTGCCACGTAGCATGTATCTGATGATATAGTGACCCAAGGTGTTGCCATGTGGCATGCACCTGGTGAGGTAGCTGTTGATGTGGACCAGTAGATGAATGCCACGTGGCTTACCTTTGTTGACACGGCTTAACCAGGTGCTGCCATGTGTCTCTGTCTGATGGAGTGGCTGCTGATGTGGACCAGTAGGTGAATGCCACGTGGCATGTGTAGGGCCCACTTGTCAGATATCCACGCCAATGTGGGACCCACCTGTGCTGACATGGACCAATAGGGTTGTGACATGTGGCAGTTGCTTGCTGACTTGGCCCACTCTGGTGCTGCCACGTGGCACACTCTCTCTTTCTCTTCTTCTTATTTTGTATTCTCTGTGCTTCTCACACCGAGTTTGTACCCAGAGCTGTTGTTGTCCCCAAGTTGTTCCTAGAGTTGCCTTGATTAAATCTCAGCCCTTGATTAATCCCTTTAATCTGTTTTATCTTCTCTGAATTTATTTTAATAGCTCCACTTATCCAAAAATCATGAAATTTTCACCAAAAATCCCTAAATTCATGATGATCACCCCTGTAATTTTTAATTCTATTTTTTCCCCTGCATCTTTGAATTAAAAATTCTTTTGTCAAGAAAATCATGTTTTCTCCTCTGAATTAATCCCAGATTTTAATTGTACCTCAATTTCTCTGCCAAATATCTCTCTCTTGCAGAAACCACCCTAATTAAATACCAATTAGACTTGTATTGACATTTATTAGGGTTTGATTTGATCAACAGTTGATTACTTGTCAATAGTTGATACAAATCCCGACTTGATCAGATGTTTGCAACATTAGCACCTGACCAGTCTTGTGAAATTGACTTTCAATTTACTTGTATGAAAGCAAAATCACATTGAAATTTCTTGTAGTTGGCTGTATCAAAATACTTGCTTGGCATTGACACAGTTCTCGTTGTATAGGGATTGTACTACTTCAGTTCTTAGAGTTTGCTCTGAGGGTAGATTCTTAGGGTTTAATCCTGACTCCTTTGATATTTGTCACTGAGGTGTGGGACCCACCTGTCAGTGCAAAGTACTTAGATGGATGACCCCTCAGGAGATCTCTCTCTTCCAAATCTCTTGAGGGTCATCCATCTCGAATGAACAGGAGGTGGTAGTGCTTTTATACCTCTGACATTTATTTAGGATTTCTTTGTGGGATTAATATTTAACCCTTGTTCCGGCTTGAATAGGTTTAGTGGATGGGTTAGGTTAGGGCTGTTGAAGCTGCTTGTGAGGGACTGTCAGGTCGGTCCCACTTGTCGAAAAAGCATGATCACATGGGTGACACCCAAGAGATCTCCCTTCTCTCTTGAGTCTATTGGTTGTCACCCACGCCGAGTGGATAGTGGATGGTGGGGTATTTATATCCTTGTTTTGTACTTAGGATTTTCTTGTGGGACAAATAGGGTTGCTCCGGAATTCGGCAGCGACTTCTTCTGGCTGGTGGTCCCTCTCTTCCTTGGTCTTTTCTTTTCTCTTCTTATGATTTATTATTGATAATTGATTTTCATTCTTAATTATTCAGCTGTTTAATCCTTGAGATTTTTCAAGGGTAAACAGTTTGTAATTCCGGTTGAACTTAATAAAAATAGTTTTGAGAGTTCATTGAAATTTCACTTGTTCTAACATCGTATTATTCAAGAGTTGTATTCTACAAGACGGAACGAGCACCTAGTGATTGAAATAAAAAACTACAACAACATGCTACAATTTGTTATACAAATCACTACAATTAATCTATCTAGTCCTTATTATCAAGAAATTTTAAAATTCTACTTGATGCGACAAACTCAGTTGATCCCTCTGAATCTGAACCGATACTGACCCTATTTTTTTATAAAGTCAATCTCATCTGACTCCAATTGAGTTTAGTTGGAGAATCCAAATTCGATCTGAATCAAACTTGACTCCTGAAAAAAACTAACACTCAAATTAATGAACCTAATTTTTTACCCAAAAATCATTATGATAAAACCATCCCGACCGGATCTGCTTGGTTGCTGCCACTAATGTTATCAATAATTTTCTTCACTATCAATAGATTTCAGGTTAAACTATAGCATACCGTCCATTGAGCTAGTAGAACTTCTCTAATGAATTTCAAGCAGAGACATTAGTAAAGGTGGATAATGATGTAATCAATGCAAAAATAACCTTGTGCGACCCTTTTTCGCGTGCTCCGCACCGCTGTGGGCGATGGGATGCAGAAGAAGGACACGTAGATCCCTCCTGAGCGTGCATTTATTTAGTGCCGGTTAAATTCAACGCTCAGACACACTGGGATACACATTCAAGGGTTTTTATTAATTGGTGATCCTTTTAGATTCCGGTGGGCGCAAGCCCCCACCGTTAATTACCCTGAGCTACTAGTCTCGAGGCACCTCTGGATCTCAAAAGGGAGAAGTAAATACTATAGCTAAATGATAATCACATGGTCGAGTGGTCAAGTGATTCGGTGATGGGATCACTAAAGCACTATGGACATACTAACAGATCAGTCCAGTGAGGCAGGAAAGGAAGAGTATCTTTGGGGTACAATGTAAATTGAATCTACAAGCAGATCGATTCAACTTACAAAGAGTATTGGCAGACGAACTTACTACAGATCAGTTTGAGATTTTTAGAGATAGGTGAAAATGAACTTACAAATAGATCAGTTCATATTCAAAATAGATAATAGATGTAGATGCAGATACAGATGAACTTACTACAGATCAGTTCATTGAAACAGATAACAGAGGTATAGATGAACTTACTATAAAATCAGTTCATGAATTCATGAATGCAAGTAAAAAAAATACATGTGAACTCACTACAGATCAGTTCACAGATACAGATACAGTGTAAATTGAATCTACTAACAGATCGATTCAACCTACGTAAAGTGTAGGTAGACGAACTTACTACAGATCAGTTCGCTAATTGATGACAGATACATATGAACTTACTAACAGATCAGTTCATTTTGCAATAGAGAAAGATGAACCTACTACAGATCGGTTCAATCTTTATAGCTCCGAGAGACAACCTTACAAACATATCAGATTAATCTCTACAGAGGGATAGACGACGAGTCTACTAACAGATCGACTCAATCTTAATTGATCTAGAAGATGAACTTACTAACATATCAGTTCAATCTTAACTAGGCAATGACCAATCACACACAATACAACTCGAAGCACTGAGCCGGTTGATCTTGAGATTGGTGAATCAGAAGATGGGTAGATATGACCCACTTGTTCATCTTGCTGATCTTCTAGATCATGAATTTTAGGTACTGGACGAGTTCATAAACCTAGGAAACACTCTTACACACAAAGTCAAACATGAAGCGCTAAACTAGTTTAACTTTGAGGCATATGTGTTAGTGAATGAATCTACAAATAGATCGGTTCAATTTCACTATTTAGAAGACGAACCTACTACATATCAGTTCAATCTTGTGGCTTGATAGATGAACTTACAAACAGATCAGTTCGATCTCTTAAATTAGAAGACAAACTTACAAATAGATGAGTTTAATCTTACTAGTTTGTCAAGTCAAGAACAGTTGTTCAAGACACAGGGTCAGGAGACAGTGGACAGAGTCCCTACAGTTGTCTTGTTTGACCTCCTAAATCATGAATTTTGAACACTTGGCTGATTCATAGATTCAGGGTCACCTTGTACACAAAATTAGACTCGGAGCTCCTAGCTGGTCTAATATTGAGACAAATTTATTAGAGAGTGAGTTTATAAACAGTTCAACTTAAATCTTCTTATCTAGCCAGATCATGGGCTTACGAGCATATCAGTCTCATATCAGTCCACCACTAGCCTTGGGAGGTGGCCAGTGTATTGATAATTAAACACCAATTAGACTTGTATTGATGCCTCATTAAGGTTTGAATTAATCAACAGTTCATTAAATGTCAACAATTGATATAAATCTAGACTTGATCAGATGTTTGCAACATTGACATCTGATCAGTCTTGTGAAATTGACTTTCAATCTATGTTCATGAAAGTGATTTGGCCAACAGTTGATTACTTGTCAACAGTTAACACAAATCTTGGCTTGATCAGGTGTTTGCAACATTGGCACCTGGTCAGTCTTAAAAGCAAAATCACATTGAAATTTCTTGTAGTTGGCTGTATCAAAATATTGGCTTGGCATTGACACAGTTCTCATTATACAGGGATTGTACTGCTTTAGTTCTCAGGTTTGCTCTGAGGGTTTGATTTGAGTGATGATTTATTAGAGTTTGATCTTGACTTTCCTTGATATCTATCACTGAGGTGTGGGACTCACCTGTCAGTGAAAAACAATCAAATGAATGACCCTTCAGGAGATCTCTCTCTTGAATCACCAAAACGGGTTCTGAAGTCTTGAAGAAATTGAAGGGCATACTTTGGTGTACATATCCGACACACTTTTCCCTTCCTTCTTTCTTCTCTTTCTTTTTCCTATTGAATTTGCCGTTTTTGTACTAGACTCGGCCATCTCTCCATATTGCGCGATTCCTAGGCGTCCTCGGAGTCATTATCTCTTTCTCAATAAGGATCTTGAGGACTGGACGCCCATAGTTAGGGTTACACGCGGCACTCCCGTGTACCTTCGGGCTGGTGGTCTGATTTTTCATGATGAGCAGCCTCACGACATCATGCTTTTGCTACCTCGAGATCTTTCAGTTGCAGCACCTCTCACCCATCTTCTTGGCAAGGAGATGATTGACGGAGAGACCTCTCTTTGGGTCGGTATTGACTTCAGTCTTCCACTCAGATACCATGGCCATCAGTTGGATTTTACCCGCTACACCCTTGCACGGGAGAGGGACATTCTTTGCAGCTCAGGTGTGTACAGCTGTATCTTCCTGTCGATGTTTCAGTATCACATCGACATGCCTTGGCTTTCTGCTTTCTGCGAGCGGTGGAACTACTCCACCAACACCCTCTTCATTGATGATCGGGAGTTGACCCCTACATTGTGGGAGATCCGTCAGTTGATTGGCCTGCCTGTGTTCTTACTGTCAGAGTGTGACTTGAGGGACCCTTCCCTGCACCCGGCTTCTCTTCAGGAGATTTACAGGATTTATAATCAGCTGAGGGGGCAACACCTTTCTGTCCCTTTCAGATTCTGAATTTCTAATTTCACCGATCAGTTACATTCTCATCCAGAGTGTTGTGCTTCCACCCGGGACCCTTTCGGCACGGGCGCCCTGATCTTTATTGTGATGTACTCACTCTCCCGCAGGACACTTTATGCTCACATGACATCAACTGGGAAACTTATTTGACAACCTTTCTCTCTTGGTGGATATGCTTCTTTCTGCTTCCCAGCTCGGGGGCTCACACCATTCACCCTTCAGTATTTGTGATAGCGAGTCAGATTGCTCGTGGTGAGAGAGTCTCATTGGCTGTGCTAGTTTTGGTCAATATTTATAGGAGCTTGCGGGGCTTGACCTCTTCACACGATCCTTCTAATTGCAGAGAGCTGGTGCCTTGGCACTTCATCAGCGGGTGGTTACACATGCACTGGTCTAGCGTGTATCACCCATCTTTATCATCAGACTTAAGGGCCAGCCTGCCTATCCCGAGTGACTTAACCGATACCGAGCCTACCTCCCTAACTCCTGAGGATGCTCATTTCAGATTTTATCACAGTCGTGACCATCTGAGACTAGCTCACGCTAGAATGGCCACTCGTCACTTGGCTATGATTGCTTATAGGTCTTTGATTGATGCAGTGCCTTCTTCTAGGGACTCTGGCCCTCTTAGAGGTCAGCCGTCACTTGGCTATGATTGTTTTGGATTATTTCATCAGCTTTCGCCACAGATTCTTGCCACTCCACATCGGCGATTATGCTTTCATAGAGCCTTATTCTTCGCACAGATGTGCGCACTAATTCGGCTTGGATCAGGACGTGCCTGCCTTCCTTTTCCGCCCTGAGTCTTTGGCAGCCGATCTTGAGGGTCTTGGGTGTTGCTACTCACATCTCTTCCGCTTAGAGACGGTCTCCCACTTTCAGATGGTACCTACTTCTCGTGCACCCACTTTCTCAAGGCGTTATATTTGGTGGTACCACGATGTCATCCGCTCGTAACAGTCATATACTCCTTCAGTGATGGCACGCAGTACTTTTCCCAGGGGTAGAGGCAACTGGTCATCTGGCCTCTCTTATGATGATTTCATCCCTTTTCCACCTTTTTCTTCAGAGCCGGTGGACTTTCAGGGGTTAGACAGTCGCTGTCCTTGCTCGTTTACCCGGACTCACCTCATTGGTACACTTCAAACTCATTTCTCTCCTTCTTAGGTTTTAGGTTAGACTTTGATAGGTTTTCTTTTGATCAGATTCTGCTTATGATTACGATGAGGCGGAGCCTAGTTTCTCGGTCCCTCGCCTGCGAGCTAGTGGTACACATGCTCAGCCAGCTGCCGAACCATCTATTTCAGCCACCACGGAGGGAGGTTAGGACGACACTTCTCGGTTGCCTTCTCCATTTTCCTTTCCTTCTCCCACTCCAGGTAATCCTTTTTCACAGACTTGTCTTATCTTATTTAGGCATTTTAGTTCTAGCTCTGATTAGAATTCATTTTTTACTTCCCAGCTCATGAGGCATCGTCCTCGGAGATAACCCGGGATGACATCTTGGCGGACCCGTCGGCGCCAGCGGATGTCGTATCTTCAGAGTTCTGCACTGACTCTGGCGTCGCAGGTTTATATGTACCCTTTTAGTGTTTTGCTTGCTAGCGTATGCTTGTGTTACCTCCTAATGCACATATTTGACAGGTTTTGAAGCTGATTATGATGATATGGCGTCGCCACATCGATCAGAGTCTTTCTTTCAGGACGATTCTTTTTCACCGTCGGTCTTGCTAGTCCCTACTGGAGATGGCGACTCCTTTGAGGTGGTTCTGGGGCCAGTTCTCACACTTGTGAGATCAGATGAGGCTTCTTTTGAGCAGGAGGGTTTATTGGTTGTCAAGCTCGTGGGTGACGAGCCAGTGTTGATTGAGGGAGATTCATCCCACATCTCCACACCTCTTGACGAGCAGTCTCTCATGATTATAGTGTTAGTTTATAATAATCTTGAAGTCAATAATACGATAAATTGGTTATATAAAGCTTTGTTCATGAATTGAATATTTAAACGATATTTTATTTCCTTGAGTATTATTGAATTTATGAATTATTTCGAGTTCATGACTAGAATTGTGAAACTTCATAATATAGAATATACTCTTAAAAGTCACTAAACAAGGTAATTAGCAGAAACACTAATTAACCGCTATCAGGTTAGTATGTGGATTAAATGATGGTCAAGTTTTACAGACCATAGACAAAGAGTTTTCATTTTAATCACATAGATAGATGTTCTAAGAACATCGTATTTGACAGACTCCGAATGAAACATTAAATGAAATTGTGTTCGTGTCATTAATGTTTTCGTTCAGTGTTAAATTCTAAAGTATGAGGTATTCGTCTTTCTTACATAAGATATGCATGTGTGTGATTTCTACCAAACATTATCCGTAAAAGGTGGCTATAAAAGTAGCTCTTATACAGAGGAAGATGGTTTGTCAAAAGTACTATTGTCCCTCATATTTCTATACGAGTTATAGCATCACTAGGTCCCTTGATAGAGTAAGATTATCTGCTAGCAGTATAATTACAAGAGTAATTATATTTGATAATTTACTCATGATCAAGAAAAAATTAAGTTTGCAATGATGACACATACCTAGCTTGAAACTGATCTGATAGCTATGAGACAAAATAATTAAACACAAGTAAATAGTTTATTGGATCATGATATTGTACAATACATCATCATTTATGTAATTGGATGGTCATAGTGCATTCTGCCATGATAGACCTTTGAAGCCCTAGGATGATGGTATTGAAAGGTCAAGATAGTGAAAGAATGTAAAGAACCTAAAGTAGAAATATATAAACCAATTTGAGGCTTAATGTTCAAGTGTAATGGCAGCGGAATACGATTTAAATCAATTCAATTCTCACAAGAATATAGCAATAAAAGAAATGTGAGAAAAGAAAGTAAGATAAAGTAAGAACACAAGATGTAATGGAGTTCGGCTTTAACAATGCCTACGTCTCCGGGACCCTCAACCTCTAACAATTGAGGTTGAGCCGATATATTTAAAAAGGGTTTTTACACTTGTAGAACTTGGTCTCTTACAAAAATGGGCTGCCAAGCCTATCGGTAACAAGAGTGACAACACACTCAAAAAAGTGAGTGACAACACACTCAAGAAAAGGTGAGCGACAACACACTCAAAAGAATGTTTTCAAGAAGATCACGAAGGATCAAGTTGGGAGAATAGAGAGAAGCAAGATTGAGCTTGAACAAAGATTTGGCTAATTGAGTGTTTCAATCTATTGAATTATCTCTCTCACTTTGTATATGGCTAGTAATCTCTCTGGAGTAATGAACGGTTCATTCCACTGTTCGAGGATGAATCTACTACAGAACGATTCAATCCTCTGGACTAGAAGACAAACTTATCGACGGATTAGTTTGATCTTACTAGCTAGATTGGTCATGAATTACTTGTTCATGACACAGAGTCATCATGATATCACTTCCTTGGACATCGTGATGTTCTTTCGCTTGTACTAATGTCATAGTCTTGGTCATTCTTCGACGGGCGTCAATATGTTCTTGTCTCAACTGACTATTCTGAATGTTGCATTACTTGTACAAAATCATTATGTTACTTCACATCATCTCGTGTGGGCATGTTTAATCACCCTTAAATCATGGGTTCTGAGTATTTAGCCGATTCACAGATTCAAGGTTATCTTGTGCACAATATTAGACACGGAGCTCTTGGTTGGTTTAATATTGAGACAGATGAGTTTAAAACTATCATACATGTTATATCTCATCAATCAGTCAATCAAGGTATATCATCACCTCGTTGATCATTCACATTCTAGAAATTGTGTAACGATTCAACAAACCATTACAACACTTCAACAAATCATTATAACATTTCCACAAACCGTTATAACGCTTTCAGAAGATATCAGACTTGTCAAAAAAATTGGTCAACAAGGGTCAAAACATTGCTAATGCTTTGTATATCGTTCAACGTTTTAGAAAGTCATTACAACGATTCTCTAATATATGTTGACTTGTCAGAGAATGGTCAAAGTGTTGCTAATGTCCTGTGAAGCGTTATATAGATTTGATGAATCGTACGATGATTTAGATAATCGTTACGACGATTCTTCAGAACATATTGACTTGTCAGAGAAGAGTCAAAGCGTTGCCAACGTCTCATGAAATGTTCAACGCTTTGATAAACCGTATAACGATTCTTTATTATTATTATTATTATTATTATTATTTTATTATTAATATTTTTTTTATTATTTTTAACTCTATTTATTTTTGTAGAAAATTACTCACAAAAATAATAGAAAATAAGTTGGCTATTATTAAGAATTTTATTTGAATTTTTTTTGAGATTTTTATAATAGCCAAAGTAATAGGGTTTTATTTTTTATTATTTTTAAATTCCATTTATTTTTGTAGAAAATTATTCATAAAAATAATAGAAAATGAGTTGGCTATTATTCAAGATTTTATTTGAATTTTTGGAATTTTTTATAATAGCCAAGATAATAGGTCAAATCTTGGTCAAACAGAAAAGGCAAATGAAGTCATTTTGCTTTTAAATTGTTTCAGTAGAGTAAAATTCTTAAAACTCAAATATTTTTATATAGAAAAATACTATGAAAAACAAAAAATTTATAGAAATAGATTTCAGTCAATTTGGAGTTTAGTAACGTCTCCAGATGATTTATTTACTCTTTATTTTAATTTTCTGTTTTTAATTGACAGTTAGGCTTAATGAATTGGGCCGAGATTAATTATTTCTCTTCTTTTCTCTTAATGGGCTTGCTCTAGCTGGGCCGAGATTAACCCATTAATTAATCTGAGTCATTAGATCAGTATCAAGATTCACACGGATCTTTCATTTAATGCTTCATTTTAACTGGACCGCCAGATGTTACTAAGATACGTGCTTGACAGATCTGAGGCCCAGATCTTCTCTCATTTTGGTTCCTTAAAGTCTTGGCAGATCCCACACGTTAATAGATCTCAAGATTGGTGCAGCGCTTTAATAGTTTTCTGAATGGTATCCTCTGCGCTCCTAACTTTCTGATGCTTCAGGATTCCTGCAATATGGCGTTTTCGGTGATCAACACCCTCCCCTCCGATCAAAACTATACCTCGACGTCGTCTCAGGATGTAAAGTCTCACTATGATGTCTGATTGAAGATCCATGCGATGGCATGGGTTGTATTAGGGTACCAATTGAGATGTGCCATTTGAAATTGGTACCGATTTGGATTCTTATCAAATTCAATCAATGTCATTGATAATTGCAAGATCAATAAGCATCGCCTTAACATGTAAATGTGATCTAAGGTGAATGTGAGTGTTCTTGATCACTATCAGTTGCACTGAAGCACCAACAGTTTGAAAGTGCACGGTACTGATCGGTATCGGCCTCAATTCCTTTCTATCTGAGATGCTTATTGAACTTGCATACTCAATTGACACCCCTCAGGCCTAAAGGCTCACCTAGCTTCAACTGGGGCTAGTGGCTCACTGAGTTTCAAGGTGTTTCAACGCGATACCAGTTAATTGTACATGAGACTATTCGATATCGATTTTGAACTTGTCAGAATCCATGACACTCGCTGAATTATTGCGTTTAATCAACACTTCTCAGGCTTAAAGCTCTCCTAGACATTACTAGGGCCAGTGGCTTGTTGAGATTACAACAATTAGGATTGATTCATTCTCACATCTTAGCGATATGTTGATCTGTGTTGAGATCAGTATATTCATTCAAAATTGCAAAGATTAACTAAATTAATTGATTAAAATCATGCAGTTAGGATGATTAGAGAATAGAAAACTATCATCTTTCAGCTACTATGCAAGTATAAATAGAAAAATCAATTAGAAAATGAAAATTACAAGGGAAATCGATGTAATAATAATTGAATCGCAAATTCTTGATGTTTGTGATTGATCCAGGCATAAAGGCTCGCCAATCACCTTGTGGTTGGGCCAGTGGCTCACTAGATTCAATCAATTAGTACTAATTGAGATTATTCAAAGGAGAAACAGTAAAGAAATGGAAGAAAAGAGCAAATTTTCAAAAGGAAGGCAACAAAAATAAAAAAGAAATCAAATTGACTTTTTAACATGTATAGATTGAATACTTAGAATTCAACTTTAAAAAAAGAAATGCACAGAAACGCCAATTGAATTGATTTGCATAACTAATTATCTTGAATTCTTTTATAAAAATGCAAATCAATCAAACTCTCCTTATCAATTTTTGCATCTCTCTCTCTCTCTCTACACTAGTGAGTGTGTGTGTGTGTGAATGTGCTCTCAATTGCTTCAGAATCTTCCCTTTCTTCCTCTTTTTCGATTCTCTCTTTCTCTCTCTCCCTCCTTCTTTTTTTCCTGATTCTTGGGTTTATATAGGCTTCAACCGATTATTTGCTTAATTGTGATTGGTTGATCACCCTTGAGTCAGATTGCCAGCTTCTACAAATCCTAGGCCTTCATTTTCACTTGAATGAACGGTTGTGATGCATTGTGTTTGTTGTCGAAATCGCCTAACTGTTTGTTGCCGCGATCTCATTCGTCCGGGACAAAAATCCGGACGGTTGCGGGAGTGAAGGTGGCCATTGGAGTTGGGTCGTAGAAAGTGAGTTCTTGAGGGATGGGCCTTGTGCAGGAGTGACATCATATGCAAATGTCCGTCCAGCACTCCTCTTTTTCTAATGATTGCTTATAGTTTTTCTAACCTCCTCATTACTAACGGTTGCAAAATCGTTAGTAAATTACATTAAAAACCGTTAGCAAAGCCCAGTCCCGCCGTAGTGTAGGAAAAAATATTAGATATTTGAAGTTTTCGGGCCAAAAAATATCGTTTTCACCCTTAAAAATGCATTTCAAGTTTATTTAAAGTTTTTAAGTTCTGTTTTTTTCACTTTTTTCTTTGTATTTTTCCTTTGAAATTGTATAAGTTTTTATATTATTGAGTAAGAAAGATATATTGTTCAGTAAATATATTTTTTTCATTGTATGAATAATTATATTTATTTTATATTATTTATTGAATGAATAATTTGTTCTTAGTTTATTTGTCATATGTATAGAAAGCTAAGTTTACAAAAAAAAATACATAAATTCTTTGCTAATGGTTTATTAGCAAAAGTCGTTAGTAAGAATGCAAAAATAAAATTCAAAAACCCTTTGCTAACGGTTTTTTTAACAAAAATCGTAAGTAAAAATTAAAAAAAATCGCAATACCCTTTGCTAACGGTTTGTTTTTAGCAAAAATCATTAGCAAAACTTTTAAAAAACTCGCAACACCTTTTGCTAACGGTTTTTGTTAAAAACCATTTACAAAACTTCAAAAAAATATTTCACAGTTGCATTTGCTAATGGTTCTTTATTAAAAACCGTTAGCAAATGTCCGTCCAGTGCTTCTCTTTTCCTAATGGTTGCTTATATTTTTCCTAACGCTCACCCATTACTAACGGTTGTAAAACTATTAGTAAATTAGTTTAAAAATCGTTAGTAAATCCCAGTTCTTCTGTAGTGATTGACCAAATATTAAGAAAAAAAATTACCAAAACATTATTATTGAAATAGACATTTGTTTATTATGTACGTGTGATATATGATTATTTTTTACTCTTATTGTCTTGTATTGATATTTATGTGGAATATTTTATCATTTATCTTGTGTCCCTTTATTATTCACATGAAATTATTTCGTTAAAAGTTATCCCGAAGAAATGAAAACAAATATTGGATCCTGTTTGTAATTTTTGCGCGCACAATAAAATAAATTTATTATAAAATTAATGATAGATATTTCACCTCCTTCATCTCATCTCATAATGATAGAAGTTTTTCATTCTCTTTACCTTCTTCTTAATTCTAGATTTAATTTTGTATTAACTTTCTCCTTTATTACATGATGTTTCTCTAGCCTATAAATAGAGGCTTGTATGTTGTTGATGGTTATACATCCCTAGAAGAGATAATATAGAAATAAAATTTTAGCCTCACAACTTTTGTCATCTATTTTTATTTTATAATACGTTATCAGCACGAATTCGCTTTAGTCGAGTTGTGATGGAAGTTTATTTTATAGTAGAAGCACGAGATCGACATAATCAGGTTATCGTAATATTGTCTCTAAAAAGTGGTACACTTATATTATATTTTATCATTTTATCATTAATTATAATATCTATTTTCTTGATGATATTGTTCTTATATTGGACGAGACTAATATTTTCATTCCCCGAAGAGAATGATAAAATAAGTAAATACGAGAAATATTTTTTTATTATTTATTCAATAACCATAAGTTATTGATACTTTTAATGGCGAGAAGTCATTGTATATGATAATTGAAAGTTTTATCAAAATGTGTTACAGTTGATAATCTGAAGTTATAGATATACTTAATAACCGGAAGTTATTATTTTATTCAACTAAAATGATAACCATAAGTTATCAATTAGATAAATAAATATAATGTCTCTAATATTTCTCTTAATGACCTGAAGTTATTTAATATTTTTTTCTTTAGTAATTTTCATAAATGGATGTTCGATTAAATTTATTAATATTAGTAGTATTTTTATTTTATTGTCCTTATGGCAAATCTTACTAAACTTGAATTCGTTGCTCTTGATATATCGGGCAAGAACTATCTCTCATGGACTTTCAATGTTGAGATTCATCTTACTGTAAATAATCTTGGAGATACAATAAAAATGAAAATAAGGCCTCCCCGCAGGAGAAAGCCAAAGCAATGATATTTCTCCGTCATCATCTCCATGAGGATTTGAAAACTGAATATTTAACGGTGAAAGATCCGTTAGAATTGTGAAAAAATCTAAAAAAAAAATATGACCATAAAAAACAAGTGCTCCTACCAAAACCTCGTTATGAATGGATTCATTTAAGATTATAAGATTTTAAATCTGTGAGTGAATATAATTCCGTAATGTTTCGCATAACATCTGAATTATAATTATGAGGAGAAATGATTACTGATGAAGGCATGTTAGAAAAAATATTTTCCACATTTCATGGTTCGAATTTGCTCCTACAGCAGTGTGTAACCCTTTTTCGTGCGCTCCTCACCGCCTTTTGTGGTGGTGACGATGGGATGCGGAAGAAGGACACAGAGATCACTCCTAAGCGTGCATTTATTTAACGCCGGTTAATTCTACCGTTTAGACCAATTTGAATGCACATTTAGGTGGTTTTTTGTGATTGTGAGTTCTTGTAGATTCCGGTGGGCGCAAGCCCCCATCGTTAATTACCCTGGGTTGTTAACCTCGAGGCACCTCTGGATCTTTAAAAGGGAGAAGCAAATAGTATAGCTAAATGATGGTCAAGTGGTCATGTGCTTCGGTGATTGGGATCACTGAAGCATCTGGACTCACCAATAGGTCAGTCCAGTGAAATGAGGTGGTGAAAAGATGAACTTACTACAGATCAGTTCAATCTTTACCGCTCCATGAGGTAATCTGATCAACATATGAGGTTGACCTTCGCGGAGGGACGAAAGGTGAGTCAACTACAGAACGACTTGACCTTAGTTGACTTAGAAGATAAACTAACTAGAGAACGGTTTAATCTTCACTAGTCAACGACCAATCACACAAAATACAACTCGAAGCACTCAGCCGGTTGATCTTGAGGTTGGTGAATCAGGAGATGGGTGGATTTGGCCCACGTATTTCTTCTCACTGATCTTCTAGATCATGAATTCCAAGCACCAAACTGATTCATAAACCTAGGAACATAACTGCACACAAAGTCAAACGTGAAGCGCTGAGCCAATTTGACATCGAGGCGTGTGTCAGTGAAAAAACCAACTACAGAACAGTTCGTATTCACTATTTTATGGATGAATCTACTACATAACGATTCAATCCTACTGTTTACCCTTGGAAAATCTCAAAGATAAACAGCTGAGTAAATGAAAATAAATATCAATTATTGATAATAAAACATAAGAAGGAGGAAAGAGAAAGGGCAAGAGAAAAGGCCCACTGATCAGAAGAGGTCGCTGCCTAACCCCGGAACAAATCAATTAATCCCACAAGGGAATGTCAGAGTGAGAGATAGAGATATAAATACTCCACCACCTCCTGCTCATTCGAGGTGGCTGACCCTCAGGAGATTCCAGAGAGAGAAAATCTCCTGATGGGTCAGCCATATGATCATATTTTTTCTGACAAGTGGGACCCACCTGACAGCCCCTTACAAGCGACTCCAACAACATAGACCTAGCCTATTTTACTAAGAAATCTAATCAAACCGGAACAAGGATTAAGCACTAATCCCACAAGGAAATCCTAAGTGCAAAGCAAGGGTATAAATATCCCGTCATCCACTGCTCATTTGACGTGGATGACGCTCAGGAGATTCAGGAGAGAGGAAGAGATCTCCTAATGGGTCATCCATGTAATCATGTTTCACTGACAAGTGGGCCCCACACTTCAGTGACCAAACATCAAAGGAGTCAGAATTAAACCCTAAGAATCTACCCTCAGAGCAAACCCTAAGAACTGAAGCAGTATAATCTCTATACAACTAGAATTGTGTCAATGCCAAGCTAGTATTTTGATACAACCAATTATGGGAAATTTTAAATGTGATTTTGCTTTCAAGGCTGACTTGGTGCCAAAGCTGTGAGCAATCACCTAACCATGCTTTGATTTGTGTCAATTACCGATAAGTGGTCAGCTCTTTGACTAAATCACCCTCATATTAAGGGATTGAAAGTCAATTTCACAAGACTGATCAAGTGCCAAAGCTAGGAGCAACCACCTGATCAAGTCTAGATTTGTATCAATTGTTGATAAGTAATCAACTGTTGATCAGATCAAACCCTAATAAATATCAATACAAGTCTAATTGGTATTTAGTTAGGGTGGTTTCTGCAAGAGAGAGATATTTGGTAGAGACACTGAGCTACAATTGAAATCTGAAATTAATTCAAAGGAAAGAATAGGGTTTCCTTGACAAAAGAATTTTTAATTCAGAGAGACAGGGGTAAAAATGGAATCAAAAATTACAGGGATGATCATCATGAATTTAGGGATTTTTGGTGAAATTTTCATGATTTTTGGATAAATGGAGCTATTAAAATAAATTCAGGGAAGATAAAAGCAGATTAAATAGATTAATCAAGGGCTGAGATTTAATCAAGGCAACTCTGGGTACAACTTGGAGATGATAGCAGCTCTGTGAAAGGATTCGGAATGCCCAAATCCCATTAATGCTCAAGCTGCGGAAAGACCGTAGAACAAAAATTTTACTTCTACTTAAGTTAGGGATTAAAGTATGTCGGATAATAAGCGAGAGTTACGGACATTTAATCCTTTTACAAAAGACGGTAAAATATTATTTTACTTCTAACTTAAGCTTAGGGTTAAAGTGATGTGTCGGATGATTACCGAGAGATACACACCTCTTTAAACCTTTATTGATCTACTCCATGATTGATTTCTAAAACATTAATCTACTTAACAATTAAATAGATTAATATAAGATGTTATACCTCGCTTCCAAATTTCAATTGGAATGAAAATCGGCTTGTCTCGGAGCACCAAACGTACGAAGCCTCCGTAGGTTATCCACCAGGACTAACCGAGAGCGGCTTATTTCTTTTGCGTAAATACGTAAACCGCGGTTTCTCGCAAAAACACTATTCACCCGAGAAAAAGACGAAATAGTACTATTCACGACTCGCAGTAATTCTGTTTCACAAATGTGCAGAAATACCGCAACTTTCGTAAAAACACTATTCACCGATCCCGTGAATTCTGAAATAACCGTATACCGAGAGAGAGAAAGTAGAACTGATTTGGTGGAACTTTTTCTCTCACCCTACCCCTCTATTTATAGAAAAAGTGGAATTGACAAATTACCAAAATGCCCTCGTGAATAGTAGGGAGGTTTCAAAGTGAAAAGACCAAAATACCCTTAAAGTTCATCCAATTTACCAAAATGCCATTGGGCTTTTTGGCCAAATTACCGAAATACCCTTGGGCTTTTGGACAAATTACCAAAATACCCTTGGAGGTCGTCATGGGATTTTCATGGGCCTTTTTGGGCTTTTCGGATTTTGGGCTTTTTCAATTTTGGGCTTTTTTGGACTTTTCTGATTTTGGGCTTTTAATTATTAATTAAGACTTTAATTATAAATGGGCTTTGGCCCATAATTCAAATCCATAATTAACATTTAAAATCCAAATCAAATATATATAATTGTCATCTACAATTATATTTTTTTCTCGGTTGTTGTTTATTAATTTATACGACGTGTCCAACACGTTATAAATTCAATCGATTTTTGCTTCTTGTCATCTCTATGACAAATATAATTATATCATATATAATTAATTATAACTATCTTATTATTAATTATAAACAATTCATAATTAATCAATAAGATTCTCCGATTAACTCCTATACGGTGTGACCCGACATGATCCGTGTTATGTTGGTAAATAGAGTTAAAACCGTTTTAACTTCTATAATCATAGGAGGCATCTGGCAGAATGCACTATGATCATCCAATTACACGAGATGATGATGTCTTTGTACAATATCATGATCCAAGTAAACTATTTACTTGTGTTTAATTCTTTTGTCTCATAGCTATCGATCGTTTCAAGGTAGGTATGTGTCATCCTTGCAAACTTAATCTTTTCTTGATCCCGAGTAAATTATCAAATATAATTACTCTTGTAATTATCTTGCTAGCGAGATAATCTTACTCTATCAAGGGGCCCAGTGATGCTATAACTCGTATAGAAATACGAGGGACAATAGTACTTTTGGCAAACCATCTCTTCCTCCGCATAAGTTATGTATACCGAAGAGCTACCTTTATAGCCACCTTTTACGGATAACGTTTGGTAGAAATCACACACATACATATCTTATATAGGAAAGATGAATACCTCATACTTTAGAATTTAATACTGAACGAAAACATTAATGACACGAACACAATTCCATTTAATGTTTCATTCGGGGTCTATCAAATACGATGTTTCTAGAACATCTATCTATGTGATTAAAATGACAACTCTTTGTCTATGGTCTGTAAAACTTGACCATCATTTAATCCACATACTAACCTGATAACGGTTAATTAGTGTTCTTGCTAATTACCTTGGTTAGTGACTTTTAAGAGTATATTTTATATTATGAAGTTTCACAATTCCAGTCATGAACTCGGAATGATTCATAAATTCAATAATACTCAAGGAAACAAAATATCGTTTAAATATTCAATTCATGAACAAAGTTTTATATAACCAATTTATCGTATTATTGACTTCAAGATTATTACAAACTAACAATCTCCCACTTAAGCTTGGAGTCAATCATATTGAGTCATGCCTTATACAAATCTATAAATCTCTCAGATTTAAAAGATAATCTCACAGCCAATCTTCTATGTGTCTCAAACCCATAGAAGATGTGTGCAACTGGTGCTTGGCTTGAGGTAGAGGTTTTGTAAGTGGATCAGCTGTGTTGCCAACTGTGTCAATTTTACAAATCTTTACGTCGCCTCTATTTATGATTTTTCATATGAGGTGATAACGTTTGTGTAACCACTTACCACGAGCTCCGAGTCAACACCGTAGATGAGAAACATATCCTTAGTTCTTCTTAAGTACTTAAGGATATTCTTTGTAGCATTCCAGTGCTCTAGCTCGGATTAGCTCGATATCTACTCGTCACACTCCAAGCGTACGAGACATCGTGGCGAGTGCACAACATGGCGTACATGATAGAGCCAATAGCCGAAGCATATGGTACTCTACTCATTATGCTTTGCTCATCAGTTGTCAAAGGACACTGAGTCTTGCTAAGCTGTGCACCATGATTCATTGGCAGAAATCTTTTCTTAGAATTCGCGTCGAACCGATTCAAGACACTTTATCAATGTATGTACTTTGACTTAATCCAATAAGTCTCTTAGATCTATCTCTATAGATCTTTATGCCTAGTATATAGACAGTCTCGCCCAAATCTTTCATTGAGAACACTTTCTTTAATGAAGATTTGGCTGATTGCAATAGGGGAATATTATTTCCCATTAAGAGTATATCGTCCACATAGAGGATTAAAATAGCGATGACTTTTAAGAGTATATTTTATATTATGAAGTTTCACAATTCCAGTCATGAACTCGGAATAATTCATAAATTCAATAATACTCAAGGAAACAAAATATCGTTTAAATATCCAATTCATGAACAAAGTTTTATATTACCAATTTATCGTATTATTGACTTCAAGATTATTACAAACTAACACTCTGGGTACAAACAGGGTGCAAGAAACACAGAGGATATAAAATAGGTGAAGAGAGAGGGTGTGCCACGTGGCAACACCAGACTGGACCAACTCAGCAGCCGAGTGCCACGTGGCAATCTCTCATTGGTCCACGTCAGCAAGTGGGCCCCACCCTGGTACAAGTCACTGACAGGTGGGCCCCCACGTGGTAGTCGCCCGGTGGTCCACCTCACCCTCTCGTGCCACATGGCACAACCACGGGAAGCCACCTCCCCTCTCTGTGCCACATGGCACAACCACAGGAAGCCACCTCACCCTCTCTCGTGCCACATGGCATCATACTACAAAGCCACCTCATTCAGCCTGTGCCACATGGCATAATATTACAAGGCCACCTCACTCTGTCAATGCCACATGGCATTATACTACAGAGCCACCTCAGCGGCTATTAACTAGATCATTAATGCTAAAAGGGGAGTGCTTAACCTAGCAACCAATCATAACATGCCAACTCAGCATAATTAATACTAATCTGTGAATTAACCAATTAATAATCATTTCTGTAAGCCTAGACACAAGAGACTTACAAGTGGGACCCTATTGTCAGGTTTATGAGTCAGAGGCACATAAGCTACTATGTGAACCAAGCGCACACAAATAAAAGACAGAATTTAAATCAAAGAGATAATGTGAAGTGTGTACCTGGCCCTTGCGCATTGTCCTCCGACCGTGGGCCCCTCTCGTTGCGGTTCACATGCGCCGAGACCGGCCCCTCCGGAGGCGCCTTCTTCTTCCTTTCTTCCTCTTCTTTTCTTCCTTCCGCGCGACTGGCCGAGAGGCGCCATGGATGAACAAGTTAGAGATAGCAAAATTCTTCGAATTACTTCAACAGAGAGATGCATATCATTGATTAGAGCATGTGTTAAGTATGAATTTCAAGAAATATGAAGAGAATAATAGGAATTAGGCAGAGACAGTTAGTGAGATCGAAATTGGGACTAACCTTTGTACACTCGCAAAGGTGAAATTGATTGTACAAAAAACATCCTCTCACCAAGGCGACACTGTCCAAGTACAAAGGTGACAACTTTGAAGCTCAATAGTCGTGTTCCACCAAGTCACCAATCGGGGAAGAAAATAGTTAGCTCAAATTCGATGCTAGAGCCTGAGAATAATCTAAAGGGTAAGGTGGATCAATTACTGAGACTAAGAAGAGGCTAAAAGAGTTTGCAATTGAATGAATTGGAGAAGAAGTGATAGCAATGGTGATTGAGTGGAAAATCGGGCTCAAATGGAGAAATGGAGATTTAAAACTATGCAGAGACTTTTATAGTATCTAGGAAGGCCCTCTGGCGATTGCCAAGTGTGAAGAAAGTTCTAGAATGATCCAAAAGGGAGTGAAGGCGGGTTAATTCAAGAGAGTGGCAAAAGAGTAAATAGGAAGATATATGTAACTAACTCTAAACGGCCTAACCACTGAGAGTTGACTCAATTGAGTGATTAGAAAGCACAAATGCATTCTAACCATTGATTTAAATTGAACCAAAGGTTGAGATTGAGTCCAAGCCGTGATCCAAGTGCTAATCACCCAACCAATCACCATTTAGCAATTTTCACACCCCTAGCTTATATAAACCGAATTAGAGAACAGAAGAAAAGGGGCTGAAAATCCTACCAATTGAGAGTGAAGAGAGAGATACATTAGTAAGAAAGAGAGAGAAGGGGTGAAAGAGCTTCAATTAACTCAATTTGATTCATTCATAGCCTCTACATAGTCTATTCATTGCCTATAAGTTTACTGGTAAGTTCTTTTTTAGATTTGAGATGTAATCGAAAGGAATTTCATGAAATCATACAATGAAATTGATTTTGCATTAAGCAATCTGTTAATTTGCTATTTCTATTATTCAATTTCAGTTCTTTTACCTTGATTTTCATCTGTTCTTTGTATCTATTGCTCTCAATTTATATTCTTTTGATAGAATTTCAAGAATTATTAACATCATAATAGAAATTAACTATGAATTTCAAACAAAGATATATCTGAGCTTTCGGTCTAAATCTTGTGGAGTCACTCGCATCTTTCTTCTCCTTCTCCTGTTGCCTCATCATACAATGAGATTGGTAGTAGAGTCATATGACTCTCCCATTCGTCGCAGAAGATCTGAACCGGTGCCATATTGAATCAGTAGCAGATTTGTATTATCCTCCTGATTCCATTGCTTGAGTAATTGGTAAAGCACTTACAAGCAACTCAAAATGCAAGAAAAGTAACATAATTGAAGGTAATTCGGTATACATCCTTTGAGTAAACACGACTGGTGCCGCACCGAGCAACACCGAGGCTGGCCAGGTCATACACGACGATTTTAGAAAGAATTAAACTTGCAAGCATGATTAGAAGGTATGAACGATCGACAACAGGAGATTAATTGTGAGATTCATCGATCAATTTAACAGAATTCGCGATCGAAAACTCAATCGGTACCGAATTGAAACTGTACCGGAAATGGTACTCCTACACACAATGAAACACCGTACCGATCTCCAATCAAATGCTATAGATGTGTTCATGGCAGCGAGGCGACACTGCTAGGTCCACCTGATCGGAAGGGCGGAGCTCCGATCACCGAAAATGGCTCCCAGCGCGAATCTTAGCATAGCAGTCAACGGGACAGTCAGAGAGATGGGTGTGCATGACTTTCAGCGCGTAAACACGAGATTTGATGCTCAAGAACGAAATTTGATGCTCAAGAACGAACTCAAAAGAATAAGAGAGAGATCCGGCCTTTCATCTCGAATGAAAATCGTAACTAAAAGAAGAAGAAAGGAAATGATCTGGCCCAACTACTTCATTTCGAATGAAAAGGATCTTAAGACAAATCCAACGGCCCAATTCATTAAGCCCATTAAGTTAAATAACAGAATATTAAAAATAAAGAGTAAATAAATTATTTGAAAATGTTCCTAAACTCCAAATTAACTCAAATTTGTTTAAAAAAATTCTTTGTTTTTCATAGTATTTTTCTGTATAAAAATATTTTAATTATAAAAATATTATTATATAAAAATAATTTAAAAGCAAAAGACATTATACTATATTTTCCTATTTGACTTAGCTTTGACTTGTCATTTTAAATATTATAAAAATTCCAAAAATTCAAATAAAATATTAAATTATAATTAAATATATTTTACTGATTTTTCAAGTAACTTTCATGAAATAATAATAACAATAATAATATCCAATAAGAAATAATAGAATAAATTCTATTCTTTAGCTATTAAAAAAATATAAATAATAAAAAGAATGAATCATAATGAAATGTATTAACAATAAAAAATATATTATTTCTAATCTTTTTCATAAAAATAAATAATTATAATAATAAATGATAAATATACCTTATTTTATTTTAAAATTTAAGATAATATTATATAATAAAAATAAATTATATGCCTTTGATTATTTCTAAAAATCTAAATAAAAATATAATAATAATAGAATAAATATTATTATTTTCAGTTTAAAAATACTAATAATAATATAATAATAAAAGTTAAATCATTCCTAATATTTTTATGAATAAAATGTAATAAGAAAAATAATAATAAAGAATATAATAATTCCATTCTTTTAGCTACTATAAGAATTCTAAAAAATCTAATAATAATAACAATGATAATAAAAATAAAAGTCTTATTCATTACTTTTCTCACATGTAATAAATAAATAAAAGAAATAAAAATAATAAAAGCCTAAAATAAAATCATAAATAGAATAAAAATAATAATAATTCTTTTAGTTATTATAAATTCTAAAATCAAAATAAAAATAGCTAATTCATCTTTTATCTTGTAAATAATTTTCTACAAAATAAATAGAATAAAAATATAATAATAAAATTCTATTACTTTGGCTATTATAAAAATCCTAAAAATCCAAAATAAAATCATAAATAATAGTCAATTTATTTTCTATTATTTTTGTAAGTGATTTTCTACAAAAATAAATAGAGTTTAGAAATAATAAAAACAAAATTCTATTACCTTAGCTATTATAAAAATCCCAAAAATCTAAATAAAATTCTATATAATAGGTAATCCATTTTCCTATTATTTTTGTAAGTAATCTTCTAAAGAAATAAATAGAGTTTAAAAATAAAAGATAAATTCACCTTTGTAATAGAGATAATAATGAAAGGCATTATCTTAATAATAAAGTCAATAAAAATGTAATAATCTTTTTACATTTTAGAGGTGAATAAATATGCTCACACAAGGGGTGTAGAGTAACACAGTGATCTTGCACAAATAATGCAACATTTAGAACAATTAGTCGGGACAAGAACATCTTGACGCTCATTGAAGAATAACCAAGACTGCGACATCGACATGAAGAGATATATCGACTCTAAGAAAGAAGAACATTACGATGTCCGAGAGGAGTGACATCTTAATGACTCGGTGTCATGAACAAGTAATTCATGACTAGTTGAGCTAGTAAGACTGAACTCATCCGTCGATAAGTTTGTCTTCTGGTTCATCTCTCGAGATTGTGAGATTGAATCGTTCTGTAGTAGATTCATCCACAAAACAGTGAATGTGAACCGTTCTGTAGTAGGTTCCTTCACTAACACATGCCTCAATGTTAAGCTGGCTTAGTGCTTCAGGTTTGACTTTGTGCGCAGTTGTGTTCCTAGGTTTATGAATCGGCTTAGTGCTTGGAATTCATGATCTAGAAGGTCAGTGAGAAGAAACACGTGGGCCAAATCCACCCTTCTCCTGATTCACCAACCTCAAGATCAACCGGCTTAGTGCTTCGAGTTGTATTTTGTGTGATTGGTTGTTAACTAGTTAAGATTGAACCGTTCTGGAGTAGGTTTATCTTCTAGATCAACTGAGGTTGAGTCGTTCTGTAGTAGACTCACCTCGAACCCCTTTGAAGAGATTAATCTGATCTGTAGTAAGGTTATCTCTCGAGGTGGTAAAGATTGAACCGATCTGTAGTAGGTTCGTCTTTCACGGGATTAACCTTTTGGTGAATCCAGACGACCACTTGACCATCATTTAACTATAATATTTGCTTCTCCCTTTTAAAGATCCAGAGGTGCCTCGAGGTTAACTGCCCAGGGTAATTAACGGTGGGGGCTTGCGCCCACCGGAATCTACAAGAACTCACAATCACTAAAAAAAACCCCTAAATGTGCATCCAAATTGGTCTAAACGGTAGAATCAACCAGCATTAAACAGATGCACGCTTGGGAGGGATCTCCGTGTCCTTCTTCCGCATCCCATCGTCCAGAGGCGGTGCGGAGCGCGCGAAAAAGGGTCGCACACCTACAATCTCGGAAGATGAACTAGAAGACAAACTTATCGATGGATTAGTTCAGTCTTACTAGCTCAACTGGTCATGAATTACTTGTTCATGACACCGAGTCATTAAGATGTCACTTTTTTGGACATCGTGATGTTCCTCTCTCTTAAAGTCGACATATTTCCTTGTGTTGATGTCACAGTCTTGGTCATTCTTCAACGAGCGTCAAGATGTTCTTGCCCCGACTAATTATCCTAAATGTTGCATTATTTGTGCAAAAATTAATGTTTCACTCAACATCCCTTGTGTGAACATATTTAGTCACCTTTAGAATATTATCACATTTTTATTGATTTTTTTTATTATTAAGGTAGTGTATTTCATTATTATCTCAATTGCAAGGGTGAATTTATCATTTTACCTTTACCATTTTTATTATCATGTTTTTATTGTCATATTTTATTTTCTTTTATTTATTCATTATTATTTTTATTATCCTCAAACTCTTATTCATTTTTGTAGAAAATTATTCACAAAAATAATAGAAAATGAATTAGCTATTATTCATCATTTTATGTGGTTTTATTTTTATTATTTTCAAATTCTATTTATTTTATAGAAAATTACTTCCAAAAATGAATTAGCTACTTTTCATGATTTTATTTGAATTTTAGGATTTTTAGAATAGAATTTTGTTTTATTTTTTTTTATTATTATTTTTTTTATTCTATTTATTACTTGTAGAAATAATAAAAACTGAATTTTATGATTTTATTTAAATTTTAGTCTTTTTAGAATAGGATTTTTATTTTTTATTGATTTTTTATTCTATTTATTACTTATAGAAAAATAATAGAAAATGAATTTTATAATTTTATTTGAATAGGACTCAATTCTCCTCAATTCTCTTCAATTATTGCCTTAACACTGTCGTCTGAGGTTCAGGGAATCCCTTCTATCATCAATTGTAATTTTCGAGCTATTATTTCAAAGTTCATTTCTTTGATTCAAAGTGCATTCCCTTGCTATATCTCTCTCTGTGTTGTACCTTCCGGGTTCCTGATCATTTACACTTTATCTCCTTTATGTAGCGCTGCTTAGGCTAGAGGCAATTAACTTTAGGCATAGTGTATTACTCTCCCTCCATTGATGGCACCATTTGCTTCTTCGAAGCAAAGAAGGAAGAGAGGGAGGGGAGAAGGTGAAAGCTCTACGTCAGTTGCACTCGGAGTAGATGCACCGAAGAGAGTAATTAAAGCCGGTTCACAGACTCCAGGTGCATAGTCTCTTTCTCCTTTGGTTTTAAATTTTCGGTGCTAAGTGTTTATGGGCTTGGTGCATGATTGAATATATGAGCTGTCTACTCAAATTCCTGATACGTGGGCCCTGTTTGTAAGTCTTCTGAGTCTGAGGCTCACCAATTTAATTGTTAACCGATTAGTGCCCCATTTAGGTTTAATTAATCTGACGTGACGGTGTGTGATAAGACTACATGTACATGTTTATGCTGATGTGGCATGATCCGTTAAGTGACATGTGTCTATGCTGCCTATGTTGTGCCAATAGTTAATTGCCATGTGTCAAGTTAGTTTGATTAGGCAGAGTTTGCCTCTTCTGATGTGTACTGTTATCGTGCTGAAGTGGCCCAATCATGGTCTGCCATGTGGCATGATGGTGGGGCCTACTTGTCAGGTCAGCATGGTGGTGGGGCCCACCCAGCTGAGATGGACCAATAGGAGAGTGCCACGCGGCATTCATCAGCTGAGCTGGTCCAATCAGGCACTGCCACGTGGCACACTCTCTCTCCTCCTCTATTTTATATACACTGTATTTCTTATACCCAGATTGCTATTGTCCCCAAGTTGTACCCAGAGGAGCTTGTGATTGAATCCTGACCCTTGATCAACTTCTTTAATCTGTTTTATCTTCTCTGAATTTATTTTAATAGCTCCACTCATCCAAAAATCCCTAAATTCATGATGATCACTCCTGTAATTTTTAATTCCATTTTTGCCCCTGCCTCCTTGCATTAAAAATTTATTTTCCAAGAAAACCCTATTTTTCCTTTCTGAATTAATCTCAGATTTCAATTATAGCTTAGTGTCTCTGGCAAATAAAATTCTCTTGTAGAAACCATCCTAATTAAACATCAATTTAGACTTGTATTTATGCTTATTAGGGTTTGACTTGATCAATAGTTGATTACATGTCAACAATTGATACAAATCTAGACTTGACCAGATGTTTGTAACATTGGCATCTGATCAGTCTTGTGAAATTAACTTCCAATTCATGTTCATGAAGGTGACTTGGTCAACAGTTAATTACTTGTCAACAATTGGCACAAATCATGGCATAGTCAGGTGGTTCCTCACAGCTTTGGCACCTTGCCAGCCTTGGAAGCAAAATCACATTTGAGATTTCTTGTGATTTGCTGTATCAAAATACTGGCTTGACATTGACACAGTCCTTGCTGTATAAAAATTACACTGCTCCAATTCTTAGGGTTTGCTCTGAAGTTTGCTGCTTAGGGTTTAACCTTGACTTCCTTGATATATGTCACTGAGTTGTGGGGCCCACCTGTCAGTGAAAAATAATTACATGGATGACACCTCAGGAGATCTTTTTCTCCCTCCTGAATCTCTTGAGTGTCATCCATGTCGAATGAACTGCAGATGGTGAGGTATTTATACCCTTGCCTTGCACTTAGAAATTCACTTGTGGGATTAATGCTTAACCCTTGTTCCGGCTTGATTAGGTTTAGTGAATAGGCTAGGTTTATGCTATTATAGTTGTTTGCAAGGGACTGTCAGGTGGGTCCCACTTGTCGGAGAAAATGTGATCACATGGGTGACACCCAAGAGATCTCCTTTCTCTCTCTTGAGTCTCTTGGATGTCACCCACGCTGAGTGGATGGTGAATGGTGAGGTATTTATAACTTTGTCTTTCACCCCAATATTTCCATGTGGGACAAATGAACTTGTTCCGGGGTTCATTAGCGACTTTTCTGGCCAGTGGGCCCTTTCTCTTCCCTCTTCTCTTTCCCCCTTTCTTATGTTTTATTATCAATAATTGATATTTATTTTTCGTTTACTCAGCTGTTTATCTTTGAGATTTTCCAAGGGTAAACAACCAGCAATATCAGGAGCGTGATTTTAAAAAATATTCAGAATTGATATCATGTCTTCTCGTTGCAGAACAGAATAATGAGCTTCTCATGAAAAATCATCAATCACGAACCACTAGCACTAATCTATTTTCTGAAGCAAATGCAACAACATTCTCTGAAGCGAATGCAACATCATTTAAAGGAAATCATGGTCGAGTACGCGGTCGAGGCCCCAGAAGAGGTCATAGACGTGGTCGCAATAATGTTTGGCGACATGAAGATCATAATTCCAAATCAAATGACAAAAATGTGGGGAGAAATGAAAAGGAAAAGAATTCGCTATCTTTTAAAAAGTCTGAAAGTAGTTGTTATAGATGTGGTATGACAAACCAATGGTCACGCACATGTCGTACTCCCAAACATTTAGTTGAACTTTATCAAGCATCCATCAAGAAAAAGAGAAAAAAAGTAGAAACAATTTTTATTGAAAATGAGTCAAGAAGTATACTCATTGATACACACCTAGATGTTTCTGATTTCTTTAAGAATGTTGATAAATAAATAGATATTATGAACTAAGTTTTTTTTGTTTATTTTAGTTCAATTTTATGTTGTAAGTTTATATTTCTCATGAATAAAATTAGTTTCTTTAAATTTGATCATGTATATTTCTTTTGTTTAAAGGAAAAAGAATATGATTGAAGGCTCCAGCAGAGCAATGACAAGTATTAGAGACAAATATCTAGTAGACAATGGAACAATAAACACTATATTAAAAAGCAAGAAATATTTTTCTCAATTGTCTACTGCAGAGACACATGTTAATATAATTTATAGTATTAGTAACTTAACTGAAGGCTCTAGAAGAGCTTATATTTTATTACCTAAAGGAACAAAATTAATTATAAATGACGCATTATACTCTAGTAAATCCAGAAAAAATTTACTAAGTTTTAAAGATATTTGGCGTAATGGTTATCATATCGAAACCATGACTGAAAATAACATTGAATATCTTCAAATTATAACGATTAAGTATGGTCAAAAGATCATATTGAAAAAGATGGAAGCTTTATCATCTGGACTATATTGTACAAACATAAGTTCAATAGAATCAAATATGGTCAGTAACCAGAAGTTACATGACACGAAAATATTTAATTTTTGCCATGATAGGTTAGGTCATCTAGGTAACATTATGAAGAGGAGAATAATTGAAAGTGCAAATGGGCATCCCCTAAAGGACCTGAAGATTATATTATCAAAAAAATTATCATGTGCAGTATGCACTCTTGGAAAATTAATAATTAGACCATCTAAAAATAAAATTGAAAATGAATCCCTTTTATTTTTAGAGAGAATCAATGAGATATTTGTGAGTATATTTCTCCTCCATGTGGACCATTTAGATATCTTATTATTTTAATTATTGCTACAAATCGATGGTCACATGTTTGCCTATTAGCTACAAGAAATGTTGCATTTTCTAGGCTATTAGCACAAATAATCCAATTGAGAGCAAATTTTCCAGATTACCAAATTAAGAGAATCCGGCTTGATAATGATGGAGAGTTTACATCTCAGTATTTTAATAATTATTGTATGTCAATTGAGATTAAGGTAGAACATCCAATTGCTCATGTACATACCCAAAATGGTTTAGCTGAATCATTAATTAAAAAATTATAACAGATTGATAGACCATTACTTATGAAATATTATCTACCATCTTCTGTATGGAGACATACCATATTACATGCTGCTGCACTTATTAGATTAATACCAACTACATGTCATAAATTTTCTCCATTACAATTGGTCTCTCGAATAGAACCAAATTTGTCCCATCTTAAAATTTTTTGTTGTGCCGTGTATGTTCCAATTTCTCCTCCACAACGCACAAAAATGGGACCACAAAGAAGATTTGGAATTTATATTAGTTTTCACTCTCCATCAATTATTAAATATTTAAAACTATTAACTGGATATATTTTTAGAGCTCGTTTTGTTGATTGTCAATTTGATGAGATAATATTCCTAATCTTAGGGGAGAAAAAGAAAAGTTAGAAAAACAAGTAACTTGGAATGCATAATCAATATCTTATCTTGATCCCCAGAGTGGTAAATGTGAACTGAAATTTTAAAAGATTAAACATTTACAAAGAATAATAAATGAATTATTAGATTCATTTATAGATACAAAAAGAGTGACTAAATCACATATATACCAGCTTTAAATGCACCTGCTCGAATTGATATAACCCCAGCAGAGCTTACTATACAAAGAAAACGTGGAAGACCAATCAGTTTCAAAGACAAAAATCTATGAAAAAGGAAAGAGCAGAATAATGCAGTTGGTGTAACTCCAGCAGAAGTTACCGATAAAATCCCAGAAGAGATTGTCAGTAAAATCCCAAAAGAGATTGAAAGTAGAACCCTAAAAGAGGTCATTGATAAAGTTTCAGAATAAACTTAGGTACTGAATGATTATGAGATCTAAATTAATTTTGTACATAATGATATAATATGAAACCAAAATGAAACACATGTTGATAATTTTTTTGCATATGCTATAGCAATTGAAGTGATAAATGAGGAAGATTATGTGCCAAAAACTCCAGAAGAGTGTATGCACAGAAATGATTAGTCAAAATGGAAAGATGCCCTTCAGGCTAAATGAGATTCACTTGAAAAGCGAAATATTTTTGGATCTGTAGTGCTAACTTCTAAAAATGTTAACCCTGTGGGTTACAAGTGGGTATTTGTAATAAAAAAATATAAAAAATTAGATTGGGAGATATAAAGCAAGCCTGGTGGCACAAGATTTTACACAAATACTAGGAGTTGATTATGAAGAAACGTATTCACCTGTAGTGGATGCAATAACTCTTCAATTTTTAATCAGACTCACAATCACTGAGAACCTTCAAATGCATCTCATTGATGTTGTCACAACCTATTTTTATGGATCACTCGATAATGATATCTATATGAAAGTCCCTGAAAGATTAAAAATGCCTGAAGCATTTAAATCAAAATCTCAAGAAATGAATTCTATAAAGTTAAAATGATCATTGTATGGAGTTAAACAATCGGGTCGAATGTGGTATAATCAACTCGGTGAATATCTCATAAAACAAGGATATAAATCAAATATAATTAGACTATATTTTTATTAAACGATCAATCTCGAGATTTACAATTATTACAGCATATGTTCATGACCTGAATACAATTGGGTCTCCTGAAGAGATCGAAGAGACTGCAAAATTATTAAAGAATGAATTTAAAATGAAAGATGTTGTTGTAACAAAGTTGTGTCTCGGCCTGCAGATCGAACATTTCCATAATGGTATCTTTATCCATCAATCAAACTACATCCAGAAGATGTTGAAACGTTTTAATATGGACAAAGCTCATCCTCTAAATACACCAATAGTTGTTCAATCACTTGATGTGAAGAAAGATCCTTACCGGCCCTGAGAAAAATAATGAAAAAGTTCTTGTCCTGAAGTACCATACTTAAGTGCAATTGGGGTTTTGATGTATCTTGCTAATAATATGAGATCTGATATTGCTTTTTCTATAAATATATTAGCAAGATATAGTTCTGATCCAACACGCCGACATTGAAACAAAATCAAACATGTATTACGTTACCTTTGTGGGATGCGTGATATGGGACTATTTTATTGAAAAGATATAAATTCCAAACTAGTTGGATATGCAGATGTAGGATATTTGTCAGATCCGCATAAAACTCGGTCACAGTCCGGATATGTGTTTTCATATGGCGGCACTGTAATTTCATGGCGATCGACAAAGCAAATATTGACAGCAACATCATCAAATCATGCCGAATTAATTGTTCTTTATGATGCTGGACGAGAATGTGTATGGTTAAGATCCATGATCCAACACATCCAAGAGGAATGCGATCTCAAGTCGGTCAGAGAAAACCCGACGGTGATATATGAAGATAATACTGCATGCATTGCTCAAATAAAAAAAGGATATATCAAATGTGACAGAACCAAACACATCTCGCCAAAATTCTTCTCAACACATGATTTACAGAAGAATATTTAATAAATATTTGTCAAATCAGATCAAGCGATAATTTGGCGGATTTATTCACAAAATCATTGTCAAGAAATATTTTTGAGTAGCATTCACATAAGATTGGTATTCGTCACTTAAAAGATGTACATTAAAATGAGGGGGGTATTATACACGTTGCACTCTATTTTCCTTCATTAAGTTTTGTCCCATTGAGTTTTCTTAGTAAGGTTTTTAATGAGGCAACATAACTGATCCAGAAGTATCAGTTAAATCTAATTGGTCCTGAATTACCAAAATTTAATATTTGCCCAGTAGTACAATATTAATAGTGTATAATATAAGGCGAAACATATAAGCGGGGGTGTTATAAAATTAATAATAGATGTTTCACCTCCTCCCCCTCTCATAATGATAGAAAATTTTCATTATCTTTACTTTTTCCTTAATTCTAGACTTAATTTTGTATTAATTTTTCTCTTTTATTACATGATGTTTCTCTAGCCTATAAATAGAGGATTGTATAATGTTGATGGTTATATATTCCTACAAGAGATAATATAGAAATAAAATTTTAGTCTCTCAAAACTTGTATCTTCTATTTTTATTTTATAATAAAATTATAGTTATATACCGTACCATTTAATTTTGAAAGCTGGAACTCGCTGAAGAAACTAGTTGGTAGATCTTGTCTACATTAAATGAGCATCTCCTCTCTAGATCCTTCGTTCACCCCAATTATATGATCATTTCGATGTTCACACGGCCGAAAAGTTCTCACGTCTCAGTTGCATCGATCCTTGTTAATTAAATGTTAAAAGTACATTGAGTCTGTGGCTAATATTATACCACCCAACTTCAATTCCTTTTGACATTAGTTGCGAGTCATTAATGATGTTTACACATGATATTGACATTCCATCCATTGATCATGAAGTCGTCATCTGGCCCAATTCTTTTATTATATTTTTGAGAAATATTGCATAAAATAATATTTAATTTATCGAACTTTCAGAGAATCCGAAAATAAGAATGGGCTCCGCAACGTTCGCTAGAGTATTAAAAAAACCCGACCGGGTCAGACCCGACCCGTCCGACCCGTGGCCGCGACCCGCCCGACCCGTCCCGTGCTCAAATCCGTCGGACCCGTGACCCGTTAGAACCGGCGGGTCTAGCACGGGCGCGGGCAAAAAAATTTGAAAAAAACCCGTGCTAGACCCGACCCGTTTTAGACCCGTCCCGACCCGACCCGACCCGCCAAACCGGGATAACCCGTGCCCGAACCGACCCGACCCGACCCGGGAATAAAACCCGGGAAACCCGGGAATCAAACCCGTCCGACCCGACCCACTTTACCCGTCCAACCCGACCCGTCCGACCCGTTAAACCCGTAGTTTTTCAAAAAAATTCAAAAAAATTCAAAAAAAATCGAAAAAAATCGAAAAAAAATAAAAAATCATAATTCAAATTTTTTTCCTATAAATACCACCCCATTTCATCTCATATCATCACACAAACAACTTCACTCTATCTCTCTTCTCAATTCTCCAAACCAAACTCTCTCTCGTTAATTCGTTAATCTTTTGATATTAGCAATTCTCTAATTATATTATTATAGTAATTTTATTACATTATCCAGAAAAAAAATTAAAAATATTTATATTAGTGTTATTTAGTTATTATTGTCAATTTAGCAATTCGTTATATTATTTATCGTTAATTTGTCTTAAAGTTTCGGGCTTTCGACAATCTTTTGATTCCGACAAAAAAAAGGTTAGTTATTACTTATTAGTATATATTATATTTTATAATTAGTATTTTATAATTAGTTTATATTTTTTAGTAATTAGTTTTTTAAATAAATATTTGCACTCTTTTTTTGCCATTCGTTTCTTTTAATTAGTTTTTATTACATTCTTTATTTTTTGTAATTACTTATATTTTTAATTTATAATAATTAGTTATTTTTTATAAAATATTATTTAATGATTAAGTTTTTTAAATAAATATTTACATTCTTTAATTTTTTTATCATTAGTTTATTTTAATTAGTTTTTTTTGTTATATTCTTTATTTTTTGTTACATTATTTATTTATCATTGTTTTTCTATTATATTCTTTATTTTTTTGTTACATTGTTTTTTATCATTATTTTTTGTCAATTTAGCATTCATTATATTTTTTTTAATATTTTTTAGCAATATCAAATGGCATCTCCCAATCCCTCTCAAGCCGAAGAAATGGCACATCGATTGAGCGTTGAAATTTTTGGTGAAGAAATGCCACGTTCTAACCCTCCGAACCCATACTATCAACAAAATCCTAACCCTCCGCATCCTTATTATCAACAAATTCCATCACAACAATATTATCCATCACAATCACATGTTGATCCTAATTACAACCCGCAAATCACTTCCTTTAGTGCTTGGGACAAGGTTCGACCTCATTTCCGTCAAGTTCTCAATATCCGTCAAGTTCTAATCAATATCCGCCAAGTTCCCAATATAATACTGATGCAACAATTAGTGGTGGACTTCCACCGTTACATCCAACGAGTGCGAGATGTTCCACACCAACACCCGACTCAAGCGTCCCGGAATCCCCGATCGAATCCGAGCCGACAAGAGAAGGAAGAGAGCTCCCCCAACTTATGATGCACCTTGGTGGCGCTATTATGAACAAATTTAGGTCCCGACGGTGTTCTAATCAATGCACGATGTAAGGTAAGTAATTGTAAAATTCCGTACAATTATGTAATAAAAAATAGTTTAAGTCAATTTAAAAAACATGCCGATAAACATATAGCAAAAAATGAAGAATCCCAAGAAAGACCCGATACCCGTATGGTACAAAGTTGTTTGAACTCGGACGGTACTAGAACTCGTGTCAAATATGACGAAAAAAAAATGTTAAATGAGTTTGCTCGATACATAGCGAAAAAAGAACAACCAATAAGTATGGCATATTATACCGATTTTGCTCGATTGATAATTAGAGGTTGTGGTCAACCATTATACAAAAGGTTTCATCATAACAAAATGGTATCTGAGTTAAAAAAATAATATGTTGAACGAAAAAGTGAATTATTGGCCATATTTGCAGTTGCAACAAATAAAATATCAATTACATCTGATATATGGACCGCCGGTAAACATGGTCTTAGTTATAGTTGTGTTACCGCCCATTATATTGATCATGATTGGATTTTACAAAAAAGAGTATTAAGTTTTCGAACCATGAATTATCCGCATACCGCACAAATTATTTATCAAGCCATTATAAATGTATTTGTGCGACCCTTTTTCGCGCGCTCCGCACCGCCGCTGGGCGATGGGATGCGGAAGAAGGACACGGAGATCCCTTCCAAGCGTGCATCTGTTTAATGCCGGCTGATTCTGCCGTTTAGAACGATTTGGATGCACATTTAGGGGGTTTTTTAGTGATTGTGAGTTCTTGTAGATTCCGATGGGCGCAAGCCCCCACCGTTAATTACCCTGGGCTATTAACCTCGAGGCACCTCTGGATCTTTAAAAGGGAGAAGCAAATAGTATAGTTAAATGATGGTCAAGTGGTCGTCTGGATTCACCGAAAGGTTAATCCCGTGGAAGACGAACCTACTACAGATCGGTTCAGTCTTTACCGCCTCGAGAGATAACCTTACTACAGATCAGATTAATCTCTTCGAAGGGGTTCGAGGTGAGTCTACTACAGAACAACTTAACCTCAGTTGATCTAGAAAATAAACTTATTACATAATGGTTCAAAGTTGATCCCATGAAAGACGAACCTACTACAGATCGGTTCAGTCTTTTACCACCTCGAGAGATAACCTTACTACAGATCAGATTAATCTCTTCAGAGGGGTTTGAGGTGAGCCTACTACAGAACGACTTAACCTCAGTTGATCTAGAAAATAAACTTATTACAGAATGGTTCAAAGTTGATCCCATGAAAGACGAACCTACTACAGATCGGTTCAGTCTTTTACCACCTCGAGAGATAACCTTACTACAGATCAGATTAATCTCTTCAGAGGGGTTTGAGGTGAGCCTACTACAGAACGACTCAACCTCGGTTGATCTAGAAGATAAACCTACTACATAACGGTTCAATCTTAACTAGTCAACAACCAATAACACAAAATACAACTCAAAGCACTAAGCCGGTTGATCTTGAGGTTGGTGAATCAGGAGAAGGGTGGATTTGGCCCACGTGTTTCTTCTCACTGATCTTCTAGATCATGAACTCGAAGCACTAAGCCGATTCATAAACCTAGGAACACAACTGCACACAACGTCAAACCCGAAGCACTAAGCCAGCTTGACATTGAAGCGTGTGTTAGTGAAGGAACCTACTACAGAACGGTTCACATTCACTATTTTGTGGATGAATCTACTACAGAACGATTCAATCTCACAATCTCGGGAGATGAACCAGAAGACAAACTTATCGACGGATGAGTTCAGTCTTACTAGCTCAACTAGTCATGAATTATTTGTTCATGTCACCGAGTCATTAAGATGTCACTTCCTTCGGACATCGTAATGTTCTTATCTCTTGGAGTCGACATATCTCTTCATGTTGATGTCGCAGCCTTGGTTATTCTTCAACGAGCGTCAAGATGTTCTTGTCCCGACTAATTATTCTAATATGTTGCATTACTTGTGCAAAATCACTGTGTTGCTCTACACCCCTTGTGTGAGCGTATTCATTCACCTCTAAAATGTAAAAAGGATTATTACATTTTTATTGATTTTTACTATTAAGATAATGCCTTTCATTATTATCTCTATTACAAAGGTGAACATATATCTATTTTTATTTTTAAACTCTATTTATTTCTGTAGAAAATTATTTACAAAAATAATAGGAAATGGGTTAGCTATTAACTAGAATTTTATTTATATTTTGGGATTTTATAATAGCTAAAGTAATAGAATTTTTATTTTTATTATTATTATTGTTTACTTCATTCATTTCTGTAGAAAATCACTTACAAAAATAATAGGAAATAAATTGGCTATGATTTTATTTAAATTATTAGGATTTTTATAATAGCCAAAGTAATAGAATTTTATCATTATATTTCTATTGTTTTGAAATACTATTTATTTTGTTGAAATTATTTACAAAATAAAAGATGAATTAGCTATATTATTTTTATTTTTGATTTCTAGGATTTATAATAGCTAAAAGAATCATTATTATTATTTTATTCTATTTATGATAGTTTTTATTATACTTTTATTATTTCTATTTATTATTTATAGAAAAATATGAGATTTTATTTTATTACCATTATTATTATTACTTATAATAGCTACAAAGAATGAAATTCACTATATTCTTTATTACAATTATTATTTTTATTATTTTTATTTATCAAAATGTTTTCATTATATTTTATTAATATTTTTTTTAAGCAGAAAATAATAATAAAATTTATTCCATTATTATTATATTTTTATTCAAATTTTAGAAAAATAACCAAAGGGATACAATTTATTTTATTATATGATTTTATTATTATTTTTTATTTCTAGAATAAGATGTATTTATCATTTATTAATATGATCATTTATTTATATATATTTTATATTTTTACAGAAAAGATTAACATAATATTTATTTGATACTATTATTTATTCTCTTTTATAATTAAAGAATAGAATTCATCTTATTATTTCTTATTAAATATTATTATTATCATTATTGTTTTATGAAAATCACTTGAAAAATTGTTAAAATATATTTAATCATTATTTAAGATTTTTATTCGAATTTTTGGAATTTTATGATATTTAAAATGACAAGTCAAAGTTAGGTCAAATATACAAATGCATGAAATGTCTTTTTGCTTTTGAATTGTTTTAATATGATAGTATTTTTAAAACCAAAATATTATTGTATAGAAAAATACTATGAAAAACAAAGAAATTTTAGAAACAAATTTGAGTTAATTTGGAGTTTAGGAACATTTTTAAATGATTTATTCACTCTTTATTTTTAATATTCTGTTATTTATTGAATTTTGGGTTTAATGAAGTGGGCCGAGATTTATTTCCTTTTTATTTGTTCTTACTGGGCCGGGATGGAGTTGGGCCGAGATTAATCCTTAGATTATTCTGGGCCGTTGGATATGTACCAAGATTCGCGCAGATCTTTTATTTAACCCTGTACTTCATTTGGGCCGCCAGATATGGTTGAGATTTGCATTAAACAGATCAGAGGCCCAGATTGAATCTTAATTCGATTTTCTAAACACTTAATAATCCGGATCCTTCGGATTTGTATCAGAATTCGTGTGGTACTTTGAGATTAGTGTCGCAATAGTCTCCCACTGTCTCTCCTCTCATATGCTTTAAGATCAGTGCTACGGGGGTGATTTTGATACTCCGGTAGCCTGATCGGAGATCGGCCACCACTGTTAACATCGTCTAGACGTGAGTGACCCTACCATGGCCTCGGATCATGCGTCAAGGTGGTGGATCACCGACGCCACCACTTCCAATTGAAGTACGTACCGGAATTCGGTACTGAGCAAAACTTAATCGAAATTAGAGCTTATACGAACCTTAATTCCTCTAATTTCTTATTCAATCTTGTTGTTTTGAGTTTTAATTGACGTAATTCAATGGATTATTCTCACAACTTCTCTCCACATGCGTAAGTCATCATGTTCTTGAGTAGGCGATCGGTACCGATCGCTGAGACTGAATCAATTCTTGCGTTTCCAATCAATTGACAAGTTACTTTCTTACATAACCTCATCGTCAACCATCATTATACTTAAGTTGAATGATTAATCATCTCAATTGTGAGAGGAGATGATGATAAGATTCATTCAATCTCAATTTCCTTTAACTGTTCATATTTTCGCATTTCTAATCGATGAATTGATCAGAAATTGAAATGTTTGAACAATTAATTAGAAACGCAAGAGACTAAGAGATCAATTGATCTTCGATTAGTGCAATTGCGCGACTGTGGGGCTGAGAGATCGCTTGGTCTTCGACCAGCCCCGATCAGTACGACGTACCAGTTATCCCTTTTGCGTCAATTATTCAAAATGTAAGATGAGAAATGGAAAATAAGAGATAAAAGCAACAAGGCGATAATCAAGAAAACAGATTCATCACAAATTTCAAGAAATTCGACCAATCGTATCAAAAGAAATTGAGAAAATAGGAAAATAATACCAGAATTCAATCAACTGCTTTTGAATAAGTGCAATTGTATCACAAGCTCTTATCTTTATCACTGCACTCACCTTCCTTCTCTTTTAGCTCTAAGATCCTTCAATTGACTGTAGATGATGGAATGGATTAAGTGGATATTAAGCTCTCAAGCACTTGCCAAGATCACTTAATTGAATAGGCTTGTCTTTTTGCTCTCTATGATTCTTGAATGGTCTTTTTGGAGTTGTAAGCATTGTCTCTCTTTTGTTGTCGAGTTGGAGTTTATATAGGGATTGCATTCATTTGACCAGACTTGACCCCATAATTCATTTGCACTTGGTGCAATGCACCACTCTCTCAAGTTGTTCCCTTGTGCTTCATGGCTCACTGGACCAGACATCAGCTGCTTGGCTTATGTGTAACTGCCTAGATGCAGTTGCAGCTTCTTCTTATTTACTGTTTTGCCATCAATCGACCTTCACCTTCTCACAAGCCCTTCTAGTTCTTTCTAGATCTTTCTAGGCATCATACTATGCCTATATAAACCGCTCACATGCTCTCTTAGCTCCATTTTATAGCAATTGATCAAATTTCCTTTCTTTTTCCTTTACAAGGTCATAACTAAGTCTCAGCCCTTCTCTTTGATCCTTTGCTTATTTTTTATAATTCAAAGCTTAAACATCATTCTCTTAGTGCCAGGCAACTCCCTGTGTACTCCCTTATTGATTTGATATCTCTAACACAGTGTTCAACCAACTCGTTTTTAGGCCGAATTGTGAACCAGTACATTTCCTCCTTTCAGCATTCAATTCTTTCTAAATTTTGCTCTAACATCATCGCCTTAGGCCTAGGAAGCTTTCCCATCCATCAATTGCAAGTTTCAAGCTCTAATTTGCAAGTTCCATGTTTTGACTCGAGGTATTCCTCTCTGTTATATCTCTCTTCATGCTGTATTATTTCAAAATCCAACCTTGTACACCTTCTCTCCTTTGTGTAATACAGCCAAGGCTAGAGGCAATTAGCTCTAAGTGAAGCCCTTTGCTTGATCTCCATTGATGGCGCCATCGGCTGTAGAGGTGATCGGGAAGAAGAAGAGAAGAAGAGGGAAGAAGGGTGAGGCGTCCACAAGTGTGCCTACATCCGGCGTTCATGCACCAAAGCAAAGGAGAAGGAGAGTGCAGAGAGAGAGATCGCAAGAACCAGGTGCATGCACCCTTCCTTTTCTTCATTTAAATTCCAGCTGATGTTTTTGTGTAGACTTGGCTTGCAAGTTATTCATACACCACAGGCTCATAGATCTGACAGTGGGCCCCATCTGTAAGACCCTTATACTTAGGTTTATAGTAACTGATTAGTGCATGATTAGGGTTAATTGATGTGATCTGGCATGATTTGATTGGCTCATTAGTTTAATCATTTTCCCTTTATCCCTGATTACTTACTAACTGCTGCTGAGGTGGCCTTGTGGTGTGATGCCATGTGGCACAGGACTGGGTGAGGTGGCCTCCTCTGGCTTCGTGCCATGTGGCACAGGCGTATTGAAGTGGCCTGCTGTGGTTGTGCCATGTGGCATAGGGTGGGATGAGGTGGACCACTGGCTGACTGCCACGTGGCACTGAGGTGGGGCCCACCTGTCAGTGACTTGTGCCGGGGTGGGGCCCACTTGCTGACGTGGACCAATGAGAGGTTGCCACGTGGCACTCGGCTGCTGAGTTGGTCCAATCTGGTGCTGCCACGTCGCACACCCTCTCTCTTCATCTATTTTATATCTTTTGTGTTTCTTGCACCCAGTTTGTACCCAGAGCTGCTATCATCTCCAAATTGTACCCAGAGTTGCCTTGATCAAATCTCAGCCCTTGATTAATCCATTTAATCTGTTTTTATCTTCCCTGAATTTATTTTAATAGCTCCACTTATCCAAAAATCATGAAAATTTCACCAAAAATCTCTAAATTCATGATGATCATCCCTGTAATTTTTAATTCCATTTTTACCCCTGTCTCTCTGAATTAAAAATTCTTTTGTCAAAGAAACCCTGTTCTTTCCTCTGAATTAATCCCAGATTTCAATTGTAGCTCAGTGTCTCTGCCAATTATCTCTCTCTTTAGAAACCACCCTAACTAAATATCAATTAGACTTATATTGATATTCATTAGGGTTTGATCCGATCAACATTGATTACTTGTCAACAATTGATACAAATCTAGACTTGATCGATGGTTGCTCCCACTTTGGCACTTTGATCGGTCTTGTGAAATTGACTTTCAATCCCTTAACATGAGGGTGATTTGGTCAAAGAGCCGACTACTTATCGATAATTGACACAAATCAAAGCATGGTTAGGTGGTTGCTCATGACTTTGGCACTGTGTCACCTTGAAAGCAAAATCACATTTGAAATTTCTCATGATTAGTTGCATCAGAATACTGGCTTAGCATCGACACCATTCCTTGTTGCACAGGGATTATACTGCTTCAGTTCTTAGGGTTTGCTTTGATGATAGATTCTCAGGGTTTAATCTTGACTCCTTTGATATTTTAGTCACTGAGGTGTGGGGTCCACCTGTCAGTGAAAAATGATTAGATGGATGACCCCTCTAGAGATCTCTCTCTCCTGAATCTCCTGAGAGTCATCCATCTCGAATGAATAGGGGATGACAAGGTATTTATATCCTTGCTCTGCACTTAGGTTTTCCTTGTGGGATTAGTATTTAACCCTTGTTCCGGATTGATTAGACTCATCAGATAGGCTAGGTTCACGCTGTTGAAGCTGCTTATAAGGGGCTGCCAGGTGGGTCCCACTTGTCAGGAAAAATGTGATCAGATGGCTGACCCATCAGGAGATTTCTCTCTCTGGAATCTCCTGAGAGTCAGCCACCTCGAATGAGCAGGAGGTGGTGGAGTATTTATATCTCTGTCTCTCACCCTGATATTTCCTTGTGGGATTAGTGCTTAACCCTTGTTCCGGGTTGATTAGGTTTCTTAGTAAAATAGGCTAGGTCTATGTTGTTGGAGCCGTCTTCAAGAGACTGCTAGGTGGGTCCCACTTGTCAGAAAAGATATAATCACATGGTGACACCCGAGAGATCTCTCCTCTCTCTCGATCCTCTCGACTGTCACTCATGCTGAGTGGATAGAGGATAGTGGGGTATTTATACTCTTCACTTCATGCCCATAATTTCCTTGTGGGATAAATGAAGTTGCTCCGGAGTTCCGTTAGTGACTTCTTCTGATCAGTGGGCCCTTTCTCTTCCCCTTTCTCTTCCCTCTTTCTTATGTTTATTATCAATAATTGATATTTATTTCATTTACTCAGTCGCTTATCTTTGAGATTTTCCAAGGGTAAACAGTATTGCATGAGTATAATTTGAAAAGAGATTTAGAGAACAAAATATTTTTAATTTCTTTTGATAATGCAAGCAACAATATTAAATCTATTGATTATTTTATATGTGCACTAAACTCAATTTTGGATGGTAGAATGTTTCACCAAAAATGTGCATGTCATATTCTTAGTTTAACTGTTAAGGCGGGTTTAAAGACAAGTTCCGTCAATAATTTAATTTGTACATTTAAAGATGGTCTTCATCATATTTATTCTAACAATATAAGAAAACAAGATTTTCATGTCTTGTGTGGACGATTAAATTTGAGCAAGTTAAGAGTACCGTGGGACATAGATATACACGTTGGAATTCAACATATAGAATGATACACCGTGTCCTTCCATACAAACATGCTATAAGTGAGATCCTACGTAATTCACCCGAGTGATTACCCTTATTATGCTCCATGGAAGAATGAGATCAACTCGAACAACTTCACACATTTTTAGAAGTTTTTTTCAACGCAACCGTCCAACTATCATGCTCGTACATACCATCCGCTCATCAATTGCTTCAACATCTCTATTTGATATCCAAGGTTTGTTTTTTTTCGTCTTGTATTTATTTCGTTACAAATTTTAAGTTATTTCATTACTAATTTATTTTATTTTTTTCAAGGTGTACCATGATTTTGAGAATATAGATCTTCGTCGAATCGCGGAGGACGTGCACGGTGACTCACCTCTGTCACCAATTATAGAAGCCATGAGAGAGAAATTCCTAAAATATTGGGATGAAGTTCCTCTCGTTACAATTCTTGCAAACTGTCTCCATCCTTCATTCAAGAAAAAGTATACTATAAGATTGATTGAACGGTATAAGAAGAATCTAAATTTACCACATATCGGGGAGGAACAACGTGTGACATCCGCATTGGAAGATATGTTTAACCTATACAACACCCAACTTCATGCAAACCAAACGAATCATCCATCTTCTTCGAATCCTCGTAATATTAGGTACTAAATTCTAACATATTTACAATATTCAAACTCATTATATTATTATAATATTGTGAGACTAATATTTTTTTTAAATATGTTAGGAGCAATAGTCGGTCTGCATTATTGCGAGACTTGGAGGAAGATGACGACTCACAAATGCAAACTAATATGAATGAATTAGTTAGCTATTGTTTAGGAAGTATCGAACCTGACGGTATTGACATCCTCGGTTATTGGAAGAGGAATGAAAATGCATATCCAACTCTCGCCATGATGGCACATGATATATTTGCCGTGCCCGTGTCAACCGTCCCTTCCGAATCCTGTTTTAGTTCAGCAAACAGGATACTAACAGATAAACGCAGCAGATTGGGTGCAAAGACATTCGAACGACTCGTATGCTTGAAAGATTGGTTTGATGCAGAACAACGTAATCAACATGCACCCGTAGAACAATCATCCGGTGAATTTAAGACAGAAGCAGATGGAGACTCAGATGGTATGCCCGAAAATGAGCTATGGTATATGAACTCGAATATTTAGATGGTATTTTTAAACACTTATATTTTATATTTTTTCCCCCATTTTTTAAATTTTTCTAGCATTTACAATCCTTATTTGATTTTTTTCAATAAACTTTACTAACGAATAAAAAGTTCGAACTCCGCCTATGTATTACATAGCCGGTCCCAAGCCCGGAATAAAGGAGGAGGGTAACTTTATTTATAATTATTTTTGATTTTCTAAAATTTATTTAATTTTATTTGATTATTTTTGAACTTTGAAAAAAAATGACAAAAAAATAAAATAATTTTATTATATCATTTAAAATTTTATTTCAATTATTTTAAGTCATATTATTTAAGATTTTATTTAATTTTTCAATAATTATTTTCGATTTTTTATAATTTATTTCAATTTTTGTTGATTATTTTCGAACTTTGAAAAAAAATGACAACAAAATAAAATAATTTTTTTATATCATTTAAAATTTTATTTCAATTTATTTTAAGTCATATCATTTAATTTTTCAATAATTATTTTCGGTTTTTATAATTTTTTATAATTTATTTCATTATTTTTGAATTTTGAAAAAAAAAAGACAAAATAAATAAAATAAAATTTATTGGTGAAGAATATAAGTTTTTATTTTTTTAATATTTTTAGTGTTTATTTTTTAATTTTTCAGAATTTTTTAGAATTTATTTGGATTTTTCAGAATTAAAAAAAAAAAATTTTGATCCGCCGACCCGTCCCACCCGTCCCGACCCGCCCTAGCGTTGGACCCGCCCCGTCCCGACCCGACGGGTCTAGGACGGGTCGCGGCCAAACCCCCCGAATTAGACCCGTGCTAACCCGCCCCGCCGTAACCCGTTGACCCGTCCCGTCAAAACCCGCCGACCCGCCATAACCCGTCCCGACCCGACCCGACCCGTCCCGATTGTAATACACTAACGTTCGCTATCATTTTTTTTTTCTTTTTGGAAAAAAATAATCATTGGTTTGAAAGATTCGTACATCTATCTTGACGCTATAACAAGATTATTCTTTTTATTTGTTTTGAAAAGTGGGAATTATTCACTTTATAAATTTAAGTACACAGCTTACTTATTAAAAATCATTATTTTTTATTAATACTTAACGGTACTCTTTTGGATCAGTAGCAGTATATCCCTATATATACAAATAAATAAAATGAGATTATGGTTATTTGCAAAACACATGAGGTCTTTGCGCTCAATCATTAAATTCAAGTCAGAAACGTCTGATCTGAACTGTTCAATTTAATTTTCATATCAAAATCTAATAATAAATTACTATTTTTTGAATTTATTTACTATTTTTTGGACAGAGAAAAATGTTATTTCTGATGAACTAGAATTCTCAGATCAAATCATTTTATCTCCATATGAAAAGATACTAAAAAATATATATATATATTTCCTTTTGATTAATGGCTAGTGATTAATCATGTTTACACATGAGACTGACATTCCATCCATTCAAATCGTCATTTTGCCCAATTCTTTTATTATATTTTTAATTCTCAAACTTTCTAAGAATTCGAAAATATGAATAGGTTCCTCAAAGTTCGCTATTGTTATAAAATATTAATGATAAATGTTTCATCTTCTCCATCTCCTTTCATAATAATAGACATTTTTCATTCCCTTTATCTCCTTTATAACATGATGTTTCTCTAGACTATAAATTGTGACTTGTATGTTGTTGATTGTGGTACATCTCTAGAAGAGTTAATATAGAAATAAGATTTTAGGCTCTCACAACTTTTATTTTCTATCTTTATTTTATAACACATCATCAGCACGACTTCATTCTAGTTGAGTTGTGATGGAAATTTATTTTATAGTAGACGCACGAGATCGACATAATCAGATTATCGTAAGATTGTCTCTAAAAAGAGTTACACTTTAGATTATATTTTATCATTTTACCATTAATTATAATATCTATTTTCTTGATGAAATTTTTTTTATATTGGATGAGATTAATATTTTCATTCCCCGAAAAGAATGATAAAATAAGTAAATACCAGAAATATTTTTTTATTTATTCAATAACCAGAAGTTATTGATACTTTTAATGGCCAGAAGTTACTGTATTTGATAATTGAAAGTTTTATCAAAATGTGTTACAATTGATAATCTGAAGTTATCGATATACTTAATAACCAGAAGTTATTATTTTATTCAACTAAAATAATAACCAGAAGTTATCAATTAGATAAATAAACAAATAAATGTAATGACTCTAATCTTTTCTCTTAATGACTTGAAGTTATTAATATTTTTTTCTTTAGTAATTTTCATACATGGATGTTCGATTAAACTTATTAATATTAGTAGTATTTTTATTTTATAGTCCTTATGAAAAATCTTGCTAAACTTGAATTCGTTGCCCTTGATATATCGGGCAAGAACTATCTCCCATGGACTCTCGATGCTGACATTCATTTTACCGCAAATAATCTTGGATATACAATAAAAGATGAAAATAAGACCTCCCTGCAGAAGAAAGCCAAAATAATGATATTCCTCCGTCATCATCTCCATGAGGATTTAAAAACTGTATATTTAACGGTGAAAGATCCATTAGAATTGTGAAAAAAATTAAAAGAAAGATATGACCATAAAAAATAAGTGCTCCTCTCAAAAGCTCGTTATGAATGGATTCATTTAAGATTGAAAGATTTTAAATTTGTGGGTGAATATAATTGCGCAATGTTTCTCATAACTTCTGAAATAAAATTATGTGAAGAAAAGATTACTGATGAAAACATATTAGAAAAAATATTTTCCACATTTCATTCTTTGAATTTGCTTCTGGAGTAGCAATATCGGGAGCGTGGTTTTAAAAAATATTCATAATTAATATCATATATTCTCATTGCGGAACAAAATAATGAGATTCTCATGAAAAATCACCAATCACAGCCCACTAGCTCTAGTCCATTTCCTAATGCAAATGTGACATCATTCCCTGAAACGAATGCAACATCATTTAAAAGAAATCATGGTTGAGGACGTGGTCGCGGCCCTAGAAGAGGTCGTGGACGTGGTCGCAATAATGTTTGGCGACGTGAAGATCATAATTCCAAATCAAATGACAACAATGCGGGGAGATATGAAAAAAAAAGAATTCACCATCTTCTAAAAAGTCTGAAAGTAGTTGTTATAGATGTGGTATGACAAATCATTTGTCACACACAGGTCATACTCCCAAACTTTTAGTTGAACTCTACCAAGCATCCATCAAGAAAAAGGGAAAAGAAGTAGAAATGAATTTTATTGAAAATAAGTCAAGTGGTTTACTCATGAATACACACCTAAATGTTTATGATTTCTTTGAGAATGTTGATAAAGAAAAAATATTATGAACTATTTTATTTATTTATTTTAGTTCAGTTTTATGTTGTAAGTTTATGTTTCTCATGAATAAAATTAGTTTCTTAAATTTCATCTTGTATATTTCTTTTGTTCAAAGAAAAAATAATATGATTGAAGGCTCCAACGGAGCAACGACAAGTATTAGAGACGAATGTCTAGTAGACATTGGAATAAAAAATACTATATTAAAAAGTAAGAAATATTTTTCTCAATTGTCTCCTACAGAAATACATGTTAATACAATTTCTGGTATTAGTAACTTAATTGAAGGTTCTAGTAGAGCTTGTATTTTGTTACCTGAAAAAAAAAAAAATTAATTATAAATGACGCATTATACTGTATGAAATCCAGAAGAAATTTACTAAGTTTTAATGATATTCGATGTAATGGTTATCATATCGAAACCATAACTGAAAATAACATTGAATATTTTCAAATTACAACGATTAAGTATGGTCAGAAGATCATATTGAAAAAGATGGAAGATTTATCATCTGGACTATATTGTATGAATATAAGTTCAATAGAATCAAATATGGTCAGTAACCAGAAGTTACATGACACGAAAATATTTACTATGTAGCATGACAGGTTAGGTCATCCAGGTAACATTATGATAAGGATAATAATTGAAAGTGCAAATGAACATCCAGATTCTATTATCAAAATATTTATCATGAGCAGCATGCTCTCTTGGAAAATTGATAATTAGGCCATCTAAAAATAAAATTGAAAATAAATCTCCTTTATTTTTAGATAGAATTCAAGGAAATATTTATGGTTTTAATTGATTCATCAACTCGATGGTCACATATTTTCCTATTAGCTACAAGAAATGTAACATTTGCTAGGTTATTTGCACAAATAATCCAATTGAGAGTAAATTTTCCGGATTACCAAATTAAGAGTATCGGGCTTGATAATGTAGAAGAGTTTACAACCCAGTCTTTTAATGATTATTGTATGTCAATTGGGATTAAGATAGAACATCCAGTTGCTCATGTACATAAACAAAATGGTTTAGCTAAATCATTAATTAAAAGATTATAACTGATTGCTAGATCATTACTTATGAAATGTAATCTACCATCTTCTGCATTGGGACATACCATATTACATGCTGCTACACTTATTAGATTAAGACCGACTACATCTCATAAATTTTCTCCATTATAATTGGTCTCTGAAAGAGAACCAAACTTGTCCCATCTTAAAAAATTTTATTGTGCCGTGTATGTTCCAATTTCTTTTCCATAACGCACAAAAATAGGACCACAAAGAAGATTGAAAATTTATATTGGATTTTTACTATCCATCAATTATTAAATATTTAGAACCATTAACTGGAGATATTTTTACAGCTCGTTTTGTTGATTGTCAATTCGATAAGACAATATTTTCATTCTTAGGAGGAGAAAGAGAAAAGCTAGAAAAGCAAGTAACTTAAAATGCATCATCAATATCTTATCTTGATCCCCGGAGTGGTAAATGTGAACGGGAAGTTCAAAAAATTATACATTTATAAAAAATAGCAAATGAGTTATCAGATGCATTTACAGATACAAAATGAGTGACTAAATCACATATACCAGCTTTAATTGTACCTGCTCGAATTGATATAACCCCAGCAGAGGTTACAATACAAAGAAAACGTGGAAGACCAATCGGTTCCAAAGACAAAAATCCACAAAAAAGGAAAGAGCATAATTTGGTGTAACTCCAGCAGAAGTTACCGATAAAATCCCATAAGAGATTATTAGTAAATTCCCAAAAGAGATTGGAAGTAGAACCCTAGAAGAGGTCGTTGATAATGTTCCAGAAGAAACTCAGGTACCGAATGATTATGAGATCTCAATAAATTATGTACATAATGGTATAATATGAAACCGAAATGAAACACATATTGATAAATTTTTTGCATATGCTATAGAAATTGAAGTGATAAATGAGGAAGATTATGTGCCAAAAACTCCAGAAGAGTGTATGCACAGAAATAATTGGTCAAAATGGAAAGACGCACTGAAGGCTAAATTAGATTCGCTTGAAAAGCAAAATATTTTTGGACCTGTAGTTCTAACATCTAAAAATGTTAACCCTGTAGGTTACAAGTGGGTATTTGCAATTAAAAAATGAGAAAAATGAGATTGTGAGATATAAAGCAAGGCTGGTGGCACAATGTTTTACACAAATACTAGGAGTTGATTATGAAGAAACGTATTCACATGTAGTGGATGCAATAACTCTTTGATTTTTAATCAGTCTCACAATCACTGAGAACCTTCAAATGCGTCTCATGGATGTTGTCACAGCCTATTTGTATGGATCACTCAATAATGATATCTATATGAAAGTCTCTGAAGGATTAAAAATGCTTGAAGCATTTAAATCAAAATCTCGAGAAATGTATTCTATAAAGTTAAAATGATCATTGTATGAACTAAAACAATCGAGTCAAATATGGTATAATCGACTCGGTGAATATCTCATAAAAGAAGGATATAAATCTAATGTAATTAGTCCATTTTTTTTAATAATTGATCAATCTCGAGTTTTATAATTATTATAATATATGTCGATGACCTGAATATCATTGGGTCTCCTGAAGAGATCAAAAAGACTGTAAAATTATTAAACAATGAATTTAAAATGAAAGATCTTGGTGTAACAAAGTTGTGTCTGTTACACTTAACATCTTCTTTGATTTGTCGATTTGCAAAACAATCTTGAATTTTATAATTTGTCTTGTTTGAGTTTTGTGCAGGGATTAACATGCAAATGGACTAGTGCATAAGAATCAAGACTAGTACTGGGATACAAGAGTTTAATCAAGATTGCATTAGGCTTAGGTTTAGTAACACTCAAACTGGGTTGAATTGGTCAAGATAAATTGAGCTTGAATCGTTATAACGGTTCAGTGAATCGTTATAACGGTTCATTTAATCATTATAACGGTTCAATAATCGTTATAACGGTTCATCTCAATACTCAAAAATATTCTAAGGCAGAAACATTCTCAAAGAAACCAGAGTGTATCGTTATGTAACGATTCAGTAATTATTACGATAATTTGTGAAACGTATAACGATTCTGTAATCGTTACAATGATTCATGAAATGTATAACGACTTGATAAATCGTTATAACGTCTTGATAAATTGTTATAAGGTTTCAGCTCAGTTGATCCAACGGCTATTTTTCTAAACCGTTATAATGATTTGTAAACCGTTATAACGGTTCAGGTCGAAATCAAAGAACGTTGTATAACGGCTCAGAGAAATTTTACAGAACGTTGTGTAACGCTCTAGAGCGTTATACAATGGTTTGGAAAATCAAAGACGACAAAACAACGGGCAAATTTCTCTGACAATCCTACCGTTTGAATCTTAATCCGTTGTAACGATTTGTAAACCGTTATAACGAATTGTAAACCGTTATAACGGTTCAGGCCGAAATCAAAGAACGCTGTACAACGGATTAAGGTTAAAAGTGAAGTTTGCTTGGTTTCCAGCTCTTTATAAAATGGGGGTCATCTCCTTTCTCCTCCAGTTGCTGAACACACTTGAAAAACACATTCTTACAGCCACCATTAAAGAGTTTTGAGAAAACCTTGCTATACCTAGCTAAAACTCAAGATCTTTGATCTAAACTTATTCTAAACACTTGTGAGATTTGAGTGATTTTCTCCATTGGTAAATCTACTCCTAGCTTTTGCTACTTCATTAACTTTAGGCTTTGTCTCTCATCCTTTGTGTGTAAGAGGGCAAAGTTCGACCTTGTACAAGTCTCGTATTTGGTTGAATAGATCGGACCGGCTTTGTTACCGTTAGACGGGAAGATGGGGACCCGAGGAGTGGGCGCATAACGCCGAACCTCGTTACATCGCGTGTCAACTCGATCCTTTGATTGAGCATTTTTAAACTTTTTCTCTTTACTTTATTTCATCTCTTTGGTTTAGAAATTGCTTGTGCTTGATTGTTGTAGAACTTGTTAAAATTACAATTTAACCCTTGTACTTTTTACTAATTGACCAAATTAGTATTATTAGTGGTAATCAAGGGTTACAGTGTCTCGGCCTGCAGATTGAGCATTTGCATAATGATATCTTTGTCCATCATTCAAACTACATCCAGAAGATATAAAAATATTTTAATATGGGCAAAGCTCATCCTCTAAGTACATCAATGGTTGTTCGATCACTTGATATGAAGAAGGATCATTATCGGCCCCAAAAAAATAATGAAAAAGCTCTTGATCCTGAAGTACCATACTTAATTGTAATTGGGCCTTTGATATATCTTGCTAATAATATGAGACCTGATATTGATTTTTCTGTAAATATATGAGTAAGATATAGTTCTGATCCAACATGCGGACATTTGAACGGAATCAAACATGTATTACGTTACCTTTGTGGGATGCGTGATATGAGACTATTTTATCGAAAAGATACAAAGTCCAAACTAGTTGGATATGCAGATGTAGGATATTTATCAGATCTGCATAAAGCTCGGTCACAATCCGGATATGTATTTACATATGGCGGCACTATAATTTCATGATGATCGACAAGACAAACATTGACAACAACATCATCAAATCATGCCGAATTAATTACTCTTTATAATACTGGACGAGAATATGTATGGTTAAGATCCATGATCCAACACATCCAAGAGAAATACGGTCTCGAGTCAGTCAGAGAAAAACCTGACGGTGATATACGAAGATAATGCTGTATGTATTGCTCAAATTAAAGAATGATATATCAAAGGTGACAGAACCAAGTACATCTCGTCGAAGTTCTTCTCAAGACATGATTTACAGAAGAATGATTTGATAAATATTTGTCAAATCAAATCAAGCGATAATTTGACGGACTTATAAACAAAATCATTGCCAAGAAATGTTTTTGAACAAATTTCACATAAGATTGATATTCGTCGCTTAAAAGATGTATATTAAAATGAGTGGGAGTATTATACACGTTGCACTCTTTTTTCTTTCACTAAGTTTTGTCCCGTTGAGCTTTAATGAGGTAACATAACTGATCCGGAAGTATCAGTTAAATCAAGTTGGTTCTGAAGTAAGAAAATATAATATTTGTCCAGTAGTACAATATTAATAGTGTATAATATAAGACGAAACATTTAATGGGGAGTGTTATAAAATATTAATGATAGATATTTCACCTCCTCCATCTTTTCTCATAATGATAGACATTTTTCATTCCCTTTACCTCCTCCTTAATTCTGGATTTAATTTTGTATCAACTTTCTCGTTTATAACATGATGTTTCTCTAGCATATAAATAGAATCTTGTATGTTGTTGATTGTTGTACATCTCCAGAAAAAGATATTATAAAAATAAAATTTTAGCCCCTCATAACTTTTGTCTCCTATCTTTATTTTATAACAGCTATCATTTTTTTTTCTAAAAAATTAATAATCATTGGTTTGAAAGATTCGTGTGCATCTATCTTGACGCTAATTACAAGATTATTTTTTATTTTTTAAAAAATGGGAATTATTCACTTCATAAATTAATGTATGCAAATTACTTTGGTTATTCGCCTCAATTTTGAATTTTGTTTTAATCTTGTTATATGTTATATAATGATGAAAAGAATTATTTTAATTGATAGAAGTTCAATTAAAATAATGCAATGATTATAAATTTATAATGTATAAACAAAGACAGACTGATAATTAAATATGTACGATTGGAATCTGCAGACAAGTTCCTGAGTGTTTATCCCAAATATTGATGAAATATTTAATCTTTCTTTTCTATACATTGAACATAGGTCACAGGTAAGAGCAAATAATTTCAACAAAAATATCCAGTCCCATACGTGGGTATCTATAATTAATGAAGATGTACATTCTGTACCAACTAAATAAAATGACCTTGAAATCGGCCCCAGTGAAAGTCGGGTATTAAGCTAAAACATATTGTACACATAAGACGATTCTTGCACAAAACGCATACAAAATTCAAAAAAAAAAAAAAATAGTCTTCCAGGAAATCTAAGATGGTCAAATGTTTCCTCACCTCCATTTAATACTAGTACGGCGTTCTTTTTTCTTGGGAGCTACCGGGGAAATTAGTAGTCTACAGTTCTCCAGTTACAAGGACTGGAGAAAATGAAACAGTTAGGAACAATTAATTAAAAGTCAAAGGACCGCTGCTTATCCAGTATCCAGTGAGCCGAGTAAAGCTATTTTCATGAGAGCAACGTGCTTGAGCGAAGTAGGAACACGTGACCAAAACCTTCTCTTTATATAAACTTTCCTCTGTTATGAACGAATTCCACAAATCTGAAATCCTAATTTGCCAGGCCAAGCTGATTTTGAAAATTCTGATACGAAAAAAGCGCCATTTGACACTTCGATTTTTTTCCAAAAACATATTTTGAGTCAAATAAATCGCCGCTTCACGTTTCGATTTTTTATTTTTTTTTTGCAATGAGAATGTCAGTACTGCCTGGTTGACATATTAATTTATTTATTTTGAGACAAATTATTTTTTCCCCTGAATATAATTATTAATTTGCATCAGTTTCGGCAGTGTAGTTCGTTTAATATATAATGTAGTGAACGTTCTAGAACTTTTCCATGGGTTAGAAATTTACTAAGGATGTTAACTTCGCACAATTACAACTTAGTAATCTTAACAAAAAAAATCATTGCACATGATTGGAAATATAAGGAGAGGACAGAGTAGGGGTGTCAATTCTTGACCTGACCTGACTCGAACTCGAATCCGACATGATCCGAAATAAATGGGTCAGGTATGAGTTTAAGTTTTTTGATCCGAATCGGGTCGGGTCGAGTTCAGGTCAACCCGATCCGACGTGATTAATTATATTTTTTGAAGTAATTTTATGATTTAATACTAATTAAAGCTTAAATATATACTAATTAAGATTAATTATAAATTAATTAATATTTTATTGCTTAAAATTATATTAAAATAATTAATAAATATTTAATTATTTTATATGGGTCGGGTCGGGTCAGTTATGGGTTAAGATTTTTTAATCCGAATTTAATTGAGTCTGGTTTGGATCGGGTCAAGAAAAATAATAAAATAATGTGACCCGATTTGAACCCGACCCGACCCGACCCATTGACACCCCTAGTACGGAGGAACTTTGTTCAACACAGATGATAAAAGCAGAAATTGAAATGATATTTTTTTTTATCAACAATAGCTTTGAACATGAGATTTAGGGGTCATTTTTTTCTGTGTTTCGCTATTATGTTTACAATTAAATTATAGTAGTGCAATAGAGCATCTAACCAGACGATATTAATTAAATGCTATCTTTCACTATATTGGAAAGATAATACAAGGTTTTTCGTTGTTTATTTATTGCTCAAAACTTTATAATTTTACATATATAATTGATGCTGATTTGTATTAAACTATTTACTATTTATACATGTCAGTGGTATTTAAATAAAATTAATAACAAAAGAACCGTAGTTATATTATAAAATTATTAATATAAATAACAATTCATTGAATCTCATTAATACAATCATTATAAAACGATATCGATTGTCAATATGTTTATAATATGTTTCATAGAAAATAAACTTTGAATTGGGAAAACTGAAAAAAGTAAAAAAATTAAAATTAAAAAGTATTCACGGCGTTCAGAAAACACAATAAAATCATACTCGAGTCGAAAACACAATAAAATCTAGCAAATAGTAATATCATCATATTTCCATTTTTGACATATATATATATATATAGAGAGAGAGTCCGACTACGGTATTTTGCAAAGCACAGAGGCGTTGTGTACTTTCCGTTCTATTTTTAATTTCAAGTCAGAAATAATCGATTCGAACCGTTCAATCTAATATTCGTATAAAAATATATTAGTAATTTTATATTTTTTAGAATTTTTTTGCTATTTTTTCTAATGAGGAGAAAATGACTTGATCTAAGAATTCTAGTTCATCCAAAAATGATGATTTTCCCCCTATAAAAAAATAGCAAATGAATTCAAAAAAATATAAAATTTTACTAATAGATTTTGATATGGCGATTATATTTAGCGGTTTGGGTCAATCATTTTTGACTTAAAATTAAAAATAGAGCGCAAAACACACTACGTTTTTGTACTTTGCAAAGCACCATAACCTAATTATATATATATATATATATATTAGTGGATATACCGTGATTTTAACTCAAATAGTATAACAAATTATCTCCAAATTTGAATTTTTCACTCTCATTAAATTCTTCATATTGAAATCTTATGGGGTACAAAAATTTGGGATGTTTCGAGTTTTTTACGTCACTCTTTTTAATTTTTAAAAATCGGCTCTAAAAATAATAATAAAATATTCAATATTTGTACATTATTTTCAAAAATTAAAAAGAGCTACTTAGAAAACACGAAACATCCTAAAATTTTGTACCCCAAAAGATTTCAATATGAAAAATTTAATGAGAGTGAAAAATCAAAATTTGAAGATGATTTGATATATACTTTTTGAGTTAAACTCATGGAAAGCTTCCGTGAGCTTAAGCTCACGGTATATTCGGACTATTTTGCTTTGCAGCACAGAGGCGTTGTGTGTTTTGCGTTATATTTTTAATTTTAAATCAGAAATAATCGACCCAAACCGTTCAATCTAATTTTATATGAAAATCTATTAGTAAACTAAATTTTATATCTTTTAGAATTTTTTTCTATTTTTTCTGATGAGGAGAAAATGACTTGATCTGAGAATTCTGATTCATCCAAAAATGATAATATTCCTCCTATCCAAAAAAATAACAAATAAATTCTAAAAAATATAAATTTTGGTTTACTAATAGATTTTGATATGGAGATTAGATTGAGCGGTTTGGATCGATCATTTCTAACTTAAAATTAATAATATAGAACAATGCACACAACGTTTTTGTGTTTTACAAAGCACCATAGCCTAATTCTATATATGAGTCCGACTATGGTGCTTTGTGCTTTATTTTTAATTTTAAGTAAGAAATAATCGATACAAACTGTTCAATTTAATTTTTATATCAAAATCTATTAGTGAACTAAAATTTATATTTTTGTAGAATTTTTTTGTTATTTTTTCTGATGAGGAGAAAATGATTTGATCACAGAATTCTAGTTTATCAAAAAATGACGGTTCCCCCTATTCAAAAAAATAGCAAATGAATTCCAAAAAATATAAAATTTGATTTACTAATAGATTTTGATATGGAGATTAAATTGAGCTGTTTGGATCGATCATTTCTGACTTAAAATTAATAATAATGTGCAAAGCACACAACACTTTTGTGCTTTGCAAAGCACCATAACCTAATTCTAAATATGTGTCCGACTATGATGCTTTGCAAATTGCATTTGTCTTTATTTTTAATTTTAAATCAAAAATAATTAATATATATATATATTATATCAAAATATATATATATATATATATATTTGCTTTTCTTAGAACCCGAATTGGGGCCCTGTCCCCACATTTTCCACTGAATATCCACTCGATTATATGCATTCAAAAAAGAAACAAAGGGCTCTCTTTTACATTCTATCTCTATGCGGTGGTCCCACTCTGTGTGTGTGTTGGGGGGGGGGGGGGGGGGGTTGAGCCGCAATTGTACCCCTACCGTCCAAATTTTTTTTTATCAAAGTTCGTCACTTCCTCTCCAGTTCCACCAGTCAGTAGGCTCGCGCCCAACGTGCCTTAACTAAAATAAGAAAGTCCACTCGGTCGCTTCTATAAGTTTCTTTCTCCATTTTTTTTGAACTGGATCTATCCCTTATCTTCCTATATGGTGTATTTCAATAAGTGGGGGATTGAGCTATATTGAATGCTTTTATTTGTGAGTTACTTCAATTTTTATCCGACATGTTGTCAATTAAGCTCAAAAACTGTATTGCGTCCATGATTTAATTGAAGCATAATAGTGTTGCAACAATGTACATATATTTAGTATGCAGTACGGAACTGAATTTGCTGAGACGCATGGACGGCTCAGTTTGAAAACAAACGGAGAAAATATGTGTATTAGCGACCCCATGTAGTGTGCGATTAAACAATTTCAAACCGTGTTATTTTGTGGCTCGTGGTCTCTTCATATATTAGATCGCCCGCATGAAGACACCCAATTAATCTCCTTCTCTCTCTCTCTCTCTCTTTCTCTCTAAGTTGGTTCCAACAGCCATTTCTCCACTTTTCCTCACTCTCACACCAACCCAAAGAAAACTAGTTAAGCACATAAAATATAAACAAACAAGCCAAGTTAAATAAATGGCAATATCCATGTCTATGTCTAGCTCTTCTATTATCCCACATAATAAGCAACACATAACGCGGCTCCAGGCCGCTGGCACAGCCACGGCTGTTGCAGTACCCATTAACTTGGGTAATCAAAACCTGGCAACTAGTACATCAGCACCATCGTCAGTTTCCATCAGACATGTCACAAGCAAAGTACCAGTTCGTTCCCGGTCCAAATCTGTGCTTGCCAATATGTGGAGAGAGATCCAAGGTGAATCCAATTGGGCAAATTTGATTGAACCACTACATCCCGTCATGCTAGCTGAGATCATCCGGTATGGTGAATTGGTGACATCCTGCTACAAGGCCTTTGATTTGGACCCAAGATCAAAACGATATCTCAATTGCAAATATGGGAAGAGTCGCATGATGGAAGAAACCGGTTTGGGTAATTCAGGTTACACAGTCACCAAGTACATCTACGCAACACCCGACATTGACATGCCAACTTGTTGTAGTCGTTGGATTGGTTATGTTGCAGTTGCCACAGACGAAAAGGAGATTAGACATTTGGGAAGACGGGATATAATCGTCTCATTCAGGGGCACCGTCACCAGTGCAGAGTGGGTTGCAAATTTCATGAGCTCGCTCTCACCGGCACGATTTGACCCCCACAATGACCGGCCAGACGTGATGGTGGAAACGGGGTTTTTGAGCTTGTACACCTCAGATGACAGAAGTTCAAAGTTCACCACAGGCAGTTGCCGAAATCAACTTCTTTCTGAGATCTCACGCCTCATTAATCAATACAAGGATGAAGAAATCAGCATCACATTGGCCGGGCATAGCATGGGGAGCTCTCTAGCAACACTGCTCGGATACGACCTGGCTGAGCTAGGGCTCAACCGGGATGCTTATGGAAGGAAAATCCCGATCACGGTATATTCTTTTGCTGGCCCGAGGGTTGGAAATTTAGGGTTTAAGGAGAGATGCGAAGCGCTTGGTGTGAAGGTTCTAAGGGTAGTAAATGTCAATGATCCGGTTACAAAACTACCGGGCATGTTCCTCAATGAGAACTTTAGGTCTTTAGGGGAAAGGTTTGAATTTCCATGGAGCTGTTCCTGCTACACACATGTAGGAGTGGAATTGGCGTTGAACTTCTTCAAGATGAACAATCCGGCATGCGTTCACGATTTGGATGCATACATAGGGTTGTTAAAATGCCCTGCACAGATGGCTGATCAAATGAAAAGAGAAGGAGAAGATGTTTTTACAAGAGTGAAGGATTTTGTCTCTAAGCAAAGTCTGGATAATGCGTGGAGATTTGAAGCTGCAGCCTTTCAAATAGGCAACCTAGTACAATCTCTCAATATTTAAAGAGAATGGCAGACACATTCTTTTGTTTCCCTGCCTCTGCAAGAAATGTTGCTAAATGCTAATAGATCAACGGATATATAGGATAGAAGGATCCGGATTATCCATGTAAATTTTTTCTGAGGATGATCTGTGATTCAATATCAGGAAATACTGATAATTCTTTTTGTTCCTCTTTTAAATAGTGTTGTATACTGACATAAAGAATTAAAGAATCACGACATACACAAGAATTGGTCAAATGCAATTTGGTTTTCTTTCTTTTCCATCTTTTTTTTTCAGTTTTTTGGTGAGAAATGACTACGATAAGCACACTCACTGATCCTCAGTTTCTCCTGATGAAGAGAAAATCAGTCATTTTCTATGTGCACGCAAACAAATTCTTAAACTGTTATGCTTTCATGCAACAATGAGATATTTTTAGTGATTCATATGTGCTGGCATATCGATACAAGCAAAAAAAATGACAAAATTTAATGAGAAAAGCATTATAATAAATAGTGAACCTTCATCAAGCTTTCTTCATTAACAAAAGGGCATGGCGTTGTTATCTCATTAATTCCTTTAGCAACCCACGCCATTAATATTATCACGAATTATCCTGTATGACTTAGTTTATCGTAAATAAATGGTTGATATTTACACAATTAAGAATTTAAGACATTATTTCTTTCGCAAATTTCTGTTTTACAGAGTATCACTTCATTAAATTTTATCAGTAAAAAAATGTTGCTATTAATTTGGGATTCTAAATCTTAAATATAAAAAAAAACTTTATAGATTTAATATTTTACTTATAAATTAAATAGTCCATTAAAGATCATTAAATTGAAACCGTTGTGTAAATTATATAAAATTTTGGTTGTCTTTCCGATATATATAAATATATATATATATAGAGAGAGAGAGAGCAAATCTACGGTGTTCTTAGATAAAATATTTTACTTATAAATTAAATAGTCCATTAAATATCATTAAATTGAAACCGTTGTGTAAATTATATAAAATTTTGGTTGTCTTTCCGATATATATATATATATATATAGAGAGAGAGAGAGAGCAAATCTACGGTGTTCTTAAGCTCACAAAATACTTTCGTGAACTTAGCTCAAAAAGTATATCAAATGATCTCCAAATTTTGATTTTTCACTCTCATTAAATTCTTCATATTAAATCTTGTGGAGTACCAAAATTTGGGATGTTTCGAGTTTTCTAAGTCACTCTTTTCAATTTTTGAAAATAATGTACAAACATTGAATATTTTATTAATATTTTTAGAGCTGATTTTCAAAAATTAAAAATAGTGACATAGAAAACTCGAAATATCCCAAAGTTGTGTACCCCATGAGATTTCAATATGAAGAATTTAGTAAGAGTGAAAAATTAAAATTTGGAGATAATTTGATATACTTTTTGAGCTAACCTCACGGAGACCTTCCATGAACTTAAGAACACCGTAAATTTGCTCTATATATATCAAACGATAATAAAAATTATATAAAATTTAAAATATTATCAATCTATATTTTTTTATTTTAAAGATTTTTATATTTATTTAGAAATTCATTGTCAAAAAAATCCATTATTTAAAAGAAGGGCTGCAAACGAATCGAGTTCGAGCGACCCGGGCTTAACTCAAGTTCGGCTCATTAAAATTCGAATCAAATCATTTCGAGCACGTGAAACACGTTGAGCTAAAAAGTCTAACTCAAGTTCCGCTCGTTACTATCTGAGCTAGCTCACGAGCCAATGCATATACGTTGACTCAGTTTGATATTTATATTTAGTATATCTATAAATGCAAATTCGGCATATCTACAAAAATGATATATGAGTTAGTACAAAATTGATATATCAATAAACTATATTTTCAATAAAATCTTTGCTGCACTAATTTGAATGGATGGACCAACAAAAAAACTATCGAGTCAGATATATGAGCCGAGTCACGAGCAAGTACGCGAAGTCCTTAAACCGCTGAGATGGTGAGATGATAAGAGATAATCAGATTAGAGTTTAGCAGAAAAAATATATAAAAACTATTATTATTCGAGCTCAGTCGAGCTATGAGCCGAGCCAATCCCAACTCAAACTCAGCTCACTTAACTATTGAGCTGAATTAACTCGAGCCAAATTAGCTCAAACCTGAATTGAGTATGAACTGAGCCATGAGCCTTTTTTTGTGCAGCCCTAGTTAAAGGATCCATCCCCTTTAACCGCTCTATTAGGAAATTTTCAGAACGATATTTACAAAAATGTTTGCATAAATATACATGGAATTCTCCATTAATTATATAGTTCTACTTAATTAACTGCGTACCTATACGGGAAAGCTCTCCCAAGTATACACAAATATGTTAACCTGACCATTAAAGACAACTTTTGTCAATATGACCATTAAAGGCTCAACTTTTCTTGGGTCCCTAAATGGTTACACCCAACTAATTGCGTAATGTAGTACACTGACATAAAATAAGAAACAATGTACGGCTTTACAAGCATTAATTGTTGCTTCTATATATAGAACTCTTGTGGCCACGTTGCTGCATTTTCATCCAAAAAAAAAACAAAGAGCAATTACCTCTTGTTCATGCTGCTTGCACATATGTAAAGATACCTATTATAGGAAATGAAAGATGTCATTTCATATCCTAAAGTTAAGCTTTAATAAATTATAAGGAGTCACAGTTTTCATACCTTCACTTCTAGATGAAAAAACTCAGCCAACACAAATTTACTGACAATTTTTGATAAATTCCGTTGTTGAAAACGATCGTGGTATTACTAAAATGTTGAAGATCTATTTTGTATCGAGTTTTATTAAAAAAATACTATTAAAAAAATACTGTTAAAATGGAATTCGAACACTTTTAAAAAGTGAGATTACCTTTTAACAATGATTTCTTACTAAACTGTTGTTAAACACCCATATTAAAAATGATTTCTATAGAAAAAATCATTGCTAAAAGGTCTTGCTGACTGAATAAAAAAACTCATACCAACAACATATATACCACCTTTGCGCTGCGCGAGGAGGCGGAGTCAGCAATTAAACAGGGGCGGACAAAAAAATTCGGATATGTATTAATATTACAATTATTTTAAAAATGAAGTATATTTCTATAAATATTTTATAGTATAAGTAAAGCTTTAAAAGCATATTTTTATAATTTTCAGACTAGATCATATTATCATAATTTTCTTAAAAATCAAGTATATTTAAAAAAAATTGAACTACAAATCTATTTTAAAAAAAAAAATCAGGGATGGACAGTTGCCCCTCTTCCTTGCACCGGCTCCGCCCCTGATCGTTACTTTCCTCAATATCATATAGTTTCTTAATCTTAATTCAACGCTCTAGAAACCCTTAATCTCCACATTTTTATACCAATTCACTATCACAAAAATTTTCTTTAGAACCGGTTATATAAAAAATTTAGCACCGTTTATACAATCGATTCTAAAACTATACATTGCTAAATGTTTCAAAAACCGACACTAAAAAGAGGTGCTAAATGTGGTGTTGGAAGCGCATTTAAAGCAGGTTATTCCGAGAACCGTTTCTAAAGCTCTAACCTTTAGAGCAGGTTTTTGGCTCATAACCGGTTCTAAAGGTTAGAGTTTAGAAGCTAATTTTTAGCAAAACCTGCTTTAATTCCCCTGTCAAATTAGATTTTTTTTTCAAAAAACCGGTTTTAAACCAATTATTCAATTAGAGATGGTTTCCCTAAAATCGGATTATTTTTTTTTTCTTTTTTTTAAAATTTCGATCGATTCTAGTGGCTAGCCCATTAATTTTTCTAGTCTTATATATATATTTGCAATCTATGTTGCATGAGTGCAGGTGCGAGTATCGTATTCAATACGGTGCGGGTGTGGCGATATAAGAATTTTAAAAAAATAAGATACAGCTATAGTAATATATAATAAAATATATATAGTATAATATAAAATAAAACAAAAGTTGCTTAAAGTTGATTTGGAAGTGTTTATAAAGAACCAAAACGTATTATAACAAGTCGCGCGGTGGTAAAGCAACAAGGTGGGAGCGCACGTCCGAGTTCGAATAAGGTCTCTCGGTTTCAATTTTCATAGTTCTGTGACATTTATGACCTTCTGTGGCGTAGTGAACGCGGCTACGCGTGTAACAAATATCTGCTCTAAGCTAAAATGCGCCAAAAAGCGCCAAAACAGCTCAGATATGTGCCAAAACGGAGAATCACGCCGAATTCTAGACTGAATCAGCTGGTCAAACTCGCTAGAATGCTTTGATATGTTGACCAGTATAAGTGTATACTCACTATTCTAAATGAGAGAAAATATTTAAAAAACAGTTTCAACCAGGGACTATTCGAAATTAGTCCCCATTAGATTAATTATAAACGAATGTCAACCTAAATTAATATAAGTTCCGATAATTTGATCCCATATAACAATACTATCAACTACTCATATATAATTTTAATTATGTATATAATCAATTTATACAATAATAATATAAATTAATGGTCATTTTAACATCGACATTGAACTAGAACTAGAAAAAAAGATTAAATTTAAATAATGTAAAAAATAATAACCTTGAGAGATCACAAAAATATTACCTACTGATGAGAAGATAGTTGCCGGTGAGAACAGAAAAGAAAAGATTGACTTACTGGTGAGCAGAAAAAAGAAAGTTGGAGGAGGCACATCTGTCTGCGAATGAGAAGAGAGGAAAGACCTCTAATATTTAGAATATCTTTAGAGCATGTTTTTAAGTAAAAATTGATTTTAAAATATTTAGAATCTCTTTAGAGCACGTCTTTAATCAATTTAAAAAAAAATAAAGCGGTTATTAGAAAACTGATTCTAAATTAAATTTTAGTAGGGTGGTATTCAAAATAAATTTTTTAGAGTTGGTTGTTTACAAAAACCGATAATAATATAATTTTTTTATAGTTTGTTATTTAAAAACCGGTTTTAACTTAAGCTTGTTAGATCTAGTTAGTTTGTGAATGCGGTTCTAAATTTTGAAAACCGAATATGCATCAATTTTAGAATTTATTTTTTTTAATAAAATTGGTTCTAAAGGATTTAACAAAATTTACAATCATATCATTAAGATTTTTTAGCAACTGTTTTCTATAAAATCGGTTCTAAATAAACGTTTTTAAAATTTTTTTTCTAATAGTGATTCATCCTAATACTTCTTCTTCTTCAAATAAAAAAACAATGAGAGACGGAGAAAAAAAATAAAGGAAAAATTTTATTATCACAATTAAAATTCGATCACATCAACTTCAAACGACCATAAATGATCTGAGTCACAAGCTAAATCCAAGCATTTTAGGAAAATCAGAGTAAACTTCGATCCAGTGTATAATTGAATTTCTTCATTTGCAAATCGTTTCTAATATTAAAACAATTAAGAATGTTACCATTCTCTAGGCTCTCAGTATACATAATTATTTGTGGTATGAAGTACTCATCAGTACAAGTAATGAAAACAAGACAACGGTCAGTATATAGTCCTGGAATCCATGATTTTTTTCTTAATATATATATATATAGAGAGAGAGTTAGACTATTGTGAAAACATTTGCATTTTGAGCTCAAGTGCATACGGGTCAAATTTTATCGTAACACGTTTGAAATTCAAAACTATCATTCTCATTAAATTCTTCATATCAAAATATTAGAGGATACAAAAATTTGAGGTATTTCGAGTTTTATAAGTATTTATTTTGGATTTTTGAAAATCAGCACAAAAATAATAATAAAATATTGAATTGTTGTTGCTGATTTTCAAAAATCCAAAATAAATACTTAGAAAACTCAAAATATCTCAAATTTTTGTATCCCCTAATATTTTGATATGAAGAATTTAATGAGAATGATAATTTTGAATTTCAGACGTGTTATGATAAAATTTGAGCCGTATGCACTTAGACTAGAAATACAAACGTTTTCACAATAGTCTAACTTTCTCTCTCTATATATATATATAACCAATGCTAGATATGTACAAACACATAGATCAAAGAGTGCACAGGGGAACATTATTCACATTAACCATTTTTCATATTCTTTAAGAACTAATAATTGAATCCAATAAAAATTATTTTAAAAATTAATTATTTCGAATGAAACAATTATATGCTACTAGTAGCGTCTAAAATTAGTTTCGTCGCGGTAGATTGGTCCCTACCAAACAATCTTATATTAGTAATTAATTTCGTTGCGGTAGATAGGTCCCTACGTGCTTAAATTATCTATGGTTTTCACTTTCTTTTCTGTGAAAGTGGTTAAATTTATGCTGAACATTTCTTTATTAGTGATCCAATTGCGGTTAATTTTGGAAAATATGGCAAATCCTCTTTGAGTTAGCTTGCAGTTTGATACAAGAAAGTATGATTGCAAATTTGTGAGATCGATGCGCAGAGAATAATTAAAAAACGGTGTACTTGCAAAAACATTTTTAAAGTAGAACGGCATTTTAAAATAATAATTAGAGAACGCTGTTTTAAATAGAATTTTTAGTTTTTCAATTTTTTTAGCTATGTCACACCGTCTATATTTTTCACCATTATTTTTGTTTCTTTTTTCATTTATTTTAATAAAATTATTTATATTATTTTTTATTTATAGAGATAATATGATGTCTCTAAAATGTAATTTAAATACTAAAGAAATATAAATCTTTGTATTTTTAATGAATTATTATGTAATTAATTATAATATTCAACATTAAATATATTTTTAGCATTGTAAGAAAAATATTTTTGTTTAAAATTTTTATAACAAAACTTAACTTTTAAAAAAAAATTAAATATTTAATAATTTGTATATGTTATATTTTTTAGAGCGAAGTCCGATGAAAACCCCTAATATTTGAACAGCAATTTAATTAGTCATTCTCCATGCAACATATTTAAGAAACTACAAAGTGCAACGCCGTTCCAATATCGGAAGTTTGTAAACACAATTATTACCATCTTTTTTGTTGCTTTTTCTTTTTGGCCCCCTCCATAACATTAATACAAAAGAAGCGTGCCTGATCAGAAATTTGCAACATTGGGTAAATATAATTAATTATCGGTGCGTACAGCAGGAACACATTGTCGCCGATCAGTTTCTTTTAGTCTTGATGCCAAGCTACTATAATTAGTAATACTTGCGAAAACCTTTTTATGCTTCTTTTTGGATTTTAAAATAATTGGTTGTTCTCGCCGCACCGAACTTACATTATTTTTGTCCTTCAACACGTTACTGGGTGCATTATTTAATTGTTAGATTATTGTAGAGTTTAAAAAAAAACCGGACGGGTCATACCTGATCCGCCGAATCCGTGGCCACGACCTGATCCGCCTTGACTCGTGACCCGTTAGAACCGACGGGTCTAGCACCGAAGCGGGCAAAAAAATTTCAAAAAAATTCATGCTAGACCCGACCCGTTTTGGACCCGTCCCGACCCGACCCGACCTGTCCAATCCGTGATAACCCGTGCCCGACCCGACCCGGGAATAAAATCCGAGAAACCCGGGAATCCAACCCGTCCGACCTGTCTCACTTTACCCGTCCGACCCGTCCCACTAAACCCGTTGAAATTAAAAAAATAATAATAATCATAATTCAAATTTTTTCCTATAAATACCACATCATTTCATCTCATATCCTCACACAAACAATTTCACCCGTTAGAAAAAAAAAATTGAACCCGCCCACCCGTCCAGACCCGCCCCGTCCCGTCCCGTCCCGCCCCGTCTAACCCGACGGATCTAGAACAAGTCGAGGCCAAACCCCCCAAAACGGACCCGTGATAACCCGTCCTGTCGTAACCCGTTATCCCGACCTGCCATAATACGTCCCGACCCGATCCGATCCGTCACGATTTTATAACACTAAATTATTGTAGAATTTATATTGGTCATACATATAATGTCAGCAGTCACCACACTACAACGGAAAGTGGCATTTTACTCTTTACTGTGGACATGCAGTACTACTCAGGAGTCAGGACCTAATTACTGCAACTCTGTTCTCACTACTATTTATGCCATTAATTAGATTAAAATGACATATCCTCATGATTACTTGTCCTATCAGTTATGAGCTTTTTTTGCAGCGCTGATACAATGTACTAATGTAGTTGGTCGAATCCAAATAGCGAGCCCACCTGGTCCTCCTGAATGCCACAAGCTCTTCTTGCAAATTTTTTTATTAGTTTTAATTAAGTTTACTATATGGGCTGTTCTTCCATGAGGACCGAACATATACAAAATCAGAAAGGATATACCGGTAATTTAACATTTTAACCGGTTGCCAGGTCACAAACATGCAGTGGAAAAAAAAAAAAAATTAGTTTAGCATTTATGAATTTCTCCTCTGTTGGCCCTCTCTCTTGCCAACAATGTAAAAAAAGGAATTAAAAAAAAAAGTAATAAAGCCCGTACAGGAATGACATCCGTTTTTAGCACCACAATTATGAATTTGATATTTATGCCTCGAGAAAATCGCATGAGAGCATGAGACTTAAACCTACAATTATGCAATAATGCCGAATTGTTTTAAGTCAGAATTTCATATATATTCCTCTTAATCATTGAAAATATTTATTTCTTCTCTAAAAATTCAGAATATATATTTATCTTTCTAAATTATTATAACTCTCATATTTATGTAATAAAAGTTTCTAATACATCCAATATATTTAAAAACTCCAATCAAAACCTTAATAAGTATTTCACTACTTTTATATCTTTGATTTTTTTTATCATCATTCTAGTACTAATTTATAGGCACCATAATTTATACCTCCCGGCTTTTAATTTACTCAGAATTTATTTTCAATGAATCTAAAATCTTCAATGATAGTCTGATATAGATATTCATAGGGCTATACAAAAAAAAAACTAGCATGTTTGATCCGTTGGACCCATCTAATCTCATTCATTTCTTATCAAGTTTTAGATGTTATTGGGTTTGGCACTACTTTTGATTTGAAGTAACCAATTATATTAGACTAGATTATAGGTTTATTTTTTAAAATTCATCAAAAACAGTGCAAACCGTGCAAAATCATATTTTATATACTTTTCAAATTTTTATATTTATAATTTATCGAGTAATCAATCAAATATTTATTTCAGAGTTGTAATTCTACTATACATTTTAATTATTGTTATGCTTCTTATTCATGGGCATTATATATTAGTATGACCGTTTGTAGTGTATTTATTGAGAATTTAACTTTAAAAAAATATATTTTTTTTATTTTTATAAGGATAATTGAGAAATTCATTAGTTTTAAACTTTTAATTTAAATTTAACATATAGAATAAAAAGCATAACTGAATTTTTATTCTAATTTTTTATATTCAAATTTCTAATCAAAATTATTGATCTTGTTGATTTTCATAGTAAATGAATAGCTTGGTTAACCACCATAACTGAATTGAGGTTAATAATTTAAGCCCCTCTAATGCATAAAATATAGATTTCTCATCTTCCTCACTGTTTGTGAATGCAAATTCATTTGATACGAAGTTGAAAGTATGAGAAAATGATTCATGGTCCCTTTTCTCCACTGATATGCAACTTTTGGTTAATCTTGACAACCTTCTGTGCACTTAACATGTCACACCTCAAAATAATAAAATCGGCTTAAGGGTGACAATCTCACTACGTACACACGATGAGACGTGCATATGAAAGACTAAATGAAATAAATACATGAACACAAAATAAATAAATAAAATAATAATAATATAATATAAGTGACAATACATTCCAGAATAATTAATAAATACAAGTGGTAATAAATCTCGTAAGTCCTCTGTAGTGATGGTGGAAATCGAGATGAGTCTCTCAAATCAGCAGATGAGACTATGAACTCATCATAAAACCAGCCAAAAATCGGCAACCCAGTCAACTGCTGTATCTCCAAGAGAGTCGGAGTCAACTCTTGGTCATCGATGAATAAAGTGTTGGTGGAATAGTTCCACCACTCACAAAAGGCCCGCAGCCAAGAAGTATCGATGTGATACTGAAACATCGACAAAAAGACCAAGGAGTATATCCCGGCACGCTCAAGCACGGTCCTCTCCCGCATGAGCACATATCGAGTCCACTCTAACTGGTAGCCATGACACTCTAAAGGGGCGACGAAAGGGGCAGTAGTCCATCTGTAAGCCTCCCCATCAATAATCTCCTTGCCCAGTAGATGGGTCAAGGGAGCTGTAGAAGCGACACCTCAGGGCTGTAGATGTAGGATGTCGTGAGGCTGATCATCCCTAAAGAACAAACCACCACCTCACGAGTAGACAGGAGTCGCTTGGATGGCTGAGACGAGAGGAGTCCAATCATCAGGATCCTCGTACAAAGAATGATAGTGACTCAAAGGACGCCGCGGGATGGTGCCATGAGAAAATAATGTACCAAGACACGCTCTTCAAGCGTTCAGGACCCGTCTTGGTGGGTGACTCTTTGTTTACCCTTGAAAAATTTCAAGGATGAAACAGCTGGACAATTAAGAATAAATATCAATTATAAGCAAAAAATCATAAGAAAGAAGAATGAAAGACAAGGAGAAGTCGCTGCTAAGCACCTAAAAAATTTTATTTGTCCCACAAGAAAATCCTGGACAAAGGGTCGAAGGTATAAAAGCCTCGCCACCTTCTATTCATTCGAGGTGGATGACTCTTAGAAGATTCAGGAGAGAAAATCTCTCGAGTGGTCATCCATTTGATTATTGTTCACTGACAGGTGGGTCGCACACCTCAGTGACAGACATTAAGGAAATCAAGATCAAACCCTAAAAATTAATTCTCAAAGCAAACCCTAAGACTGATCAGGTAAATATAATTCTCAAAGCAAACCCTAAGACTGATCAGGTAAATTAATTCTCTTATGATCTTTTACGTACCATTGGCTTATCAATTCTTGGTATTAAACAGGAATGGATACTTAAATTATGTTGAAAATAGTTTTCAAAATGTAAAATTGAAACCATAATATTTAATTTACATATACAAACCAAGTATTTTATTAATTTTCATAAAATTTTAAGACTCATTTGATATCTCATTAAATGACATTAAACTCAAACAAAAAAAAAGGAGTGATAATGCACCGCATGATTTTCACTCCAGTGTGTTTATATTTTCTACGGGCGATTTTCAACGATTCATACTCGCGCATAATAGCATTTAAATCTTATGCTGCTAAAAATAAAAACAAAAACATAAAAATATTAACTACGCCAAAATACCTCTTTTGCAGCGCACCATTTACAGCGGTACATTATCACTTCAAACAAAACAAAAAAGTTGATAGTTACACTATATTATTTTGGTAAATTAATTCAGGTAAATTTACACAAAAGACACTAATTATTTTGGTAAGTTGATAGTTACACTAATTCAGGTAAACAAAAAAGTTGATATTACACATTATCACTTCAGGTAAATTAATTCTCAAAGCAAACACTTTTGACCAAATCACCTTCATGAGAATGGATTGAAATTTAATTTCACAAGACTGATCAGGTGTCAAAGCTGTGAGCAACCATCTGATCAAGTCTAGATTTATATCAATTGTTGACAAGTAATCAGCTTTTGATCAAATCAAACCCTAATGAACATCAATATTGGTGTTTAATTGGGGGGAGTTTCTGCAAGGAGAGTTCATTTGGCAGAGACACTGAGCTATAATTGAAATTTGAGATTTATTCAAAAGGGAAACAAGGTTTTCTTGACAAATAAAATTTGAATGCAAGGAGGCAGGGGCAAAAGTGGAATTTAAAATTATAAAGGTGATCATCATGAATTTAGAGATTTTTGGTGAAAAATTCATGATTTTTGGACAAATGGAGCTATCAGAATAAAATAAGGGGAGAACAACAGATTAATCAAGGGCTGAGATTTGATCACAAGCTTCTTTGGGTACAACTTGGGGATAGAAACACTGCTGGGTGCAAACTAGAGATCTCAAACATACACATATAGAATTATAGAGAGAGAGAGAGAGAGAGAGAGAGGGTGCCACGTGGCAGGACCTCATTGGTCCACCTCAGCCATGTGGGCCCCACCACTTTACTGACCTGACATGTGGGTCCCACCAACATGCCACGTGGCAAGCCATGGCAGAGCCACCTCAGCACTCACATGCCACATGGCAACACAGCAGCAACACAACTCAGCAGATTGAACTATTCCTAGTGACACATGGCAGTTAGATTGGTACAATTAGGCAGTGTGGGCCCCACAAGTGACACATGACATTCATTAACAGATGTCACCCCAACACAGATTAATACTATAACAGATAATTAATAGGGTGATTAAACATGTGGCCCTATATGATCATGCCAAGTCGGATCTGTTAGTCTTAAGCATGCCATTAATCAAATCACCGTCAAATCTTATGGGCCTAGACTCAATTACTTACAGATGGGGCCAATTTGTAAGGTTTATGAGTGTACAACTCACACAAGCAATCATGCACCAAGCCCATGCGCAAATCTAAACAGAAATTTAAATCAAAGAGAAAGGGCGATGTGTACCTGGCTCACAGAGCTTGCGCCTCTGACAGTGGGCCCAGTGCATTGTGGACTATGTGCGCCGAGTTCAGCCTCCCTGGAACTCTCTCCTTCTCCCTTCCCTCGCTTCTTCCTTCTTCTCGACGAAGCATATGGCGCCATTAACGCCGATTGAGCTCTCCAAGACTCGAAACTTCAATCCCTTTCAGTTAGAACTAGTCTACACATAAGAGAAGATGTGTGAGTGATCAAAATTGAAAAGTAGCAAGTGAATAAAGTGATTGAGATAGATGAACACCTCGGATGAACAATGAGGCACTTCAATCCTTGCTTTAAACTTCAAAATTGATAGTGCAAATCTCTTCCACTCACTTAAGCGACATTGTAAATGAAGAAATGAGCAACAATTGTGAGTTAAATTGAAGCAATTGAGTCAAGATATTGAAACCGGGCAAATGGAGAAAAGTTAAAACATTACGTTATAATCTCAAATTGGCAATGCTTGTAGCTTATGTATGCTCACACGATGCTACTTAGGTGATTAGGGTTATCAATTGAATGAAGGAGATATGAGTTAAGTCAAAGCTTGAACTCGGATGAATGAGTTGGAGCTTGAGAGGTGAATTACAATGGCAGAGAGCAAAGAGGCGTCTTGGATGCATTGAAATGAGTATATATAATATGCTGAGAAGGCTAGAAGGTTCGTGGATGAAGAGAAGTGAGAAGATGGTTGAATCTGGTCAACAGTCAAAGAATTGAGATTTGGATTCTTTCAAATGGGGCCCACACCATAACAAAATGGTTAACAGAAAATGAAGACCATGTTCATAGACCAAGGCAGCTCAATTGTTGGTGTTTGTATGGTGTATGGCCTTAATTCCCTTGTGCACCACTCCAATTGCTTATATAAATTCGATTACACATAACAAAAAAAAAGAGAAGAGGAGAAAATATACAAGCATACAAGAAGATATAAGAGAGCACAACACACACAGAGAGAGAAATTCGGTTTCTTCTAGTGTCAGTAGTGAGAAATAGAGAGAAAGAAAGCAAAACGGGAAGAAGAGGCTGTTAAATCGATTGATCTCAGTGTTTCACTTGAGAACTCGATTCATTTACTCCAATTGCTTGTCTAGAGGTAAGTTCTAAGCATGTCCTTTGTTAATTGGGAGTTGGCAAGCTCAATTCTTGAAGATTGAGACTTAAAAATATAATCGCAATTGAATATTAGTATAATACTGTGCCGTTCTTAAATTTCCTCAATTTCTATCAATTTTTCTTTGATTTTCTTCTTTCTTTCATAAGCTGCAAGTTCATAAAGTGTGAATCTTTTATTTTCTCTGATGAATTTTACTTGAAAACTGATAAATAACGTTGTTAAATCGATTGATATCAGTACTTTACTTGAGAACTCGATAACAGTGGAATTTCTCATTCAATTCTTCATCTTCAAGTCGTGATTATCTTAATTCTTGTTCATACTACATGTATTAAGGTCTATAGCCTCACTTGAAATCGATTGATCTCAGTTATAAACTTGAGAACTCGATTAATTTGAAGCCTATATACTTTTATCGCATCCCGTCAGTAAAATTAAGTTTTAATTTGAAAATTAAAAGAAATTGTAGGTGTATTTAAGCATATCTTGACTTAGATAAGTGTTATGAAGTTTGTTAAGTGCATCAGTGTCAATACAAACCGATGAACAACAAGAATTTGGAGTAAATCATAACCGGTACCAATCGATATTATCGTGTCTCAGTTAATAATCTAAACAGTGGAGTTATGGATCAATTTGGATCATTCTAATTGTGTTAAGATGCATTAACATACATGTGCGACATCAATTAAGTGTTCAATTGCTAGAAATAATAATCAATTGCATCAAATTTGTGAGAATTAGGATTCGTTACCGAATGGTACCAATTTGCTCCACCTAACACTAGTGCACAGCACGATTCACCATATGGATCATCGATTGAGTGCCATAGAAAAACTCCCTACGGCGAGGCGATGCCACCAGCATGAATCTCGAAAAGAGGTAGCCACAATCGCTGGCGACGCCACCAGCATGAATCTTGGAGGCTCCATTGACCGGGGAGTCAAAGAAACACAGCAACATGAATATTGACGCGCCAGCATGAACATTGAAGCGCACGTGTGAATCTTGAAAGAGATCGGACGTTTATAATAAGTTACAGTTTAAATAAATGATAAGCGGATCTGGGTCTCTCATCTCATATGACTTAATCTCAAAGCAGATCTGACAACCCAAATTGAATAAAAGATTTAAATAAAAGATCTGTGTTAATCCTGATGCAGATCCAACTGCCCAAATTAAGCCCAATCTATTAAGCATAATAGTCAATTAATAACAAAAAAATTAAAGATGAAGAGTAAATAAATCATTTGAAAATGTTCCCAAACTCCAAATTGACTCAAATTTATTTCTAAAAAAATTCTTTGTTTTTCATATTATTTTTCTATATAAAAACATTTTAGTTTTAAAAATTTTATCATAATAAAATAATTTAAAAGTAGAATGACATTGTTTGGCTTTTTCTGTTGACCAAGGTTTGACCTATTACTTTGGCTATTGTAAAAATCCTAAAAATATAAATAGAATCATGAATAATAGCCAACTTATTTCCTACTATTTTTTGTGACTCATTTTCTGTAGAAATAATTGGAGTATGAAATAAAAATATACAATGATAATAATAAAAAAATACATATACATAAAAAAAAGATATATGAAAAAAATAATAATAAATAATAAAATAATAAAATATATGATGAGATGATAATAAAAAAAGAGAAGAGAGAATAAGAAAGAAAAAAAAAAAAAAAAGAAAAGAAAAAAATATATAAGCACGAAAATAAAATAATGAATAATAATAAAAATGTATAAAAATAAAAATACACATATATAAAAATAAAACAAGAAAAATAAGTAATCGTTATAACGATTCCCGAATCGTTATACGGTTCACCAAAGCGTTGAACGTTTCATGAGACGTTGGCAACGCTTTGACTATTCTCTGACAAGTCAATATGTTCTGAGGAATCATTGTAATGATTACCTAAATCGTTATTTGATTCATCAAATCGTTATAACGCTTCACAGGACGTTAGCAACGCTTTGACCATTCTCTGACAAGTCAACATATGTTAAAGAATCGTTGTAACGATTCCTTGAATCGTTGTAACGATTCCTTGAATCGTTGTAATGATTTTCTAAAATGTTGAACGATATACAGAGCGTTAGCAACGTTTTGACCCCTATTGACCAATTCTCTGACAAGTCTGATATCTTCTGAAAGCGTTATAATGGTTTGTGAAAACATTATAATGATTTGTTGAAGTGTTGTAACGGTTTGTTGAATCATTACACGATTTTCTAGAATGTGAATGATCAACAAGGTGATGATATACCTTGTTGACTGTTGATGAGACATAACATGTATGATAGTTTTTAAGCTCATCCTCTAATAAACATGTCTCAATGTTAAACCAGCCAAGAGCCCCGAGTCTAATATTGTGCACAAGATAACCCTGAATCTGTGAATCAGCTAAATACTTAGAACCCATGATTTAAAGATGAATAAACATGCTCACACGAGATGATGTGAAGTAACATAGTGAATTTGCACAAGTAATGCAACCTTCAGAATAGTCAGTTGAGACAAGAACATCTTGACGCCCGTCGAAGAATGACCAAGACTATGACATTAGCACAAGCGAAAGAACATCACGATGTCCAAGGAGATGATATCATGATGACTCTGTGTCATGAACAAGTAATTCATGACCAGTCAAGCTAGTAAGATCAAACTAATCCGTTGATAAGTTTATCTTCTATTCCAGAGGATTGAATCGTTTTGTAGTAGATTCATCCTCAAACAGTGGAATGAACTGTTCTATAGTAGGTTCTTTCACTGACACACGCCTCAATGTCAAGCTGGCTCAACGCTTCAGGTTTAACTTTGTGTGCATTTGTGCTCCTAGGTTTATGGATCAGCTTAGTGCTTGGAATCCATGATCTAGAAGATCAGTGAGAAGTACCATGTGGGTCATATCCGCCCTTCTCCTGATTCACCAATCTCAAGATCAACCGGCCTAGTGCTCTGAGTTGTATTTTGTGTGATTGGTCGTTGACTAGTAAAGATTGAACCGTTCTGTAGTAGGTTTATCTTCTAGATCAACTGAGATCGAGTCGTTCTGTAGTAGACTCACCTCCCATCCCTTTGTAGAGGTCGATCTGATCTGTAGTAAGATTGTCTCTCGGAGCGGTAAAGATTGAACTGATCTGTAGTAAGTTCATCTTTTCACCACCATATCCCACTGGATTAACCTGTTGGTAAATCCAGAATGCTCCAGTAATCCCTGATCATCGGAGCACAAGACCACTTGACTATTATTTAGCTATACTATTTGCTTCCCCCTTTCAAGATCTAGAGGTGCTTCGAGATTAATAGCCTAGGGTAATTAACGGTGGGGGCTTGCGCCCATCGGAATATATAAGTACTCACAATCACTAAAAAAAACCCCTAAATGTGCATCCCAATGAGTCTAAAACGGCGGGACCAACCGGCGTTAAACAAATGCACGTTCAGGAGGGATCTCCATGTCCTTCTTCCGCATCCCATCGCCACTAGCGGCGATGCGGAGCGCGCGAAAAATTGTCGCACAATAATAAATTAAGCAAGTTTGGAATATAAGTAGTTGAATGAGATTGAGAATCGAATAACAAAACCCAAAGATCAAATTAATCCACTATTAAAATATAATAATTTAAAACATAATTGATGAAATTAAATAAAAATATCTGGTCAAATGAAATTGGGTACACGAATAAAGTAAGAATTTAAATTCTTAAAAATTTATTTGAGTTTAATATTTAAAAGGGAAATAAAAATTTCTTTAAGGAGAGATCAATTAATGAAATTAACGAAATGCCAGATGTAAATCTAAAATGTTAATATTTGAGATTAAAACTTAAATATTAATAACGATTAAACTAGTAATCATAAATTTTAATTATAATTAAGAAATAATGTAACGTAATAATTAACAAACCTTAAATATAATAATCTAATTTAATACGAATAACAATCCCAGAGACCATTAAGTTATTAATTAATTAGAATGTCATTAAGTTGAGTTGATCAATTAAGAAATTAGAAAATTAAGTTGTTTGCGCGATTATTCGCCTAGCTTTTGCTACAAAAAATCTTAAAACACTCTCTCCCATCATTTAATTCCCACTACACTCTCACCCTCTCTCTCTCCTCGTTACCCTACCCCTCACCCCAGATTTAATTCTCGTCCCCTCTCATAAATGCACGACTCTCTCTCCCGTGTTTTTCACCGCTCCACACCCCTCTGACACTCATTAATGTGATTATCCTCCCATCTATCTTCCGTCCTCTTCCCTCACTCGACGAGATGTCTCTCTCTCTCTTTTCGCCCTCACCTACTCTATAGATCGCTCTTTCCCTCTCTCTCCCGAGACTAGCTCCCTCACTGAATCCTCTCTTTCTTCCTTACCCCCTCTCTGTGGCATGACACCTCTGTTGACCATTGCTCGTCCCTCTCATCGACCCCCTGTCCGGCCCACCTCATTCTTTATAAAACCCCCTTTCCTCCTGGCCTCCCCTTCTCCCCTCTAGCTCGGTTTATCTCATGCGATGAGACTCAAACTCAATTTTTACACAGAACGGTACTATACTTGTAAGACAAAATTCAAATTTGGAGGGTTGTAGGTCGGAGGCTCTGTAAAGCGGGGGAGGAGATCAACCTTGACCTTGGTCTATGCCTGCTCAGCCGGTTGCTGTCCCTTTTCACCCCTGTGCCCGATGGCTTACCTGTTATCTATTTCATTGCCTGACTTACTTTCTGGTAAACCCTAGATCCTTGTGTTCCTCTTTTGTTGTTTGCACCTTGTTTGCTGGTTGTTCTGTTTGATGAGTTTTAATTGTATGTGTGCTTGATTCTTATTATGGCTTGCTTTGTGGTCGATTTCTATACCGAATGCACCTTAGTACACTGGTACTGTCCCAGTACCATGAGGTGAGGCTTGAACTTGTGCCCCTGTTGCCAGCCACCTGTGCCTGATTAGGGGGTATAGGTTGTTGTCATGTTTAGTTCTTTGCTGGTTTATCTGATTCTATTATGGTTGCTGGTATGGGTTGAGATTTGGAGGTGTTGTTGCCTATTACTTGCTTATTGTGCCCGGCTTAGTTTGTGTATACTGGCTTGCCGGATCTGGTAGTTGTCTGTGTGCTTGACTTGTCCCTTGATGTCTGATACTGATATTGAAATCCTTAGTTGCCTTGAAGTGCAAGAACAATATTGATTCTGTGGTTAGTTGTCTCTGGTTAATACTAGTTTGAACCCCTGACCCCTTTTTCTTGTTGCCTTTCTCTTGAGTAATTGTACCGAAATTGGTGATGGATTGTATACTGGTACCAGCTTGTGTTGTTGTGCCGATTTGTGTTATCGTGTACCGACCCTGCTCCTTGTTGTTATTAACTCGAGTTTGCCTCTGTCAGCGATTCTGAACTTGTGTTGTGGCTGTTCTTACTTTGTTTCTTGTTTAGGGTGGTTGTTATGTGCTGACATGAATTCTACTTGTTGTATATGCTTTCTAATGTGTACCTGTATCATAATTTGCTGCTTGTTGGTTACTTGACTTGCGATTTAGTGTGGAATATCCATTTCTAGGGATTAAATTGTGAAAATTATAAAGTTCAAGGGTCAAAATGAATTTTTGTGGTAATAACACCTTTTCTACGGTTATATGCACAAAATAAACTTGACCTGATAATTGATGTCATAATATAGGTCGGAACATGAATTGATCTAAACTAAGTGGGTTGAAAGGTATAAGCGGGCTAAAAGTATAATTAATTAATTGACAAGTGCCGTAAACTAAAAATGTATCCAACCGATAGTTAATTAATATTTAAAGATAAATACAAGAGATGATTATATGATCTGCCTCAATAATGAAAATCCGAACATATACAATGGTTTCGGAGGTAGCCTATGATTCTAAACAAATTAAAACGCCAACACATTTAAATAAATAAAAATGTTTAATTTAAATTTAAGTTCAGTTGAATTTAATTTCCTTCATTTAATTATTATTTTTATTTTTATTTTAATTTTAGTTTTATATAATATATTTTCTAATTAATGAAAATAATATTAGTATATAAAATAAAATATAATTAAAGAATATAATATAAATAATTAGGATATAGTAGTTAATTGAGTTATAAAATATATATTAATTAATTTCTCTATTTTTAAATAATAAGAAATATAATGATAATAATTTTATAAATATATATTAATCAATTTCTCTATTTAAATAATTGAATAATATTAATATATATATATTAATCAATTTTTTTATCTTTAATAAGAATAATATCAATTATATAATATTATATGTTAATCAATTTCTCTATTTTAAATTAATTGATTAAGTAATTAAATCCACGAACTTCGAACTAAGATAAAGAATGAACGTATAAAAGTGATCAAGAACGATAAACACAATGTAACGGATCAATATGCGAACGATTAAAATTTCCGACACCGCATATATGCAGTACAAATGCTGTCGAATTTTCAAGAAAAAATGATGAAATCTGAACGAACGTTTAATTAAATTATCAATCTAATTTAATTGTTAATTGTGAAATAAATCATGTCAAAACTAATAAACATCAAATTTAAATTAAAATAGGTGATATAGTCGACTCGGATCCACTCACGGAGTACGAGATCACTCCTGACCTGACGTATGCGGATGCCGACCCCGAGGCCGGTGATCTACCTCCAGAGTAGAGCGACTCCGCGATCCTCACTAGCACTCTCAGGTACGGTTTTCTAGGATTTGATTTCTTTTCTTCAGAATTAGGAACCCAAACCGAAAATAAAAAATTATATTTAAAATAAATCTGAATTACGGTAATTTCTAACCAAACATTGTTTAGAGACCAAATTTGAATTGTCATATGCATCCGGTAATTGACCAGCATTTTTAGGGCCTACCCACATTCGCATGTCATATCATGTAGACAGGATAGGAGTAGGATTCGGGAAGTAGTCCTGAGATATGATTAGATAGAATAAATAACCAAGTTGTAGATTATAATTATTAGGATAATATTATTACTATCACTAAGTATTAAATTAGTTAATTAGTTAATAATGCATCAAATACATGGGAGTGCTGAGAGGCGGGCCGGGTAATTCTCAGTCCGAGGTTGCCTTGCATAACCAGACCGTTGTGGTTACGTATGGTGACCCATATGCCCGTGGGACCCACCGATCTGTATATGCACTGCGCATCTTTGCCTGTCGGATTATCCAATGACACCGTCATTTGGCGGGTTCGGCTGTGTCAGAGTGATTTTTTTTTCAATATTAAATTCTTATCATTCCTAAATTTATTGATTTTTAATCCAAAGTTGAGCGATTAGGATACCATGTCTTTTAAAATTTAGTGTGGGCGGTTGTTTACCCTTAAAAAATTTCAAGGATGAAGCAGCTGGACAATTAAGGATAAATATCAATTATCAGCAATAAATCATAAGAAAGAAGAGAGAAAGGCAAGAAGAGAGGGTCCACCGATCAGAAGAAGTCGCTGCTGAGCCTCGGAAAAAGTTTATTTGTCCCACAAGAAAATTCTGGACAAAGGGTCGAAGGTATAAAAGCCCTGCCACCTCCTATTCATTTGAGGTGGATGACCCCCAGGAGATTCAGGGGAGAAAATCTCCAGAGGGGTCATCCATTTGATTATTGTTCACTGACAGTGGGTCCCACACCTCAGTGATAGACATTAAGGAAATCAAGATCAAACCCTAGAAATTAATTCTCAAAGCAAACGCTAAAGAGCTGAAGCAATACAATCCCTGTATAATAAAAAACTGTGTCAATGCCAAGCCAGTATTTTGATACAGTCAATCACAAGAAATCTCAATGTGATTTTACTTTCAAAGCTGACCAAGTGCCAAAGCTGTGAGCAATCACCTGATCAAGCCAAGGTTTGTGTCAATTGTTGACAAGTAATCAGTTGTTGACTATATCACCTTCATGAATATGGATTAAAAGTCAATTTCATAAGACTGATCAGGTGCCAAAGCTGTAAGCAACCATCTGATCAAGTCTAGATTTGTATCAATTGTAGATAAGTAATCAGATTTTGATCAAATCAAACCATAATGAACATCAATATAAGTCTAATTGGTGTTTAATTGGGGAGAGTTTCTGCAAGGAAAGTTTATTTGGCAGAGACACCGAGCTATAATCGGAATCTGGGATTAATTTAGAAAAGAAAATATGGTTTTCTTAGCAAATGAATTTTTAATGCAAGGAGGTAGGGGCAAAAGTGGAATTAAAATTTTAGAGATAATCATCATGAATTTAGAGATTTTTGGTGAAAATTTTATAATTTTTGGACAAGTGTAGCTATTAAAATAAATTCAGAGAAGATGAAACAGATTGAATGAATTAATCAAGGGCTAAGATTTGATCACAAACTTCTCTCGGGTACGACTTGGGGACAGAGCCTATCTAGGTGCAATCTGGAGACAGGAAAGGGTGCAAGTTTAAAAATCCAGCAGCTACGCCAGTGCCACGTGGTAGATCTCTATTAGGCCAGCTCAGCCATGAAATGTCACGTGGCACCCTCCTATTGGTCCACCTCAGCTGGGTGGGCCCCACCACCATACTGACCTGACATGTGGGCCCCACCAACATGCCACGTGGCAGGCCATGGCAGGGCCACCTCAGCACTCAGTGCCACATGGCAATATAGCAGCAACACACCTCAGCAAGTAAAACTACATCTCTCTGACAAATGGCAGTTGGCCATTAGTACAACTAAGCAGTTTAAATTCTATGGGCCTAGACTCAGCTACTTACAAAAGGGGCCCATCTGTCAGGTTTATGGGTGTATAGCTCACACTAGCAAGCATGCACCAAGACTACACACAGTTGCAGTCAGGAATTCAAATAAAAAAGACAGGAGAACATGTACTTGGCCCATGCTCCGATCTCCTCTGACAGCGCCTTGCTTGATGCGTTGGCTCACGCACACCAGACGTACCCGAAGTTGAGCCTCCCTCGTCCCATTCTCTTCTTCCTCTCTTCCTCTTTCTTCCACTCGGCTGCGAGGGCGCCATGAATGGGAGGTAGTTCTACACGATATTTTGCTTCAATTCTTCTTCACAAGGGCTTCTAAACACTATTACGATGCTATTTAAGCAATCAATTGAAAGAATTAATAAAAGGAGAGAGAGAAATTGACAGAGGTAGTCAATCGACTTGAAAAATGAAAATCACCTCTGTGAATGCTTGCAAGTGCAATTGATGATGCTAACACTCTATCTTCACTCACACAACGCTAAGGCAAGTGTCAAACTAACCACTTGAAGCTTTTAACCAAGTATTCTACCAATTCACCAGTCGGCCATGGGTGGAAGTGTTCAAAGTCAATGAAGAGGTGATCAATTGATCAAGCAAGTGAGCTAAATCGATTAATGAAGGTGAGAAGAGATTGTACAAGCTGTCAATTTAAAGAATTTATGAAGGGAAGTGTTGATTGAGTATAGAAACTTAGGGTGGGGCTTAAGTGGAGAAATGAGATTTTGATTGATCAATAGTGATTTGAGACTATTCAGAGCTTATATAGGAAGTGTATTGAGAGTGTTCAAACAATTGGAATGTTCTAGAATGGCTTAGAATCGTGAGAGGGTCGACTGGTGCAAGGGAGTGGCAAAAGAGTAATAAAAGGAAGAGTTTAACTAACTCTAACAACTTAGAACTATCAAGTGTTGACTCAAGACAGTGAATTGACTGAAAAGAAACACAAACTAATCCTAACCATTGAGTGAAGTGCAATCAAGGGTGGAGATCAATTGAAAGGATATAATCCGGCCACTAATCAACCCACCAATCACAATTAAGCCCCTAAGTCTATATAAACCCATTGCTGGCCATAAAGAAAGAGGAGACCCGACAGAGAAGACACATAAAGACCAGAGAGAAAGAGAGGTTAAGAGAAAAGGAGATGGCTTAAAAAAAATTGTAAGAGAAATAGAAAGAGAAAAGAAAGATTGATTGCTTTCGACTCAAGACCTTCAATTGAGTCAAGTTTGAATCTTGATTAGCTGCTTACTCATCTCAGGGAACATTCAAAAATAGGTAATTGTTGCCGATTGAGTATAATTTTGTGAAGAGATTGGTGTAAGTATTGAATAATTTCTGAATTTTCTGGAATTCTGCTATTTCTTGATTTCTTTATCTTTTATTTTCTCTCTTCAACTTCTTGTTGTTTCTTGATGCTAATCACAATGTGAGAGCGTGTGAGATAAATTGAGACTCGGTTGAAGGGTTTTTGTAACCCTCCCGGGTGTTGCTTAGAGGAAAATTGACAATAGTTGCAATGACAATGAGTTGAAGGGTTTATGTAACCCTCCTGGTTCCTTTGCAAGCTTGATTACCCGATTCAATGACAATTGAGTGAAATACATAGTTGAATTATCGATAATTCAGCTCGTATATTTACTTATCTATCTCATTCTGTGTGCTGACATAAAATTTATCTCTAACTCGTGTCAAAGCTATAGAATAGTCCAATTAAAGATGTAGAGAGGAGTAATGAGTATGTGTAAATCATGTATAGAACTCGGGTGATCAAGTTTGCAGCCGATTTCGTGACTAGTACCAGTCTGTACCAATCGCTCGAGAATTTTTGTTACAATTTGAGTCAATTACTTGAAGACAGTTAATGAACATCTCAATTACACTAAGGCGATAAAGTACAGTGCAAGAATTGCACGAATTAACGTTCAATTTGATCGAGAAATCAATTCAATTTGCTTCGATACTAAATTGCATCATAGTACCAAACTAGTACAGCTCTTCTCTACTATCTACTGTATGGATTTTCAATCAGAGGTCGTAGTCGAATTCTTCATCTAGACGACGCCAGGGCCGCCGGCCGATCGTCGATCAGATCTTCTAATCACCGGGAACACCAACAACACGAATCTTGATGTGCAACTAACAGAGAAGTTGAAGAAATGAGTTGGTATGACTCTTGGCGCACTAGCACAGATCTTAGCGCATCTGGAGGAATCTCAAAGAAATCCGACGACTGGAACAGTTAATAGTTAATACTAATAACTGGAATGCATCTGGACCTTTCATTCATTAAGAATTAATATCAATACAAATCTAATGGCCCAGATTAAATACAAAATTTGATCGGAAACGTTGTAACGATTCCTTGAATCGTTATACGATTCATTAAAGCGTTGAACGCTTTACAAAACGTTAGCAACGTTTTGACTATTTTCTGACAAGTCTACAATTCTTAGGAATCGTTATAACGATTTCATCAATCGTTATATGATTCATCAAAATGTGGAACGCTTTACAAAACTTTAGCAACATTTTGACTATTTTATGACAAGTCTATAATTCTTAGGAATCGTTATAACGATTCCTTCAATCGTTATTGTAGTAGGTTCTTTCACTGACACACCTCAATGTTTGACTTTGTGTGCAGTTGTGTTCCTAGGTTTATGAATCCGCTTAGTGTTTGGAATTCATTATCTAGAAGATTAGTGAGAAGAAATATGTGAGCCAAATCCACCCTTCTCCTGATTCACCAACCTCAAGATCAACCGGCTAAGTGCTTCGAGTTGCATTTTGTGTGATTGGTCGTTGACTAGTAAAGATTGAACCGTTCTACGATTCATCAAAACGTTGAACGCTTTACAAAACGTTAGCGACGTTTTTGACTGATCTCTGACAAGTCTACAATTTCAAGGAATCGTTATAACGATTCGTTGAGTCGTTATATGCTTCATTAAAGCGTTGAACGCTTCACAGAACGTCAGCAACGCTTTAATCGTTTGACCAAGTTTTGACTTGTTATTTTGGCTATTATAAAAAATCCTAAAAATCTAAATAAAATTCTAAATAATAGCCCACTATTTTTCTATTATTTTTGTAAGTAATTTTCTACAAAAATAAGGAGAGTTAAAAATAAAAATAAATTCATTTTGTAATTGAGATAATAATAAAGGGTATTATCTTATTAGTAAAAGTCAATAATAAATACAATAATTCTTTTGCGTTTTAGAGGTGATTAAATAAGCTCACACAAGGGATGTAGAGTAGCAGAATATTTTTGCACAAGTAATGCAACATTCAGAATAGCCGGTCGAGACAAGAACATCTTGACGCCCGTCGAAGAATGACCAAGACTGCGACATTAGCATGAGCAAACGTGTTAATTTCAAGATAGAAGAACATCACGATGTCCAAAGAGATGACATCATGATGTCTCTGTGTCATGAACAAGTAATTCATTACTAGTCAAGCTAGTAAGATTAAACTAATGCATTGATAAGTTTGTCTTCTAGTTCAGGGGATTGAACTGATCTGTAGTAAGTTCATCTCCCGAGATTGTAGGATTGAATCGTTCTGTAGTAGATTCATCCTCAAAATAGTGAATTTTAACCGTCATCTTCTAGGTCAACTAAGGTCGAGTCGTTCTGTAGTAGACTCACCTTCCATCCCTCCGCAAAGGTCGATCTGATATGTAGTAAGATTACCTCTCGGAGCGGTAAAGATTGAACTGATCTGTAGTAAGTTCATTTTTTTCACCACCCTATCTCACTGGACTGACCTATCAGTAAGTCTAGGGTGCTTCAGTGATCCCGATCACCGAAGCACATGACCACTTGACCATCATTTAGCTATATTATTTGCTTCCCCCTTTCAAGATTTAGAGGTGCCTCGAGGTTAATAGCCCAGGGTAATTAACGGTGGGGATTGCGCCCATCGGAATCTACAAGGACTCACAATCACTAAAAAAACCCCCTAAATGTGCATTCCAATGAGTCTAAGACGACGAGATTAACCGACGTCAACAAAAATGCACGTTCGGGAGGGATCTCCGAGTCCTTCTTCCGCATCCCATCGCCACCAGCGGCGGTGCGAGCGCACGAAAAAGAGTCGCACAGCGGCCATATTCGAGACTGGAATCTACACCGAGATACTATAATATTTTATTCATCTACTATAGAGGCTTATTATGAATATGTACCCATAGTTGAACACGACATTCCTCTTTGTTACTCGATTGGGGTTCTTATGACAGTAACTTCATAGCTACCAAATTATTTCTGAAATGGCACAGCCCCGTGGCTAAGACTCGCTCATGATCGCCGGACTCGTTGAAACTAGCCATATACAATCCTTCTTCCGCTCTCAAGACCTCCTTCAGTCCCAATACATGCCAGCTTTTGTGCAGGGCCTCGCGCAATAGTTCGAATATTCCGACTGGCCTTGTAGTGATTACTTAAAAAATGAGACATTTTTTCAGACAACTTCTCTTACTTCTTTCTCCCCCAAGCTCACTACTCTGCTGCTGTGAGGATGGACTACCAACGCCTCAAATTATTCAATTAGAGCAGCTTGATTTGCACTAGAACTCGTCATTGTCGGTTTTGTGTATGGTGTTGAGTTATTTTATTTTTGTGAAACACTTTGGGGCTGCCTATGGGGAGCTTCTATAATATTAATTTTTTTTCAACACAATATCCGGCATGTGATAAAAAATTTCCGCGATTTGGGGCTGCTGTATATGATAGTTCTGCTATTCTGTTGATATTTTCCTTGCGCTGACAATAAATCTGCTGTGATTTTCGTTTACATGAATAAAAAGAGGCCCATGAATTCCGTTGAGATTGATGCACCAAATTTGTTCTTTCCTTAATCACCCCACCTGGTCCACATCACCCCTTTCATGAACTATGACCTACAAGCGCCGCCGCCGCCATTGTCGTCCACCAGACAGCGTTGTCCTGAACTTCATCACTAATGGCAGACCAAACTGACTGTGATCCAGACAATAAGATGTTTAAATACATGGACGAAGCTAACAGAAGAGATGAAGCAACGAAGAAGAACAGAGATGCCGCACAAACTCACTTCACCAGTAGTGATGCCGTCGATTCTACCATTGGAGATGATTCACCTGAGCTCAGTGCACTAAGTCCATCAATATTGCAGCTTAGTTTATCTTTAAAAGCACTAGTTCCAAATTTGATTAGATGCATATTTGATTATGTGATAATTATGGCAACTAAAGTAATTGAGCAGTGAGCGCTTCGAAAAATACCAAAAATCAATTGCTAAATAATGGAGAAGCGGCTCTTTGACTTTTTGCATTAGACACAATTACCCTTTTTTAATTTTTGGTGATCGGGTGTTACCGGTTCTAACTTAATTTATACCGTCCGATTGGAAAATCAGATGGTCGGAAAATCCAGTCCTTATGGAAGAATTGCTCTTATTATATATATGTACCACAGCTTTTAATTCATATAATTTATTTCTAATCTTACAAGTGACAAATAGTTAATATCATATTTCAAAATATAATGACATGTATAGTAAACACTAATGGAAGGGAACCGTCCCATTGAAAGCCACGTACCTTGGTATATAATCATAATTAGAACAACCATTAATTGAACTTGTATTTTGAAATCCGACAATGTATATTTTAAAAAAGGATAAAATTCTTTGCAAGTTTAATTTACCATTGATCAACTGAGAAAAAATTTAAATAGTTCATGTATGTTTATATAGTACTAAACTGAGAAATTCGGCTTTAATCCGATCCGGCCTTTCTCTTCTATAAAGGTCGAATTTGAAAAGAATTAGAAATAACTTCAAAGAAACAAACTCTTTTCAAACTCGATCGGGCCTTTATTAAACCCGTAAGATTGGCCGTACAACATAGTGCCATGGTTGGTTGGAAAAATTGACCTTCTGGCCACTGCATTTCCTCCTGTGCATGCAGTCCATACCATGCAAGTTAAAATTTTCATACATATGCAAGAAATTTAAACAATCTTCAATTAAATAAACTGTATATTTCCAAATTATATCTAACAATCGTCGAGTGCACAGTAATCACTATTTTTTTCAAATAATACAAAGTGAAATATGAAAATATAAGGATAAAGATGTGAATTTTTTTGAAATATGTTTTCCAATTATTTTAATTGTTTTAAGTGGAGGGATCACTTAATATTTCTTATTTTGACAAAAAAATGAACGATAAATTATCCAGAAGTGATAAAAAATGGAAATTGGAAACTTAATTTGTGTATTGTTACGCATGAAGATAGTGTAGCATTCAAAATTCTTGCACTTTATGTATAACATTATGATTAATTAGGGGTGTCAATAGATCGGGACGGGTCAAGTTCGGATCGGATTATCATCATTTTATTTTATTTTTATCTGATCCAACTCGAAACCGACCCATTTAAATTCGGATCAAAAAATCTTGATCCGTATCCGACCCAATCTGACTCATATAAAATAATAATTTTTTTATTTGAATTTAAGAAATTAAATATTAATTAATTTATAAATAATCTTAATTAGTGTATATTTAAGTTTTTAGTACTAAATCATAAATTTATTTAATAAAATAATTAATCGGATTAGATCGGGTTAATCCAAACCTGATCTGACCCAGTTCGGGCTAAAAAAATTAGATCATATCTGATCCATTTATCTTCAATTCGGATTTGATCAATAATTAGGACCCCTATGATTAATCTAGGATTGTTTATAATCAAGTTACTAATATACGATCAAATATGGACACAATTGCTTCATATTTTATAGACAATATATATGAATCACGTGCATCATGTTGATCACAATTAATATTTAAGTAATCCCCCTCAATGTCTAAAAAACACACTGCAAATTTTACAAGGAAATTTGGTCATTTATAATATAAATTTTAACAATTATGAATGAAAATTAATATATGGAGTCAATTTTTCGGATTATTAAGAAGTCTAAAATAATAATAATAATAATAATAATAATAATAATAATAATAATAATAATAATAATAATAATAATAATAATAATAATAATAATAATAATAATAAATAATAATAAGTAATAGAAGTAGTAGTAGTAGTAGTAGTAACAATAGTTAAGTTATGGTGATATGCATAGCACTGATTGATCGTGTGTTATGAATTAATTCGTCATTTTCAAAATAAATGGTCAATTTGAAATGCTCAAAATATTTTTCATATGAATATTTTATTATAGATCATATTTTAAATTAAAAATATATTATTTTTTGGATTGTTAAAAAATATTTAATCTAATTATCATCAGTTATTTAAAAAAAGTGATTTTCATACTATCTAAAAGTTGGTCTACAACTATATATTCGTACGAATCATTTTGAGTGGTTCAGTTCGCTCATTTTGATTTTAAAAATCAAGAACCGGTTTAATTTAATAATAATAATAATAATAATAATAATAATAATAGTAGTAGTAGTTGTTGTTGTAATAATAAAATGAGTATCAAGGATCACCAGTAAAAAGTTTGTACAAGTTTTATTGACGTAATCCGAGTTTATACTCTGAAACGTCTATAATTATTTAATTCATTAATGATAGAGATTAGAGATCTAGGTGCAAGCGTGGCACTCGATCGGAATTGAGAAAAAAAAAAGTACGGAAGGAACCGAGTAGCGCAGCAAATTAAAGTGAAGCACACGACAACACGTGAAACAAGCATGTCATTGACTTGTCTGACCTTATAAGTCTCCAACTCCAACCTCTTATCAAGGTTGATGTCATATCCCTCTGACCTCAGATTTGATTTTTATTATTATTTAATGATCATGATGGGATGCTAGATCTAGATTGATGCTAATTGATAAATAAATAAATAAATAAAAGACGCAATGAAATAATGCATGATACACTAGATTATCCGATGATTCCGATCACGTCGCATCGATCTAAAACTTTCCTTCTCTCCGAGTTAGCAATAAATAACATGCAACTACTCGGGAAAGGGATCGTAATTAAGCGCAGCTTTCTACCTCGATCGCAGCTCACACACGAAAGCCAAACACCACTGACTTAACTCGGTCACTGCTCCGTTGTATAATTTTTGTTTATTCCAATATATGCTTTGGTCCTTGTTATTTCTCCTTCGGGTCTTTTTAATTTTGAAATCAGGAATATTATAATTGATACCACCTTGCCTCTCTAGGTTAATTTCACATTCTTAATTTATTCATCTACGCATACGTAAGAAAAATTTTAAGTGACACAATGCCGTAATTAATCCATAATATTATTGTTACATCAACAAGCAAAGTGGGAAAAAATAAGAACAAATTAAATTATCTTTAAGTAATGCTACATAATTTTATTCCAATTAATTTACATTTGCGCATTTCTATCTAGTAAGCATGTTCATAATATTTAAGCAGATGAATCAACAATAAAATGAACCTGAAATATCGACTTACGACAGGTTCTTTTCTAACGGGCAGCGATTGCGTTTCTGTCGTTTTTAGCTCTGACTTTCAATTGTCACCATAAGTGACAATAGAGTTCTCCCACAATCCAACTCTATTTGTGAAAATAACTTTAAATTAGGGGTGGCAAAAAAACTCGTAGCTCGTGGCTTACTCGTTATTCGCTCAGGATCGGATCGGTAATGGCTCGCTCGAAACTGAACCGAGCTCATAACGAGCTGACTCGTTTGGCTCGTTTTCTTAGTGAGCCGATTACGAGTTTGGCTTGGCTCGGTCCTTCCTGGCTCAGTTAATTACTGGACTGTCCATACATATATTCTCTTAATTTTATCCGTCTGATCTCCTTTTATGAAACCCTACGCGAACCCATCTTTAACCACTCAACCTCTCAGCACCGCATCCCTTCGACTATTCCCCTCTTTCTTTCTTTCTTTCTTTCTCATTCCATCTGTTTGATGATTCGAGAACCCTGACCTAGATCAGAGCTCTTCCACGGTTCCACCTCTCTCTGTCGTCTAACCACCACAGAAAAAATAGAGGTCGACGTACATGCACTATTCGCATAGAGTTGCCGAGTTTGCTTCTCTACTGGTGCTTCTCTTGCCTATTTTGAGCTCCGATGGTCTCTTTTCTCCTCTCGGCAGCGCATCGCCTTCCCTTTTCTCTGTTGATCTCTATATCTCTTCTTAATTGTTATTCTATCCCTTTTCTTTTTTAACTTCGATGAGTTGAGTAATATGAAACAATTTATTTTTTCAGGAATGGAATTCTCCTAAGCCGATGCATCTGTCTCTTCTGACAGGAGCTTTAGAAAGAGAAATTGTAAGAATTAGCCTTAATCTCTTATATTAGAGTACGGATTTAGCTAGAATTCTGTTGTTGATGTAGCTTGAAAAAATATTTGTTTGGAAGTCAGATGAAAAAAGGAATGAGATTTGGTCCCCTTTGGAGCACCAGGGATGGAAACCCTGTATAAATTCATCAAGCACCAACAGTAAGTGTCTACATCATTATTTTAATAAAGAAACTGAACCGTCCATACATATATTCTTTTAATTTTATCTGTCTGATCTCCTTTTATGAAACCCTATGCAGACCCATATTTAACCACTCAACCTCTCAGCCCACACTCGCCAGTCGCAACTCACGGTACTCACCTCTCTCACCGAACACTCAGTTACTTTATATTATTAGTACCTTAGTTTAACGTTGTTTGTAGTTTCTTTCTAGTACCTATTTTCTTACTTTTTTAATTGTAAATCATTGTGGAAATGTCAAAGCCATCATCAACAGGTACCGCTGTCTGTAATGACATGATAGCAAATGCAGTTCAGGTTTCTGATGAGAGTGACGCAGGAGAACAAGAGAATAATGTGGATGATGGAACTAGTCCCATCCCTAGTTCTAATCCCAGTGGTGGGCGAAGTTCTCAAGGTGAGAAGAAGGTTCAGAAAAGAAAATCTGAGGTTTGGAAATTTTTTAAATTATGTGAACTTTGATGAAGGGGAACAAGAAGTGAACCGAAGAGTTGAATGCAAATTTTATGAGCAAAAGTACAAGTATGTTCCAGGTGGTACCACATCAACCATGCAACGCCACATTAAGGGTTGTGGTAGAATTAAGAGAGCGAAAGGTAAAACATCTGGTCTGATTCCAATTTATGAAAGTAGTGAGCATGGTGAAAATGAGGTAATTAGCAAGGGTTGGGGGAAGTATTGTCAATTTAAAAGTAGAGAATTACTTGCTAAGATGATAACAGCCCATGAGTTGTCTTTCATGTTTACTGAGTACCAATGGTTTAATGTTTTCATGAAGTACAATAATTCTATGTACCAGAAAGTGAGTAAAAATACCATTAAAAAGGAGTGTGTGAAAGTGTTTGAAACTGAAAAGGATAAGTTTAAAAAGGTTTTTAAAAATATTGATAGAATATCGCTTACATGTGATTGTTGGACTTCAAATCGACCATAGGTTATATATGTTTGACAGCACATTACATAGATCTTGAATGAAATTTACAAAAATGAATTATTAGCTTTGGTGACCTTTCACCACCACATAGTGGTGAGGTTATTTCCGATGCTATTATGCAAGCACTCACAAGCTGGAGTATTGAAAATAAGATTGGAACTATCACTTTAGATAATGCATCTAACAATGATAGAGCAGCAGCTATTTTAAGGTTGGGTTTCGAGGCTCGGGATAAGCTGCACTTTCAAGATTTTTTTTCCATATTAGATGTTGTGCCCATATCTTAAATTTGGTTGTACAAGATGGACTTAGCCACATTGAGAGTTGTCTTGTTAAGATTAGGGAAGGGGTTAAGTATCTCAAAAAGTCAATGGGTTGGCTATTGAAGTTTAAAGAGATAGTTGTTCAGTTAAGTATAACCACAACCACCAAAAGGGCTTTATGCATTGATGTCAAAATAAGGTGGAATTCCACACATTCCATGCTTGAATCGGCCATTCTCTATAAAAAGACATTTAAACAGTATGCCTCTAGAGATTCCAATTTTGAATGGCTTCCTAGTGAAAGTGAATAGGAGAATGCTGAAAAGGTTTCTAAATTGTTGGAGGTTTTTGCTGATGCTACAAGATTATTTTCGGGTACCTCTTATCCCACGTGGAATCTGTGTTTAGCTGAGACATTCAATGTGAAAAAGGCTATTTGTGATGCTTATATGGCTGATGATCGTTCCACCCGTGCAATGACCATAGCTATGTATGATAAATTTGAGAAATATTGGGGAGAAGTGAATGTTTTAATGGCGGTGGCATCTGTTCTTGATCTAAGACTAAAAATGGTTTCAATTAAGTTTGTTTTCAGGAGGTTATATCCTAGTAATGAGGTTGAAGTTCGAGTTGCTGAGGTGATGGAAAAAATAAGAGCTCTCTATGATATGCATGCGAAAGAATATATTGTATCTTCCGAGTCAGGTAATATAGTCCAATTCAATCTTTTATTTCATTTCTATTTTAGTTTTCAATTATACTAATGTTAGCTTGTTCTGGTATAGGTGCTGGTATGAGTTCCGGTGTAGGTGCTGATACAAGTTCTAGTGCAGGGTCTAGTCCAAAAAATGATTTTTGGGTTTACATACAGTCCACATGGAACTATGACCATTGCAATTCAGAGCTAGATAATTATCTAAAAGAGTCAATATTCCAGCATAGAGACACCACTTCTTTTGATGTGTTAAAATGGTAGAAGACAAATTTTATTAGGTTTCCAATTCTAAGTAAATTAGCGCGCGATATCCTCTGCATTTCGATCACAATGGTTGCCTCTGAATCAGCCTTTAGTGTTGGTGGCCGTGTATTAGATGATTATCGCAGTTCCCTTACAAAGGAAATGGTTGAGATGTTAGTTTGTTCGGGTGATTGGATAAGATCAAATACAATAGCTGAATTGTAGACTTTACAAGTAAGGTTTTTCTATAAATTATATTTCTTTCTTAAAAAAAATATTAATGTCTGATTAGGATTGTAATTTTTGCAGCAAGCTGCGAAGGTAGAGGAAAATTTGGAGATAGCTTTTCCAATGGAGCAGCCGAAGATTAACTAATTTGAACTTAAAAGGTAAGCTCTATTTGGCAAACTTTTATTTTTTATTTTTAGTTTGGACCTATCTATGAGGTATTTCTTCCATGGAAAATGGATAAGCAAGTATATGACTATAATGAAAAGAAATGTACCTTAAATGCCCTTGAATATCAACTTGGGATTAAATGAACAGATCTGGGATTAGATAATTCGACTATAGTGCCTTTGCATGCGCAGCAAAGAGCGTTAGGGGTTGTGAACAGTAGCCAGTGGGGCTGTGGAGCCCGTTGAGGATATAGTAAGAAACATAATTGTTCTTTATTTTTTTTAACCTGGGATGTTGCATTAAAACATAAACATGGTATTCTTGCAGGTGGTCATGAAATAGCAATAGGCTTTCAAGGAACTCCCAACAAAGCAACAAGGTTGTTAGGTTGTTGTTTGGATTTGTTGTTGTCTCATATTATTGTGTCATGTTGTCTAATATTTTGTTGCATTTTGGATCTGTTTGTCAAATTTTGGATCCTTTTATTGCTAGACTGCTAGTATTTTGTACTGGTGAACATGAATGGTGACATGGTACTATTACTGTGTTGTGCTGGTATTATATTGCACCGTTATTATTTACTATTTAGTGGTAGTTTCTATTAACTTTTTAAATGTAATATTTAACTGAATTGTGGTGTTGTACCGTGGTTTGAAGTCATGTAAAAATTTTGTACACTTTCTTTAAATACTTGAATATTTGATGGAGCTACTGTTAACGAGCTTAGCGAGCTAAACCGATCTAGCTCGTTTGCTTAACAAGCAGTCTCGAACTGAGGGTTTTAGCTCGGAACCTAGTTGCTTAACGAGCTGGCTCGAGCCAGTTCATTAATGAGTTTGAGCTAGCTCGGCTCGACTCGACTCGTTTACGGCCCTACTTTAAATTATCACCACGAGTGACAATACGTATCTCCCACCATCCAACTCTAATTATGAGAAGTTTTAATGGTTACATCATCATCACAATGCTCTTTTAAATTGATTGTCAAAATTCTTTTAATAATTATAATTTTAGCTTCAACGATATAGAAAATATATAAAATTTGATAATTACTTTGATAAGTCACGTGAGTACAGTAGTGAAAAGAAAAAAAAATAATTCACACTAGAGAGAAAAAAATGATTCACTTTGCAATTTCAACGATGCGTTTATTTAAAATGACATCTCAAATTGCAAATTCAGATTACAATTGCAGAGATGCGGGTGCAACTTGAATTAGACGAGGACATATTAAAATAAGTTTTAAGCACTTTCAACTTACAGTGCAACACCAATTAGAAAATTTTAGGTTTGTAAATATATGTGTTTGATGAAACATTTTTCTTATGAGTTGAACCAATTGATTTTTGAAAAAATAATTGATCTCGTGATCGGAATGAAATCCCTTTCCGTCAAATGAGAAAGATAATTTTTTTTCCCACCAATTTCGTGATCGAGCTATAAATAAGATAAAAATGAAAGTTTATTTCAGTATATTTTCAAACCATTTCTTGTTGCTATCCTAACCATTTGAATCATGAAAAATTAATCTCAAATCATCTCTTTTTAACTCTAATTCTCGTGAAATGAATTGAATTTTTTATTTTGCTTTCATCCCAATTACAGGGTCAATCGGATTAGGCAGATTTTTCGAGTTGGATTGGACTGTTACATTTAAAGAAATATTAGATGGCCGGGTTGAATCATATCAGCTCACTTTGAAGTACCGTCAAATCGATTTGGATCACATCTAATTTCATGTTTTGTTATTTCAGACTATTTTAGATCATATAATGAAAATTTATGAACTTAATTGTGATTAAAAAATGGCGTGCTATAAAAATTATGGTATGTTTTCAGGGGCCGAGTCATGTAATAGTTGAAGGGGTCAACTGATCCCTGCAGAAAAAATTCTAATATATACCTCCGGTTTTTATGCTTCATTAAAAAAAATTACATAAATATGCTTGTGAAAACTAATAATCAATCAGCTAATTTGTGAGTTTAAATACACAATAACTTTATTCATTGATAGATACAAAAAGGGTGGGGATCATAGAATTTTTCAATATATTCCAATAGATTTTGGAGTAAACTGAACATCAGTCAGCTAATTTGTGAATTTAAATGTACACTAACTTTGCTCATTTGATATATACAAGAAAGATGACCATCCTTAACAATCATTTATTTTACTAACATTGATAACAATTTTATATAAACTCATCGAAGATCTTAAAAAAGAAAAGATATAAATATATTGTTAAGCTTATGTATTGATTATGTTCAAATTTCATGCAATTTGGATATTATTTGATATTCATCAAAATTATATAATAATTTTAATGACTTAAATTTAGTGTTGTTTTATGAAATATCAAATTACTTTCAAATTTAATGCAACTTAAAACACAATCAATTCATAAGTTTAACAATATATTTATAAATATTTTATATTTCAATTTTTTTTATTTTATATAAAATTGATTGTCAAGATTGTCAAATAAACGATTGTCAAGGGATCTCTACCCACAAAAAAATCATAACTTCTTATAATAATAAGGCACATATATAGGACAAAATTGAAAATAATTACGGATATAAAAAGAATCTTCATATGGTCGATATTATATCTAACGACCCATTGTACTTGATTTGAAAATCAAGTCCCTTTTAGTTAAAGAAGATGGCATAGTCATACATCATCGATAGTTTGGAACTTTTAATGCAACAGAAATTTTATGATCAAGTGCAACATTCACATAGGTGTGATAGCCACAAAAATGTTTACCATTCATTGCTTAGTATGTACTACTCCAATTAACCTGCAATTGCACTCAAGTTGTAAAATTTTAAATTTTCAATAAATTTTCTCCGCCTGAGTTATTGAAATATTCTTTAATAACGAAATAATTTATCTTAAAATAAAATAGGATCTAACTCTTATTATTTTCTGAAAAAATATCTTAAAGAGAAGAAATAACTAATCACGTGATCAATAAGAATAATACTTTCGAGCAACAAAATATAAATATATTTGCTTGTCACCTCACGCAACATATGTCCCTCATAATATTTTATAATTCGTTATATTTACTATTATGAATAGCTAATATTTTTAAAGATTAATTTTAAGAATTTAATATAATTAATATAATTAATTTTTTTCTTAATAGATTGAATTAAAATTCATATATATATATATATATATATATATATATATATATAGTTTATCTATTGTGCTGCCCACATACCCTCCTGTAACTACGTATCGTATTCCTAAGTTCGAGAGAGTCCTACCTCTCCTCCCCTCAAATCCAAGGGGTTTTTCTGCTGGAACGTTATCAGTCCAAATTTTAATTTTTCATTTTTAAAATTTCAATTTAAGTAGCTCAATAAAATCTTTATATCATAATCTTATAGAATACTAATTTTTATCATATTTGGAGTTAGTTTACTATGCTTAATGATTTTAAAAAGTAAGTATTTTTTTGACATACAAATTTTATTAATTTTCTATTATTTTAGGGCTATCTTTCAAAAATTATTAAGCATAGTAAATTAATTCCAAACACGATAAAAATTAACATTCTACAAGATTATGATATAAATATTTTATTGACATACTTAAATTGAAATTTGGAACATGAAAAATAAAAATTTGGACTGATAACGTTTTGACCGAAGTGCTACTCGAAGCACAATAGACAAACTCATATGTATGTATATATATATATCGTTAAATTCTATTCAATTAACATTAAGCTAGTACAATTTTTTGCTGCTTATTTATAATCTTTCGGACTTCATCACTAGTAATTAATAACCAATAAAAGAAAGTCAAAATTATAGGAGTCAGAAACCAAATAGAATACGTTAATAAATTAAAAGAATTGAGACTAAAAATCTAATACAAATGGTTATAGACCTTGCTTCTTTAGAAGTAATGTAAATTCAATTTAAAAAAATATATACATTCAATTAAAAAATATATAAATTCAATTCTATAAGAGACATCTGAAAAATATAATATTATAGTAAGATGAGCTCCTATATTTAACATGTTTCAAATCAAATTATTAAACGATCTTTTTTTTAATGATTTAGGTGGATCTCTATGGAATTGGAACGCTTCTGGGATTAAAGGTAAAATGGTGACGCGTCATACCATAAGACACTCGTAGCAAACACAAAGGATGAAACACACGTCGACTAGCTAGGCTAATAGGTAAGGGACGTCGACTAGCTAGGCTAATAGGTAAGGGAAGGGATCTCTTTGACAATTTTAATAATGAATATTTAAATAAATATAAAAAAATATTTAAAAAAATTAAAAAATATATAAATATTTTTTTAATGTATAGATGGATAGTCTTTAAATTTTATGTAATTTCATCATGATTTGATAATTCATCAAAGATCATTAAAACATTACGTAATTTATAACAGTTCTAATTTAATAATATTCGATGGAGTATCAAATGATAATAAAACTATATTAAATTTGAATAATCGATTATGTAAATATAAAAATATAAAAACATACCTATAAAAAAATTATTTTTAAAAACTTTTTTTATTTATTTAAAAAATTATTATGATGATTGTCAAAATAATCCCTTCCCAATAGGTAATAGCTTGATGCTCTTTTTTCGCCCATCTATAGCAACTGCTCTGCTCCGTGGCCCAATTGGATGGGGACACGGCTGTGTGGTACTATGGTCGCCTTGGCTCTTGGGGGTCATGGCGATCGAGTCGATAAAAAATAATATTATTTATGTATTGAGCCGGAATGTTAGACTCGGAAGACAAGTAAACAAACTTTTTAGGTCTTAAAGAAATTTATCTGGTATGAACAGACTAAACTATTTTTTTCACTTCAATTCCCATTATTCCCATTGATTTGAAGATCGTCAGGGATGTGAGAACCTTCGAAATTTATCTACTTCATCGCGTGAAGGTAAAATTAGTCGTTCGAGATATTTGTGGAAGGTCAATTTCAATTTTTTCAAAGGATATGACTTTGATAAAATGGGTTTAAGTTCACACAATTCTAAATTAGACTGGACTTAGAAATAAAAAAAAAAGACCAATTCATCGCCGATATCATTGCTTATAATTCTTCACTTTACTATAAGTTTGAAATATTGAAATCTAACATTGTAAATTAAAAATATGATGTATATTTCCATATGTCATATTTATAAAATATAGTGAGATTCTTGTATATTTCATCTTACAATAAGTGACTCAGATATATCCCCACTCCTTTATAAACAGTTCTTTTTTTATCAAATCAAATGAAAATTTCAAGAGCAAACAAAACTTGAATTAAATAAATTTTGATATTCAGACTATATATATGTCAATAACATATTTGAAAATTTTGTTCTATTTATCAATTTTATTTTACTTTTCCATGAACATTTACTGTTAAGCTTGTCATAATAATGTAGTTGGCTAGGTGCCCAAGACAGGGAACAAGATTTCCACAGCTTCCATAGTACATTTCCATTTTTCACAACAAAAGAAGCAAGTCAACAAGTTTCCAAGAATTATAGATTTTGATAAGAGTCAAAGGATGCCCACTCTCTTTCTTTCGAATATCCCCCTAGGAATAATTGAATCTCTGAAATGTTTAACAGGCCTTTTTATTGGGCATGTTCGAGCCCATCTCATCCTTTCCCTGTCCCAATTGTTTGTAGGAAAAACATCATGTTTTCAGGCTGATAAAAATTCACAAGGCGTTTGGTCCTTCATGGGCTGTAGACTATATCAGCTCCAGACTTTTTTTTATTTATTCCCACCAAATATTATCAAATATATTTTTTTAATTTGATTTGATGAGGATATTAACATTTAAAAGAGTGCCATCAATAAAGGACGACTTGATGTCTAAATTCAAACAAAACAAGGATGCAAAGGACTGAAGGGGTCTAAGGATAAACTTGATATATCAAAGAGTTGACTGACAAATATGAATAAAAGAAGTGTTAAAGGATAAATATAATGTTAACCTAAAAAATGCTGAAACTTCCATCCGCATAAAATCATAGCCGTTCAAATTATCTCATCCGATGGTTTCTATGTGACGTGGCTACGTAGAATTATAGTTTTTGACAAGCGTTTTTTATAGTACAGTAGATGTTAAAAGAATCATTTTTTTTTCTAGATAAATATGTAATTTAATTTTTTTATATTTGATGGAGAATATATCAAAAGATAGAGACATGTAGCAAATTTCGCTATGTATCCCTGAAAATTTCCCACAAAACACCCGTGAAAGTTACGCGTAAATATAACAAAGTAACGTCTCATTATTGGACAAGTTATCTAATGATCAATTTGACAAATAAAGTGTACAACAGTACAACCCTTACTTCTGCAGGATGCATATTTTCTGCGGAGTATTTTTTGTGCAAACATCTCTCCAGAAAAATTTGGACAATTATGGATGATTGTGGAAAATTTTAAATATAAATTTTAACATAGGAGAAAATTTAGACGGTCGTGGAGAAATTAAGTATGAATTTTGACGTAATTTTTTTTATTATTGTTACAGGAGTAAGACAGTCACTAAATGACTTCTTCAAGCGCAACTCGCGACCTTGTATTATGATGGCCGGAGCCAAGTAATCTCTTGAATCTTTGGTCTAATTCTCTGATATTTATCCAATCAATGATTTCTCTGATCCGGCCACTATCTTTTCTCTCGCCTCTCTCCAAACGCACCTCGTGACCTTGTATTACGATGGCCGCCTCCAGCTCCAACAGCTATCTCTCCCATTCTCAGAAAAGGAGGCTATCAGTTCTCCTCTTTGACGTTATGGACACGATCGGGCGGGACCCATTCTACGACCACATCCCCGCTTTCTTCGAGTTTGTTTTCTTTATTCGACTAAACCATCTCTCCGTCAATTGGGGATTTTGAGTGTGTATTGAGCTTTCTAATTGAACAAAAATAAACAGTGGCAGCAAAATACGAGTTTGTAGTGTTCTTTTTGTTTTATTTTCTATAGTTTGGCAGAATGTCCGTGAAAGAATTGCTAGAAATCAAGCATCCAATTGTATGGGCTGAATTTAAGGAAGGATTTATTGATGAGGTATTATAATATGATGAGGATCCCATGACAATGGCTTATTTTGATAATTTAGATAATGGATTTTCAAATAAATATGAAAAAAAAATCTTAAAAATAGAAAAGAATCTCGTAGTTATATTTTTCTACTTATAGATTAATAGTGATTTAAATTTCATACAATTTCATTATCATTTGATACTCCATAAAAAACTATCAAAATTTTATACAATTTATAATAATTTCAATTTAATGGTCTTTCATGAAATACCAAACGATAATGAAATTGTATAAAATTTGAATGACCATCAATCTCTAGATAGAATAACACGTCTATAAAAAAAAATATTTTTAAGAATTTTTTTAATATTGATTTAAAAGTCCATTATCAAGATTGTCAAAATAATCATTGTCAAGTGATCCCCACCCTTATGATATAGCTTGTGTAATTTCTGGCCAACTTTTAGCTGTTGAATCTGATTTCTAAATACCAGTAGGCCCCAGCAGCAGTACCAGACCTTTCGTTTGCATGAAAACAATCCAAATTTGTTCCAGTTGGGCGCCAACAAACCTAGTTAAGACACCATGGCCCGACTTAAATTGTTGTTGTATCCTGAATTTTTGACTGAAATAAGTTTAAACTTGATCCAGCTTAAGTACTACAATTTTGTCAGACATATTCAGTTTTTTTAATAAGCCTAGGCACATTATATGAGCCGGTGTCAAATTCTTAAAAATTAGATATGAAAGACATAATTTTTTCAATTAAGCCTAAGTATTCATATAGTTTTGAACAATTTTTTCAATCAAACCCAAGCATCGACCAGGACTTGCCTTATGCATAAGCCCGCCCTGAATTGTGCAATTGAGTTCCAAGTAATCCCCTACTAATTCTACTGTTATCTCTTCCAAATTCAGAACGAGTTGGCAAAAAAGTTTTTCAAAGATGGAAGATTTTTGTTTTGTAAGGTAAAACTTTGAATAAACTACAATAATACATTATTAGGGATTAGGCTCTTGTCGCCTGTCGGTTGTCTCTTATTTGTAACTTTATGACGATAGTATTTTACTAATAACTTCTAATAAAATTATAAGCAACCCCTGCACCTGTTAATGGATATTCATAATCCAAAATCTGATCTGAATCTGCAGAAATAGATTCGTATATGGATCTAAAAATTAATTCATCTAATATAATGAATCTGCATTTCAATCTTATAAGATTCGAATTTAAATCCGTTATGAATTTGATAAATAAATAAAATAAAATTATATCATATGTCAACTAATAAAATTATATCATATCTTTTATAGGAGCAATAAATACTGATTGAGAATTCACACTAGTTACTATAAATATGAGTTAATCTATGGTGCTACATCTAATTAATGAATAAATTTACTACAGACTAAAAAATATAGCTAAATTATCATCAAATTTTGATTTATGGGTCTCAATAAATTCTTTACATCAAAATATGATGAAATATAAAAAAAATTATGTTTTAAATTTTCTACGTATTAGTTTTTAACTTGTAAAAAGTAACTAGGAAACATGTATTATTTAGTTATTATTATAAAGTCATTTTCAAAAATTTAAAATTAATACCTAAAAATTCAAAACATAGAAATTTTTTATATATCATCATATTTTCATATAAAAAATTTATTGAAACTCATAAATCAAGATTTGAAGATGATTTTAAAATTATCATTCAAGTATTGAATATATTATTATTATTTTTAGAGCTGATTTTCAAAAATTAAAAACCATGACTTAAAAACCTTAAAACACATCGAATATTTGCATCACATAAGATTTTCATATAAAGAACTTAATGAGCATGATAAATTAAAATTTAGAGATGAGTTGATATGCTTTTTGAGTTAAGTTCACGATATCTTTACTCTCTCTCTCTCTATATATATATAGAGAGAGAGAGAGTGGAGATGAGTTGATATGCGTGAGCTTATAGCTCAGAGAGAGTAGAGATTCCGTGAGCTTAACTCAAAAACATATTAAATCATCTTGAAATTTTAATTTATCATTCTCATTAAATTCTTTATATGAAAATCTCATGGGATGCAAAAATTTGGAGCGTTTTGAGCTTTTTAAGTCCTCGTTTTTAATTTTTGAAAATCAGCTCTAAAAATAATAATAATATATTCAATACTTGAACATCATTTTAAAAAATTAAAAATGGTGACTTAAAAAGCTCAAAACGCTCCAAATTTTGCATCCCATGAGATTTTCATATAAAGAATTTAATGAGAATGATAAATTAAAATTTCGAGATGATTTGATATGTTTTTTGAGTTAAGCTCACGGAAGGCCTCCATGAGCTTAAGCTCACTATCTCCATATATATATATATATATATATATATATATATATATAATTGGGCTATGATGCTATGCATAGTACAGATCGACTTTATGTTATGGATCGATTCTTCGTTCTCTAAGTCTAATTGGTCGATCCAAACTGCTCAAAATATCTTTCATACAAATATCTAGTTCGGAACCAAGTTTTATAATTTAAAATTTTTTTTATAGTTAGAAAATCACTTCTTTTGAATGGCTAATAATAATTAAATCAAGTGATTTTTTAACTATGTAGAAAAGTAATAAAAAATTTAGAAAAATATAAATTTTTTGTCTATAATTAGATATTCATATGAAAAATATTTTGAGCAGTCTGGATTGAACATTTAGACTTTGTGAATGAAGAACCGATCCATAGCACGGAGTCAATCCATTACGGTGCTTTGAAAAGCAAAAAAAATATTATTGCCTTGGATGAGATTTCATATTCCGATATCTCAAATTATCAATCTAAGTTGCTCAATATTTTTGTTTATGTCAAAATCTTATGGGATTTTAAATTGCATAGTTTGTTGAGCTTTTTAGCTATTTTTAAATTATTTTTAAAGTCAGCCTTGTTTAACATAAGAAAATAGCCTATTTCAGGGTTATTTTAAAAAATAATTTAAAAATAGTTAGAAACCTCAAAAAATTATGAATTTAATCTCCCGTAAGATTTTGACATAAAGAAATTATTGAGCAACTTAGATTGACCACTTAAAATCTCGGAATATGAAATCTCACATCAAAGCAACAATAATTCTTTTGATTTGCAAAGCACTATAAGTCATATATATATATATATATATATGACTTACAAAACTCAAAAAGGTGACTTAAAAAACTCTAAGCCTATTCCATGATCCAAATAAAATAGTGACTTAAAAAACTCAAAACATTTTAAATTTTTGTACCCCATGAGATTTCAATATGAAAAATTTAATGTGAGTGATAAATCAAAACTTGATCATTTAATGCACTTTTGTGTTAGAATCATGGAGGGCCTTTGTACTCCTAGGAACATGCTAGTTATATTCTATATATGTATACATACATAAAGACTTACAGATTTTATAAGATATCAATTATTTACATCCAAATCAATACATATGCAGATTGTATGTTTTGAAAATTTTGGAATAAATAGTTATGATTGTTTCTACGTTTATACAACAACAACAACAACAAAGCCTTTATAATTGGAATAAATAATTTTAAGATTGTTTTAATAGCAAAAATATTATGAATTCTGACATTGCATGGCAAGTAATGTAAATTCATAATGCAATAATTTAATTAATTACCTGCATAAACGAGTCACTGCAATTCAATAGGATTTGAATTAAAAATGTTAAACAAATCTGATAAGTAATAGTTTTCACTAGATTTATATGATTTAATTAATTATCTGCATAAACGAGTTACCTGCTTTCTGACAGTGCATGGCAAGTAATGGATTCATAACAATAAATGCAGTGACTCTTTTATAATGGAAATTCAGACAGAATTCTGACAGTGCATGGCAAGTAATGGAAATGCATAAACGAGTCACTGCATTCTGATTCAATAGGATTTGAATTAAAAATGTTAGACAAATCTGATAAGTTATAGTTTTCACTAGATTCATATATAACATGCTAATTGTTCTATGGATAATAATTTGACTGATAACAGATGTGATTCTTATATATAACATGATAATTTGACTGATAGAAACATGTTAGTGGATAATTAAGTTATAAGAGGTTGTATTAAGACTTCTTTGGTAAGTTTTATTTGAGCACTGAGCAGTCAAGCAATTTCTATCTACAATGCAATTTTGTTGCTTTACATATCATATAATCGTAAGTAATTTACTTTTTTCTTTGTATGATACCAAGCATGATGTTTTTTTTTTTTGCACGGATCTTATATATATTTATAAATTTCACAAAAAAAGGTCCAATTTGCAAGTCCCATGGAGCAACAGAAATGGACCCTGTATTTGTCTCCTATAACTTCTATTGGATTTGAATCCGCATTCGGATTCTTTAAAGTTTTAATGGATTTGCATTTGGATCATGTTGATATTGAATTACTGTGATTAGAATACATTAATGCACTGGTTTTAAACCCTTTGCCTTGTGTATATTTATACTTTGATTTATCTCCAAGGGGTTCCATGAATGTTGGTCAGTCTAAGAGCGATTTTTCCCAATGAAGAATTTACACAAAGGGCTTATGTATTGCAATAATCTTTTACCAATCAGTGGCGGACTATGATTTTACCAACCACTTGCTTTTAATCTTTTTTTCTGTTTTCCTTTTGGCAATTGGTTCTGTGATTTGCAATCACTGTTATTATATGGTTTCTAAATGAGATCGGGCTTAACGGTTGTGGGTGTCAATTGTCTTGTTGGTGTGGCATTAGACATATTGACGTGTGATTGGGTTTTAATTTGCAATTTGGGCTAGTATTCCTGGCCATACAAAAGATACCCTATAGATTTATTGATTTGTAAAGGGATCCCAGTGAGCTGATATTCTGTTGGATAGTTGCCGTTTACAACTATTGGTGTAATATTAATGCTAAATAATGAAATTTACTCAGTACAGATATGTCATATATATCGGTATGGAAATAATGCAAGGGGCCCTTTTGTAAAAAGAAGATTTCGAGTTTCATAAGTGACCGTAATACATGTCATGAACTTATTATGGGTTAATATGAAGCTTTTAGAAGAAAGGAGACTCAAGCTGGCACCGGCCAATTTGTAGCTCCAAAGGCTCAGTATGGAGTGACATCAGTTCTATAATCAGATTTTTATCTGAAGAATGTTTTTTGCTAGTACGTTTCAGAAGCACTTTCCTTCAGAGCTTGGTTTTAAGTAGGTATGGCGATATGGAATTCATTGTTTATACTGGTTTATTTGGTAAAGAAAACGGTCAATCAGATCCAAATTTGATGGATCCTATTTCTCAAAAAATGCTAAAATAAGAAGTTAATTTTATGTTTATTGAAATTATACCAGCTTATTTCTGAACTGAAAAATTTGTAAACTAAGTTCATTTGGTAAATTAAGAAATAGTTTTAAAATAATGGTAGGTTTGGAAGAGTGGTAGAATAGTATTATTTTAGAAGAGTGGTAGAATACTATCATTTTAGAAGAGTGGTAGAAAAATGATATTTTTTACTATTTAGAAGAGCGAAAATTGTTGGGTTCGTTACATACATCAGATGTAAAATTAAAAAAAATTCATGCAACTCAATTGAAAATTAAAGATTATATGTATAAAATTTGAATCTAACAAATAAATTTGTGAATAATATACCTTACTTGATATCATAATCAAGCGCGATAACTTTTTTTGGATGATGGATGCGTGCATCTTCACCAATCACCACAAAAACGTCGGTGTTGATCTCGTCTCTTAAAAGCTTCCCAAATATGAAGCTTTACCGCACACACTCTTTGACGCATCAAGCGAGATTACTAGACCTCCAATAGAACAAAATTTTAAATCCCTTTTAATCTCAACGAGGGATTGGAAATACAATTGGATTGGAATAGAGAAATACACTCAATTTCTTATGTTCTCAATGAGATGTATATCAAAAATAATTTGGCAGAGAGAGTGGTGGTCAGTTTTTTTTCCTTATCCTCTTTCATTCGGCAGAGAGAGCCAGCCAAAACCGCGGAAAAAAAAACAGAAAACAGGGAAGTTTTTTTTTTCAGATGGCCAGAACCAGAGTAACTAATCACTTTAATTAGCGCTAATGGAAGGTTATAACCTTCCATTACCGCCTTCTCTTTTTTTTTCTTCCGAATATTTTTTGGGCTTGGCGATCCAATTTAAATTTAATTTAATTAATTATATCCCACATAATTAATTAATTATTTTATGCTTCAACTTGTCAAATAAAGTGACCAAGTAGGATTCAAACACAGACAAATTGTGATCACCTGATCAAACACAGACAAATTGTGATTCTTTAATTCTCTTGTCATGTAATATCTTATTAATTAATATCAGACGTAGGAACATGTCATCTTTGACCATTAATTATTTTCTTGATCCTCAGTGCATAATCATTTATATGTGATTATCCCATAATCACAAATTACATACATAATAATTATCACTGCATTAAGGAACTCAGAGATATCATGAATCTCATAAAAAATGAGACGGAAAAAATATCCTATTGACTATCCATAATTCATAGCATAATTCATGTATATCCGAAAATTACCTTTATAGCCCTCGGTTAAAAGCAGCGTTTGATAATCACACAAAATATACATTAATTATCTAGAACTATGAATATCTCAGATAATAGAATTAATATTAATTTATAAGCTTGTTGATGACACAAACACAATCCATACAGTAAGTCAAAGTAGGTCAGTTTCAATATCATGCATCCTATATATATATATATTTATATAATTAAATAGATATCTCGTATCAGTGATCTGTGAAACATGATCACACATTAATCCACATACTAGTCTATATTATCATTCAGTGTTTCATACTAATGATATTAGACTAGAGATAATTAACAGTTTTAATAACAATCATAGAGTTTCACAATTTAAGTTATTAACTCAAATAATCCATACAATTATTAAAACTTAAGAAATAAAATGATACAAATCATCCAATACATAAAACAAAATAAGAGCACTATCACAAATTATTGATCTTCTAGGTCACTAAACTAATAAAAATATCATTTGACGGTTGTTAATTAGAATAGTTAAAATATTGATAATTATGATACTAACAATGATGATAATGATAATAATAAAATATTATAATAATAATATAATCATGATATAATAATAAAATAATAATAATAGTATAATCATAATCATAATATAATAATATAATACAACATAATCAAATAATAATAATTATTATTATATTTATTATAATAATAATAAAATATAACCATAATATAATCATAATCACAATATAATAATGATAAAATCATAAACATAATAATATAATAATACTAATTGTGATGATAATATAATCACAATAATAATAATCATCATAATTATAATAATATAATAATTATTATTATAATAACACTATAATAATATAATAATCATGATCATAATCATAATATAATAATATAATAATATTAACGGTGATGATAATATAATAATAATAATAAATCATAATTATAATTATAATATAATAATATAATATAACATAATTAAATATTAATCGTTATTCTATAATAACTAAATCGGTATACCACCTATAGCTTGGTATACCAGTTTAGCACTCTTTCACATTCTTATCTTTAGTCTAAAATTCATATGGCAAATTTATTTAACAAAATAATAATATTATTTCTAATTTTTGATATTTCATAGCCTGTCAAACAAACCAGTATGTTCTTGTGAGAGAAACAAGCTACTCTTGTTTGGGCTTAACAGTTGTACGCATTTGTTATTAAATTTTAAGCCAAATGGGCTTTATTCATCCGTTTCAAAGATGGATTAAACATTTGAGGGCATTTTTCTTTAAACTCATATATAAACACTTGATGGCATCTTTCAATAAAACTCATATATTATAATGTATTTTTTTTAACCTTGAACTCGGTTATATTCAGAATCTATTGTCTATTTGTCCATGATCGATCCTACCATGAAAGTTTGCATCATTTTGTGATAATATCTGTCTCTTGGTATGTACATATTGTGACGATACTTGGTGTGCGCGCGGTATTGACTTAGCTTAGTACAATATCACCTTTCTGGGATCCAAATTAATTTGTTTCAAAGAACCAAAACATATTTCACAAGCTTTGGTGAAAGCATGCTATGGTTATCCATTTCATTTTTCTTTAAAAGAAATGGAATTAGTTAAACGAGAAGTTATGCTTGGTCTCTTTGATCAGGACACATCTATCATAAAAATTAATAAGATCAATAATTTAGCTTTAAATATTAAGTGTTAAATTTTAAAATATAAATAAAAACCTATTTGTGATATCTCGTGATACATAAAAAATAGTGGCATTGAAATCCTCCTCTCTTATTTATCAACTACAATTATTTATTTATCAATCCAAAATATATAGTTGATAATTAATGAATATTTCAGTATTTTTATATTCAAATTATCTGAATTTTAATATTTTGTAATTATGTAGAGCGAAGAGTTCAAATGTCTCAATCATATCTTTATTTTTTTTTATTTTTAATAACTCAAAATTTAAAACTGAAATATTAAAATAAACCGTTAGATTTGATCTAGGTCATGTTATTTATGTATATATTAAAAATGCACTAATATTATTAATTATTAAATGTTGATTTTATGACTTGTTGATTTGTATAAAATAAAAGTGAATAATAAATATTTTATATGTAAGAAAAAATATAATATAGATCAAATTTAACTAATTTATTTTCATATTTTAATTTTAATATTGAGTAGTTATTAAAAATTATAAAATGTGAGACATAATTGAGATAGAAAAATGAGATAAATTTTAATATTTTCATTTAAATATGTTATTTGCTCTGTGATGTTTCATTTTTATTTGTACCTTCTCTGCATCTTATTGGAGCACACTTCGGTTCTGACGTCTACTCAATACGGTACTCTTTTTCTTTTTCTTTTTCTTTTTTTTGGGGGTGTCAAAAGTTGACATCACGTGAATCCAAGTCGTTGTCTCTCAATTTTTTTTCCGCAAGTAGTTCTATCAAAAAATTTCACCATCAACAAAAAGAAAAATAAAGTAGCTCAAACGTTGAAGTTAACTTGAAAACTAAGTCATGGATATCATTGGATCTGCACGGAAGTTCCCACTAAAACGCTTCAATACAAATGAAAATATAATAATTAAGAATTTAGATTAATGGTAGCTCTGAATGAGATAATTTGTAGTTTCTTTTATTTTATTTTAAAAATCATGAGCAGATATCATGCAGTACTCTCTATATTTACAGTACGAATCTGTAACAACACTGAACTACTGATGCAGTTGTGAAACTGGTATACGAAAATTAATTTAAACCTTGCATATTCATTTAAATGTTTAAAATTTATTAAATTTAGAAATATTTAGAGCAGATTTAACGCCATAAATTATGTTTCTTATACGAATTTTATGTGTCACCTGACCACCAATAATGGAAATATAGTAATATACCGAACATCAATATGTGCTAGGCAGGTTAAGAGCTGAAACACAGTTGATCTATTGATCAATATAGATTAGTGTTGTAGTCTTGGCATTTTGAAGCTTTGCAGCAAGCATTTTCTTCTTCTTATTAAGTGTGTTTTGTTAGTAGACACCTTTGCTGTGAGCTTAGGATCGGAAGCAGCAGCCTACAACAGAAATAATACAAAATTACATTACAGTCTCACCTCATGATTCATGAACAAAAAAAAAACTTGCAGCATGAAAAGGTCACAAAAATCCTCTAGAAAAGCATGAGAGACAGAAGATCCCGTCGGTACTTTTTATTGTTAATTTATTACTATTAAAGGCAACTGGGCTCAGAGAGCCGCAAAGCAACCAAGAATCTTTGTATTACACCAATCCATCCCCCCCCCCCCCCCTTCAAACAATGTTCACATCCATGGGGCAGCCGTCCAGTCTGGCCAGCTACGACTCAGCACCGGGCTCTCTGCTCACCGGCCTTGCGGATTCCATCATCTCCAGTGCTGCCAGCCCCGGAGGCGCTGTAAATTTTCTTCATGTCAACGGCTCGAACGGAGGATCAGAAGCACATCTTGGGAGGCTTTTCATTGGGAATTCTGAATCGGTTGATGCATCCGATTCGAGAGGTAAGCTTATTTCTGGTGCCACCACCTCGGCATCTGCTGGTGCCGAGAACCATATGGCGCGGCACGACAGTTCGCCTTCTGGATTCTTCTCCCATCTCTTGCTTGATCATGGTATGTGGGCACTTTTTTTCCTTCGATACTTTTGTCCTTAAGTTAATTAACATGAGTTTTGTTTAGTTCTAAGAGTCCAAAACAGACTGGTTATCGATTGATTTACTTTCCTTTTTTTTATAGGACTATTGTCCCCCTTTTTTGTTCGATATATTAGTTATATAGTCAAACGGCTTTGTTTAGAATGATATTTTGATTATAAGAGTGAGTGCTCTTTGTGCAAATCCTATAATTTTACATTATTGAAAGCTAATTCGGTACCAAATTTTGCTGAGCATTTAGACAGAATCAATGCTCAACGGTGTATTGAATATTTTCATTAAAACAATATATATATTTTTGAAGTGTTGGTTAAAGAATAAAAATGTCGATTTTTTATAATTCTGCTCAATATTACTTTCTCCCGGAATCAGAATCTTTCTTTTATCATTAATATTCACTATTTCTATCAATGCACTAGTTCTGTAGTTGGTTACTTAAGACCATTTTTTTAATACCAATTGTGTACATGTTGTATTACTAAAATTTGTTACAATGATTCTAAGACCAGGGGAATTTTTTTGCAAATATGCATTTGGAAAGTTAGTCTTTTTTGACAATTTCATTAGCCAAAAATGGTGTATTCTTCCATGCCAACCAAAAAGAAAAAAATATATTCACACACATAGTGACATACACACATTCATTTCTAAAAATGACCGATCTAAACCGTTCAATTTATTCTTCATATTAAATTCTTATAGAAAATCAAATTTTATATATTTTTTTTAAAAAATTTTGCTAATTTTTTGAGTAAAAAGAAAATCATCACTATTGAACGATCCAAATTCCTTAAATCAAGTAACTTTCTTCTTATCCAAAAAATTAGCAAAAAATTAAAAAAAAAAAAAATATAAAATTTAATTTTCTACAAGAATTTGATATAAATAATAAATTGAACGGTTTAGATCGGTCATTTTTAACATAAATTTTGAGATTTTAACGTGTTGTACGGATACATCCGTGCAACGTTGTATTTTAGTCAACCTGTATATGTATATAAAGCAGAGAGAGGATAACAAAAAGGGAAAAAGAAAAGTGAAAAAACCAGGTAGGCAATTTGCCTGCTTAAAAGAAAAAACAGGTAAAGCAAAACCAAAAACCAACGGCTGAAGGCGGTTTGTCAACTTATTAAAGAGAGCGTTCAGGAACCATGCGCCATTTACAGCTCATCTCTCTTGTTTTTTTTTTATTTTAAATTGCCGAAGTATGATTAGTTATATATTTTCTTTAATGAGGAGACTGAGCATTTGGACACTGCCGTGTTTTATTCTTATCCATTATGGTTGCTTACTTGCATTTGCATATTCAAGCGAAATGACTGAAGTGTCCTCCGAAGTTTTCAAAGTAGACTTCCCTTTTGTCTTGTGGGTCTATTTGCTGAACCAATGATAATTAAAGTCTTAGATTAGGTAGGTCAACTAATAGGTCCAACAGTACAAGTCTGTAGTTTTTTTTTTTCTTTTGTTTATTGTTCGTTTAGGTTAAGCGAGGACGCTCTTTCTTTTTTATTATTTTTCTATTGTTATCTTTGTCCTGTTATGGATGATGCCTATTTTTTTATTAAGATCAAATATTTAATACACATTCCAACTTTGATACTATGTACTATTTATAATCTTGATGTAATATAGATAATGGGATTTTCTGTGGACCATTCGTTGAGCTTGTTATTAGTCAGTCAACATGAATATATTTTGTGAAAATCTGTCATATGTTTTTTTCTTTTTAAAAAGAAAAAATGTCCCGCTATGGCCTTAGTTTTACATGGGAAGTTCTATTGCTGACCTGTGCTTTCAAGGAAATTTCAACAATATGCCAAATCCTAAACATATTATAAATTACTAATATATTCCTCAACTTGTCTACGTACGGTGGAGTTCAAACTAAACTGATATGAGTTTACTGGTACCAAACCACAAACTGACTTTACGAGCTTCTTCTAGCTACAATTGTTCATAATTGTGAACCATATATACGATATGACAGGTGCACCAGTCAGTAGAGAGCCGCAACTAAGACTATCTGGAAACAGAAGCTTCTCTCAAATACAAGGAAATGGTAATATATCAGACAGAGCTGATCACGAGCATGCGGGACCCTCTAATTACATGGGTAATGGGTTTACAGTCAGCTCATGGGATGAACACTCTGATTCAATCAATTTTGCAACATCTCCTGGCAAAAGAGGCAAAGGTATCGATGGCGATATATTGTCAGCTTATAGTGACATGGACTCCCAGGTAAAAAAATACTACTTACAAATAAAGATACGCTTCTTCGACAATTTGTAGGAGCTAGGTTGATATCTGCAGTAAAGGCTATGCAATGTTGTTTTTTCTTCTTTTAGGACAGCATATGCAATATTGTTGATTTCAATTACTTCTTTTGCTTTATTTTAGTTTAGCCTGCCAAAGGCATCAGTAGAGATGGGACAGTATGAGAAAATTTTCCAATTGCAACAGGATCAAGTTCCATTTAAAGTACGAGCAAAACGTGGCTGTGCAACTCACCCCCGTAGCATCGCTGAAAGGGTAAATCATTGATTTAACCTCATAGTCTCAGATGCATGTCATATTTTGAATGAAAATCTTCTATGTTTCAAAAAGATCATGTCTTATGTCCTTGTACTGAGGACTTCCTTGATTTAATGTGAATGTGTTCATGGTTTTCACTCAACTACTTATTTTTCTTTAGGAGAGACGAACGAGAATCAGTGAGAAGCTGAGAAAGCTTCAAGAGCTTGTGCCAAACATGGAGAAGGTAAAGTTTCTTGATAATAATATGAAGTGTGCAAAAGTGGTGTCAAATTTTCTGTTTTGTCTGTATGTTTATGAAAACCCCAAATAAACAGAAAATTAGTTAATGAAAATAGTAAAGCTAAAGCAAATGCTATGAATAAGACTCAATTGATCATCTGGTATTATACAGTGTTGAACTGCTTCAGTAGGTTTTAAAACATGTTATAGAACTTTTGTTTTACCTCCCTGCCTGTCATAATTAGTTTATAATTATAATTAATCTTTTTTTATTTTTTGAGTGTGGTAAAGGATTTATATTTCCTCCTTTTCATTTTCCTTTTTAAACTCTTTTCCAATTTAAAGAGTAAAAAAGAAGGTTTAATGAATCATTTTAATTATGTGTTTGCTTGTAAACTCTTATACAGCAAACGAGCACAGCAGACATGTTAGACCTAGCAGTTCAGCATATTAAAGAACTACAAACCCAGCTGAAGGTATCAATTTATTGTTCCATAAAGAAAATTGCACTGATAATTAATTGATGGTGACTCATAAGATATCCACCTCGCTTTGAACTTCAGATTAGATAAAGTCTTCATGCTAGAAGCATTTGCAAGGTTAAAATTGTATGTTTTGAGGGCCAAAGTAGAAACTTTGAAAAAATTAGTGTCCCTTTGAATAGCAATAACAAAAGACAAGAAGTATTATAGTAAATATTTCATGCAATGGTTTCCGAGAACATAATTGAATAAGATGCATCGGTCTTAATTGAATTAGTGCTAAAATCCTAAAATACATTTATTTCCACTTGGATTTTAATTTTCAGCAATTTTACATTCTCTTTTTGTAATGCTTAAGGGTAATTATGATCTAATCATGTTAACATTTTAAACTGTTTTGGTTTCAACATTTATATAGGTTATGTCCCAAGAAAGAGAGAGCTGTACATGCCAGAAGAAGCGGTAAACGTCTGAGAAGTTATATATATATATGAAGCTACTGTTGTGAAAAAATAAATGCTAAAATCTATTTTTAGTGCGCCATATCAGTGTGTGCAAAAGTTGCATAATATTTATCATAACTTGTTCTTTTATATTCTCAAAATATTTTGATATATGTGCAAGAAACAAAGCAAGGGACTTGTCCCAGTTGAAATCTAGAATCAAAAGCATTGTGAAGATTATAGTAAGCCATTGACTCATGGAACCTACAAACCATGAAAGGCTAATTGTAATTTCGGAAATAGTTAGTATTTAAATAAAGATTTTTCTCTCTTTTACACCTCTCTGTTTGTATTTAATTTAACAATTTAGCACTTCATAAGCTGGTCCTCTGGATAATATGGTTGTTTTCTATATAATTCTTTTATGTTATGCTATTTTTATGAAGAACCTATGCTTCCAAGTCAATATATAGAGGCAATGTGCCGCCACTAGTCAATGGTACTCTCTGATATCTTGTACAGTACAAAGTATTATGAATTTATGAGAGCATTTGTCTTGCAACTCGGCCCCAACTCCAGTACAAATCAATATGTCTTTCACTTTGATTGTAGGCACATCACCCCCCTCACATTTCTTAGCTTTTCTACAGAATATCTCGATAACTTTTTATGGAAACTTCAAAATTTATGATCGCAATATTTCTTGAGACTGAAGCAATAACAGTTAAAGGAAAATATGATTTAAAGAGAACAATGCCCCTAAATATACTATAAGATTATACAACAATACACAAGATCGATCTTGATCAAAATAATTCAGAAAAAAAAAAGTTTGAAAGAAAGTATAGACTGTAGTGCTCTAAATAAGTTGCCGGTACAATATGCCTCCACCAAGCCAGAATAATCAAAAAATTACTAAAAGAAGAAATTACATTGACTGAAAATAAAATGACACCATTTATATGTTCCCCTTTGTATTGGCTTTGTCATTTTTTAAAAGAATTGTATAAACTGCGGGTTTGTATCAGCCAAGCTTGTCAAGGTTATCTGAGACAGTTTTCATTCGAGGCCGCTGCTCAGTGTTCCCATCAGTGCACTTTAAAGCAACATGAAACATGGAGATCACCTCCTTTTTCACATGTGACTCATGAAGAACTGTAGGGTCCAGCATCTCAGTCAGTGGTCGGCCATCCTCGAATCCTTTCTTGACCCATCTGACAAGCTCTGGCACGTGTTCCAGACCTGGAATTTGTAACCCAGAAGAACTGGAGGGAGATGCTAGCTCAGGTGGCTTCCCTGTCAGCAATTCCATCAGCACCAATCCAAAAGAGTACACATCCCATTTTTGAGTGGGCTTGGCACTCGGTACACGAGCTTCCGGGGCCATATACGGACTAGGTCTTTCAAAAGTCCCGCTAGTTTTTTTCAAGGAGGATAATCCAGCACCAGCAAGGCTGGACTGTGGGCCCAAGAAAGGTGCAATATCGGTTGTGCTTCCTGTGATAGTGACAAGGCGGTTCAGGCCGAAGTCGGAGATATGTGGGTTATACTCACCATCTAGGAGGATGTTGGATGGTTTGATATCACCGTGGACATACTTCCTCGGGCTGCATTCGTGCAAGTGCGCCAGTCCGCGGGCCGCCCCTTTGGCAATTCTCAACCGGTTCGACCAAGATAGGGTTGAGTGACCAGATCGGCCTGAAAAAACAAATAATAGATCGTGTCACTTGAATTAACTAGTTGAGGCTAAAAGTTAGACGGGGGTTTTCATTAAAAAAACAGTTACAAAGAATAAGATCTTTAGTCATACTCATATGTGTTATACTCAAGTTTTCTGGACTTAATGTTGTTAGTTCCTTTTCTCCAAACTTCAATTTTACAAGATAAAATATTTCAAAGCACATGGGATTGACAAGGACACAACCAAACAACTCTTCACACACATGGAATAGATTCCCTGATACAATGGATAGAATCTCACTGCAATTCAGACCACTGATTGAGCAAGTGGCAAGTAATTTTTAAACACATGGAAGCAGATGCAAACTCCTCCCTAGGGAACGGGGTAGGTCTGATGTTCATCGGACCTATTTCGGTTCGATAGGTTATATCAGCCGTACAACTAAACAAAATGTTGAAATATGAACTTAATTTTAGTATTAAAGTTAAATAAATTAGAAAATAAAGGGAGACTTTTTTTAAACTTTAGTCAAGACTTTAAGGTGATTTTAATTCATTCAAGATTTGGGCAAATGGACGTGGAATTTAGTGATGACTTATGGATGGAAAGCTCTTGAAGTCTATTTTCCAATGATTCAAATTCCAAATCGTTTGGAGTTCCCTACAGAGAGTTATGACGATTTTAGTATTTAATAGTAAGAAAGCATATTTTATCCATCCCTTCTCTTTTAACACAAAACACGAATCTCAAATCATTCAACAGTGGATGAGCTACCGAACTAATGTATTGGTCGGATGCTTATCGGTTCTCCGCTGGTTCCCGTCCCTATATTGTGCGTAATTAAAGCAAGTTCTTTTTCATTGTTTTCTTTTTGTTTTTCTTTTATTTCAAGTCTAAACCCGGCCCAAGTACAGAACAGAGCTGGCGATAACAGATTTTTTTCGGGCCGGGCCAGCACAATTTTTTTTTTTTTTTTATAAATTAAAGCCTCTGTAAAAATAAATAATAACAAAGATATTCGTACGAGTTTGTTGTGTTAAATGGGTGAAATAATTAAATCTTAATATAGATGTTTATCAATAATCTTATATTCTAGTTTCAAATGTAACCTATTGTATGGACAATTAAAAAAAAAACTTAACTTTGGTCTTTCTAAAAATCCAACCGTTTGATTTTTGTCTATGTAAAATTTCACATGTATTGGAATGGATGCGACCAAGGTCATGATATTTTTTTCTTACTTTAATTAATTGAAGTGAATATATCAGAAACTTAACAGTGCAAAACAATTATGTCAATTAGTCAGTATTACGCGAGGAATCGAGGAGGAAGTAAAAAGAAGGAAAGAAAGATTAAAATAATATTTCTTTTTAATTAAGGTTATTTTCTAAAAGATCAACTAACTGTATTATATATTTGTACCCTAATTTGTATCTCAACTGAAAAAATCGTTGACCACGTTAAGTACGTTCTCGAACATCAACAGACCGTCCGTCTGTAGATAATCATCGAATCTTAAAATCATAAGTCCTAAGTCTTAATACCGAAGAAATACAATCTTAATACCTAATACATCAAGTCATATTTAAAATTTAAAATTTATATTTGGACGACAATCAAGATATGAGTAAGTATTTATATATGAATCTCAATGTCTTAAAACTGAATGTCTCAAGTCTTAACAAAAGAAATACGACGTATTAATATTTAATATTACAAATTATATTTTTCAACTTAAAATTTATATTTAAACGACAATCATGATATTTATAAGTATTTATACTTGAATCTCGTTATCATAAAACTGAATGTCCCAAATCTTAACATGAGAAATACGACGTCTTAATATTTAATATTACAAGTCACATTTTGAATTTAAAATTTATATTTGAGCATCCATTAAGATATCGACAAGTCTATATATCTAAAATTTAATGTGTTAAAATCGAATATTCCAAGTCTTAATGCACAAAAAATGACGTTCTTATTGTCTAATATTATGAGTCATATTTTTGAACTTAAAATTTATATTTGGGCGGTCATCAGGATATGAACAAGTCCATATCTCTAAATTATAATGTCTTAAAATATAAGTCAACAATAATTATTTACTCTCTTATTCGAATATCGAAGAGAGTTGCACAATTAAATTTTTATCTTCGATAAGTCGACAATAATAAGGATCTAATGTATATTTTTACACAAAAATAAAACTGCTTAATAAACAATAGCGACTCTTCTGAAACTCTCTAGACCGTTCTACGGATGATAACTGAAGTCTTAATATCTAATATTTAAAGTCTTAAGAACTATCATATGATTTCTTAATATATAATGTTATAAGTAATTTTTATCTTTAAAGAATATAAAAATCTCAAATATTTGCTGAATATTATTTAAACTAAATCTTTATATATAATATAATAACTAAGAAATAAAGTCTTTAATAGAATTTACCTAAAATAATATTTTTCATATAATTTATATTCGATATAAAATTTTCTAAATAAAATCTTAAAATTTAGCATTATAAGTCTTAAGATCATTCATTTGATGTCTTAATACATATTAACATAAGTGTTAATTTTAACTTTGAATAATATATAATTTAAAAAATATTTATCGAACACTCCTAGAGCCTAATTTATGTACTTAATTATTCTCGTCTTAAGACTTAACAATTAAATTATAAATACTGATTAATAAGTCATATTTAACTTTAAAGGATATAAAATTTCATAATATTTTCTAAATACAGATATTCATATTTCTCTTAATATGTTAAGACCTTATAATTTATATTTATTAAAAAATATCAATAAAAATATATCATTAAGTCATAATATTATCAATAATATGTAATAGATATGTAACATAAAATAATATTTTTAAAATAATTATGACAAAAAATTTAATATCTAATATAAATAAGTCTTAATATCTACGATAACACATCTTAATGTATCATTCAAAATATAATTTTTAGTTTAATCTTAATTTTCAGTACTACGAAAAGATCTAAATATATACTACATATACGCTTCAATATGTACTATAAATAACTCTTCATATTTACTGCTTAAAATTTATATTAATATATCATTCAAAATATAATTTATAGTTTAGTTTTAATTTTTATTAGTACAAATAATATAGTTTTTGTTAGTTTCGTGTTGAAATTCATTCAATTTCAATTCTCAATATTATAATACAAGTCTTTATATTTTGTATAATAAAACTTTATATCTAGTATAATTAAGTTTTCATATCTATTATACTAAATCTGACGCATATTTATGTAGTATAATAAAATATCTTTCTTGTATCATCTCATATCTCTCAACCAATTCATTCAAATGAATACTCAAATTTTATCTTCGTACTATCAGAAATTTATCTAACTTCACTTCTTGATCAACTGAGCTTCAAAATGTGAGTTTCAACATATTATCTTTGTGCATGAGAAGTGAAATGGTGATCTGAACACTATGAATATTAGAGCACTTATTTAAAGTTTCACATACCATCTTTTTGGTCTAGAAAAAATATTTGATCAATCGATTGAGACTCACCCGCACTAGATCACTCCAATCGAATTTCTAACCGAGATATTTTCTTCTTTGATTTCTCCTAAACCGTTGATCCATTTTATGTATAATTTAACTCATTGTGTTCTCCTCGTCGCTAATTTTTCAATAATATATAGCATGAAGAATAACTCTCAAAGATAAGAGAGATATCATTGGAGTTTTTATTAAACGGGTCAAATATGTGACCCATAATTTTTTTATTTTTCTTTTAAATATAAATTAAATAAAAGTTAGAAAATAATTAGATTAGTTAAAATAGTTGAGGTATAGTATAGAGTATAAAAATTGAGATATACTTTTCTCCTATCCAAATATAGTTGGTTTGCCACATGGTATCCTTTGTTTCTTTAGGAGACAGAATGATATGCTTTCATAAATTGAGCTGATCAAGGTACTATTAGGTCCCCATCTTTTACTGTTTTTCTTGAAAAGACGCTCTTTTTTTAGCTCTTTTCCTCTTCCTGCGAAAGTTGTTCAGCTAAAAAATGCACAAACATACATTTAAATCCAGCACTAAATTTTGGGCATATCATCATAAAGATACTAATTAAGACCATAATGATCCTAGTCACTAGATTATTTTACAAGTCACTTGGATTTTTTTATGTGTTTACATTAAAAAAAGAAAAAAGAACGGAAAATTAAGATATTTTATGTTCACTGTATCGTAGGAACTGATAGTATACAAATGAGGAGTATATGAATTTCAAATTGCCGAGGTTATAGGTTTAAAACCTTGTTAGAATAAAAATTTTAAAATTTTAAAATTATAAGACTTTCTCCTTAAGCTTTTGTACATATATTTTCTTAATTTTAATGGAAAATTGGGCAAGCATTTCGCCTTCCCACCTCAAAATAAAAAAATAAAAAAGACTTCATCCTTAAGTTTATAGACATATTTTTCTCGTTAAATTGGAAAATACCAAAACACCACAGTAACTTGTTTCCCCATTACAAGTAACCAAATTAACTTTATTATTTCCCCTTTAATTAATTATTTAACATCATAATACTTACTTTGATCTGTTATTGTCTTATTGATATCTTGTAAAAGTTGAAATGACCAATGTGACCTTCTTTTTCAAAAATAAGCACCGACTTCCTTTGAGACAGATACTTCGACTCTGTTTTGCTGAACTTCTTGCCACACGAAATATATCAAATACTATTGCCTAAATAAAGCATGCCAAGATTCTTGCATACGACCGAACCAAAAGTTGGGAGTACCAGAATATCTGATTTGCTGAGAGGCGGGGTGGGATACTGGTATACTGGTGCGAGGAAATTTAAGAAAGTGTGTTCACTTTTACACACAAAAAAAAAGGAAAGTTTGTCAACTCTTTAATTAGTGAATAGTTGTTAACGTTTTTAGTGGGGATTTGAATTATCATCCGAGTTGATGTTACTCATATATAATATATTGACGAACGAAAATTGATTAGCTGTTAAAGAGTCATAAAGTTAGAATATGCTACACACCAGCGACTTCCTCCTTTCCTCACCAACTCACTTCATCTTCATAACTTCATTTTCAATTGAATCTAAGAAGCATCTCTCCGATTACAATCTTTCTCCAGTTAATTATGTTAAAAGTTTTTATTTTTAAATGGGTTAAATTGGCAAATTCATCTCTTAAGCATCAGTATATTGATTAAAAACCAGATATATATAATGAATGGGGATTTTAGAAAGATTGAAGAGCTTTAATGGAGATTTAAGAAAGTTTGACAACTCTAACTGAGTATATTGACTAAAAACCAGATATATATAATGAATGGGGATTTTAGAAAGATTGAAGAGCTTTAATGGAGATATAAAAAAGTTTGTCAAGTCTTACTGAGTATATTGACTAAAAATCATATATATATAATGAATGGGGATTTTAGAAAGATTGAAGAGCTTTAATGGAGATGTAAGATAGTTTTTTTTTTAAATGGGTTAAATTGGCAAATTCATCTTTTAAGCATCAGTATATTGATTAAAACCATATATATATATATAAATGAATGGGGATTTTAGAAAGATTGAAGAGTTTTAATGGAGATTTTTTTTTGAAAAAGTTTTTAGTGGAGAAATATTGTAGCGGATATCGGCTATTAGAAATTTTGATGCACTATAAATTAACCCTATTTTCTTTATGAAAGGCAGGCAGGTGCCACGAGATTAAGGGGTTTTGTCCTTATGTTCCTCATGAACCCACATTAGGTCCCTCTTCATGATTTGACCAAATTTCAAAAAGGAACTTTTCTTTTTATAAGTTGGTTCTTCTCCTTTTTCATCTCTTTCTCTGTTTCATAAAGTTGCAAACGCTTAGAAAGATGATGCAAAAGAAAGTCATGGTAGAAAGTGCCTAAAAAGCCTTCAATAGTCCTAAACTTTGGGTCTCGGACACGCTCTTTTGAATATAGTACATTAAATTAGTATCATTTATAATTGGGATACATTATACATATATTGTGGCAAATTGGACATACTTTAAATTTAGTGGCGAATTATGGGGCCAACCTACCAGTCAAAAAGCAGGACACCAAGAACAACAATAAATGAAATATATATATATATATATATATATATATATATATATATATAACAAATTGCTGATCGACAATGAAAACAATTTGCAGATAGATTTTGTTATCCGAGATTCTAAAAGATGTGCCTATATTTTGCCAGAGTCAACAATGTAATATCAAAATGAGGCTCTTGTTCTGACCCTATGCTCATTTGTAATTTAAAATGTTATCAAGTGGATAATGTGCTGATTCTTTTATGTCAGATGCAAGTGTATTGATCCCGCTGTTATATGGTGTAATGTCTAGTAAAATATCAGAGGATCCTCCTCCACGTCATCCATTCTATCCAATTGACTACAGTCTACAGAGGTGCACTGAACGGATCTAACACAAATTACTCCAAAAGAATTTACTATGGAAGCAAGGGCGGATGTAGGATTTAATATGCATTCTTATCTTATAAAAAACTATTAAAATAATAAAATTTTATATATTAAAAATAGCAACAAAATAAATCTCAAATTAATAGATAATCAAGTTGATGAATAAAGTTTTCCTCTACGAAATTTTATGTTTTGACATTTTTGCATTAATTATTTCATTATGCACAATATTAAATTTTTTTTTCTCAATAAAAATAATCAGATACAAAAAAATTTTGAGGAGGATAAATTACCGAAAATATTATTTAAAAATATTATTTTTCAAAATTTAGAAGGGGCAGCTGCCATGGATGTGCATAAGTCCGTCCCTAATGGAAGCAGGTATGATCTCCTATGGCAACTTCTATGCTATCACATACGCATAGCATAAGACCCCTAATATAATAGACTAATAATAACAGTACATGGAGCTAGTCGATTACAAATATTGTGTACGTAATATGAAACCTAGATTCAGATTTATGGCTGACAATGTGCAGCAAAAGTCGCTAAAAAGGTAACCGACTCATTGTACAGTTAGTACTTTAGTGACCAGTCACCAAAACATGAGCACGTGACATGCTTATCAAGTTCCTTTTTTTTTCCCTTTCTTTGTGATCAAACTGGACGTTAAAAATAGATCAGATAAAACTGTAGAAAAAAGAAGAGAGGAAGAAAGAATACAAAGCAGCAGTCTCTCTCAAACTATTTTATATCATTTTATATCGTGGCCCATTCTTTTAACATGGCTCTGACTGCTACTATATAATTGATTTGATTATTGTACACCCTGCAAACAAACAAGTCGAGCCTATATGAGTTGGATTTAAATCAAATTGAGTTCAAGAAAATACGAGCTAAGCTGTGGTGAGCTCATAAAATACTATGAGCTCAAAGATACCCTACAAATTCAGTTCGTCACATTTTGAGTTAGCTTGCGAGGCTGAGCTGAGGCGAGCTCATCAAATATTACGAGTTAAAAGACAACACAAGCTTAGTTGGTCATATTTTGAATTAGCTCATGATCTGGCTCAGAAGTCAATATATGTATGTCAATTAATCCAAACAACACAGACTCGAATAACCTGCTATGATAATTAAAGAATATTCTGACCTATATTAGCAATATATATATATATATATATATATATTGATCAAAATTAGCATATTGTCAATATGTGAATCCCAGATCTGAAGTTCCAATGTCATTTTTCTTATTTTGACTTCTGTTTTTGTTCCATTTCAGAAGCTATACTCTAAATGAGATCCAGCCATGAAGTGTCCTTAATTTTTTTTTTTGTTGACTCAATTTGATATTTAAGTTTGTACATCTACAAACCACAAGGTAGACATCTATAAGGTTGATATAAAAGTTGATACAAATTTGATAAATAATAAATTATGTTTTCAATGATATTTTTGTTGTACTAATTTGAATAGATAGATCGATAAAAATTACCGAGTCTGATATACAAGTTGACTCTTCAGCTAGTAAGAGACGATATTAAGCGTTTGAGATAGTGAAAAAGAATGAAATATGAGTTACTGAGTTAGAGTTCGATGAAAATTATTCGAGCTAAATTATGAACTAAATTAATTTAATTTAAATTCAACTCATTTAATTATTAATTTAGATTAGCTCGAATTAAATTGACTCGAGGCGGTCAGAGCTAAGCCACGACTTCATGCATTTTTTTTATGCCGTGCTAGTACAGTTTTACATACTCCTCTACTTGGCTTTCAACATGCGACATTTAATATTGATTCTAATAGGTACAAAAGTAGCCGTTATTATTTCACCGTGTAAATTGAAAAATTCTGCACTGCACTACGATCTTCATTCCCAAGGGAATGGGACCGACTACTAGGGCTGTCGATGGATAAGATAGGATACATATTTTTATATTTATACTCATTAAAAATATATATATACTTATATTTTATTCATATTTATTAAAATTTTCTTTATCCATACACTATCCTTACTAATTAAAAATTTCGGATAACGAACGGATAACGGATAAAAATAAAAATAATTTAATGAAAAAAATTATATGATTTAGACAAATAAATAGTATTAAATAAATATACTAATAAAGTATAGTAATAATTAACATTTTAGATATAACAAAAATCATATAATTTTTTCATGTCAATTGTCATAAAAGACATATACTAATTACTATATATATATATATATTTATTAAAAATATAAAATAATTGTATTTATATATATTTATATAATTTACCCAATGGATAATGGGTAACAAAAATTCCTTACCCATATTCATACCCGATAAGTTAACGAAATTTTTTTCTTACCTATACCCATACCCGACGACCTAACAAAAATAAAATTTTATCTATATCCATTTTATCGGATAGGATACGGGACGGATAACGGCCAAAAAGATGTCATTGACAGTACTGTATTCCTTACTTTACATGAAATTATATAAAATAATATAAATGTTTTTTATCGGTCACTATAGGTCGTATTTGTAGGCATATAAAAAAGTGTCCATCCATTAATAAAATGATTAATTTATGTATAAATTAAGTACTTATTTAAATTGTTTGACAAAATTATTTTTATTTGGGGTGTACATATTCTCTTTGAAATTGTTAGGAGTCAATTTGGCGTTTTAAATCTAAACTAATTAATAATTAAGGTTCGCAGTTATTCTCTGTTCTTGACGCATTTGCAACTAATTTGACATACCAAAACAAAACCAAAACCAAAATTTTTGCAAGTAAACAATAAGTAAATGAGATGAAATCATGTACATACCACGAAGCGCAGTTGCGAGGTTGCCGTTGGGGATGAAGTCGGAGATGAGTAGCTTCTCGTCCTGAGACCAGTAGTATGCTCTCAGCCTCACCACATTTGGGTGCCTCACTCTCCCTATGGCTTGTGCCTCCGCCGCAAACTCCTTGTATCTGAAAATTTATTATTAATTATTAATGTTATTCTAATTGTTGTAATCATCTAAATTATTAATAATATACAATTTTCAGTTCAGAACTTTAGATCAGTATTAACTAACAAACAAGAGGACATGTTATTCAAAACGTTGCTATGTCTATTAGTCTTTAAGTACTGTCACTCACACAATTTTGTAATAATACATCACAGATAATTCTGGTTAATTTGCCCCAAGGTGACCAAGCGTGACTGACAATACACGTCCTATTAAATCTAATTAAGCACATCTCATTAATAGAACTCAGGGTAACAAATCATCATCACTGAATTAATAAATCTAATTAATAAACTTTGATTATAATAAATCATCATGCCACTGCTGAATTACAGTTGTTGCTTACCTTTGTTCTACTGAGGTATCACTACTTCCGCCTCCACCTCCACCTAACCGCCGCACTGCCACCGGTATCCCACTCCCGATGACCACCTTATACACAATTCCCTTGCCCCCTTTTCCAAGGACATATGCTGACGACCGCAACAACTCATCTAATTCAAACCTAAACCCCTTATCCATTGCCACAAGCTCCCCTTCCTTCCCTTCCCCCTCTTCCTCCTCTCCATCTGTCGATTCTGTATTCATTCCTCCATTCACACACCATGCGCACACACCCCCTCTACCTCCTGCCTTTCCTTTACTGACACAAATACACCATTTGTTATCCCGGTCCTTTATCTTCCAATATATATACACCATGATCATCCCAATTAAAGCAACACCAGCTGCATCAGCTATTGAGATCAGGACGATAAGGTTAGTACGCAGACCTTTCTTTTCTGAAATGGATTCAACTGGTGGAGCTGGGACTGGGTTGACAGTAGGAGCAGGTGGTGGTTGATTCTGGCATATGATTTGAAGAGGGAAACCACATAGTCCCGGATTGTTTAGAAATGCCGTAGGGCCTTGATTTGCAAGCGACCCAACTTGTGGAATTTCACCAGTTAGATTGTTAAACCGAAGATCAAGACTCACTGTCAATGGAAGCCGGCCGAGTTCAGCCGGTATTTCGCCAGAAAGATGGTTGTGTGATAAATTCAATGTACCACCCAGAGAATTCAGCTGCCCAAGGTCGGGTGGAATTGAGCCATTGAGTTGGTTTGACGAGAGATCTAACTGGACCAGTCCAGTCATCTCAGGCCAGACCCCTGTTGGCATTTCTCCATAGAACTTATTATTTGAGAGCAAAAGCCGTTGCAATTGTCGACAATTGCGCAGGTCCACTGATATTGTTCCTGAGAAAGAATTAAATGAGAGGTCTAAATTTTGAAGTCGGGGAAGGTCACACAAAGCCAAAGGAAAGGGCCCTGTCAGAGAATTCCCATAGAGAAACAAAGAATGAAGTGAAGAGGCATTGGCAAGGTCTGCTGGTACCGTACCGTTCAGGTTGTTGCCGTGTAAATTTAGTCGACGGAGGAAGAGAAGGGAGCCCAATTCGGATGGTATGTAACCTGTCAAATTTTTCTGCGCAACTGCTAACCCGATTACACGTGGGTAGGAGGATCCAGTTACGTTGGCACATGATACACCGGGCCAGTGACACGGGTCTGAGTCATTTTCATCCCATGAGGCAAGAGATGATTCTGGGTCACTCGAGACAGCCGATTTGAAGGCGAGTAGAGCAAGCCCATCAGGAGAAAGAGCAATGGCTGTGTGAAGAGAAAGAGAATTCAACAATAGAAGTAAGAAGAGAGAGCAGGGAAGGCTGGTCATTAGGTGTTGTCTATCTTTGGTTTTACACTCGAATGAGAAACTGGGTGAGACAGACACAGATACACATGCACACGGGAGGGGGAGGTGGAAGTGATTATTAGTATCACTTGAAAGTAGTGGAGTGAGGTGCTGTGTTTATGAACTGTATTTAAGAGTGGCTTTGCATAAAATTAAAGATGGTTATATATTGGGTTTCTATAGAGAGGCAATTGGCTGTTTTGCCCCCAACTCTGCTTGGTTGGAATGTATCTTTTGTATATTATTTTAAAGTACATGACAACTAAAATGAGTTTGCTCCGTGGGAATGAATGGAAATGGGTGCATCAGTAGTAGAATGTTCGCGGGGGCGGATCAGGGCAGCTGTATCTTAGAAATTTAAAAAATAATATTTTTTTTAGATAATATTTTCAATAATTTATCTTCTTATGTAAAAATATTTAATTCGTTTTGAGTTATTTGATTATTTTAATTGAGGAAAAAATATTTAATATCATACATAATGAAATAATTATATAAAGATTTCGAAATACGAAGTTTCGTAGTAAAAAAAATTTCATCATCAACTTGATTATTTATTATTTTGAGTTTTATTTTATTGTTATTTTTAATATTTAAAAGAATATTATTTTGATATTTTTGTTAGATAATAATATATTAAATTATTAAATTTTTTATTTAATATCCGATTAGTTAATAATTTTGAATCTGATAAACTATTATAATCTGATAATTACCTAATTAAAATCCTTTATCCGCCCTGTTCGGTCTCAATTGAAATTTCATTTTCATCTGGGACAGGATTTTCTTTTGAAAATAAGAAAGTAGTTATGGAAGTGGCATTGATTATATGGGTCCCATGACGGCTATAAATTGTAAGTATATATATATCTTTTTCTCTTTCCATCTAGTCATGGCAATTTATGGAGCAATGTGGCTATCGTCTTGTTAGTTCATCTGGTAAGACTGGTCAGTCGCTACACAAATAGCCGCAAAGATAATAGAAGTGGAGACTGTAACGAGGAATTATAGGCGTGGGAAGAAAGGGAGTAGAAGCAAAGCAATGAGGTGTGTATAATAAGTAGGTTGGGGGTAGAAATGATGAAAGATGTTGGTCTACGTACTAATTAGTCAATAGACATAACTAGGTAGTTTGGTTGGTGTATAACACTTAAGATTTTATAGGGTTGGTACAAGTATGCTACTTATTGTTGGATCTTTCTGACAAGAAAAACCATGAAAATTCAGGAACTTAAGATAGTGTGTCCCGGATTCCATTGACTCGCCTCATTCTATGGCATCTTAGACAGGTTGGGAACACCAGATATTTACTTTTTTGTGGCTATATATTATACTTATATTAATGGAAAAGGAGCGCCCAAAGGCAGCAAAAGTTTGACATCTTTCTTAAAAAAATAATTGTCACGTAGATATGGTCGTAGTACACCTAGGATTACTAGAGTAATTAGAGTACAACTGATCAAGTGGCGGACCCAACTTAATTACAGTGATATTTCAATTATAATTTTTTTGCAAATCATGAGATGCATGCTAACGCGCTAGTGAAGCTTGGATTAGAAGATAAAAGAAATTCCACCTATTTGAGCAATTAAGGAAGAAACGATATTATGATACAACGATACACCAATATAGTACAGTTTTGCTTTAAATTTTATGGTTTAAATTAATTAGTGAAGTATGGTGTATACGGCAGGATGTTTTTTATTACCATGTCAATGTTTTTCCTTTTGTATGAATAAGAAATATAATGATGCTTTGCATTTAATTACTAGAGAATTTATGATATTTTGTACCGATGAAATTCAACCAAATCAACTCAATAGTGTGCAACGCAAGTGACGTGAAAAGCAAGGGATAATGAGAATCATAAGATTATATATGCTAAATGCAACTGTAAATCAGTAGTGGAAAAAGCACTCAACATCTTCAACGGAAAGAAAGAAAAATTAGTGCTCCATTTTTGGTTTGGTAGTGAGAAATAACTATACATATAATGATAAAGAAATGGAAGCAGCAGTCGCTCTCACTATCTTCCCGGGCCTGTATGTAAATATGTGGGCCATTTCAAGTGTCCTTTTACTCACGTCGCTTTAATTAATCTAAATATGTGGGCCATTTCAGATAATACAAGCCATTTTGTCCTGTTATGTAAATTTATGTACACCGAGTATTAAATAAGCCTGAAGTCCCGTAGATAATATATTACGTAAATTTATTTCCGCCAAAAGAAAGAAACCGACAATTATTGTGATGCATTTGGGGCACCTACTAAGATGAGATGATGAAATTATCGCATCTAACATTTGCTTCGTGGTTCATGTCGCAATCAACGGTCATGATCAACATTTGGAGCCTTGTGAATCATGGTTGCATGCATTCATTTATCAGCATTTTCTCCTGACGAGTGCTGGAAACATGACACGAATCAGTATTCAGTACACTTCCTTCCCTGAACAAGAAAGGGAAGAACGATCCAAAAGGTGAAAGAAGAAAATGGAGATATATTCTTTTACGAATTGGTCCACATAGCCAGAGACTATGGTAATTGTGCTATTTTGTATTTTCGTAATAGTTGTCTGAAACTTAGAATCTCAGGTTTTTCTCAATGTTAGTTATTGGAGAAAGAAGCAACGACCAAGTTAAATGCCCTGAACAATAAAAAGATTGATTGATCAGAAGCAACTATAAAATAAAAATATAACGCCCACCGTGGGGCTCGAACCCACGACCACAAGGTTAAGAGCCTTGCGCTCTACCTACTGAGCTAGACGGGCACACTTTATTATTTTCTTCTTGTTCTTTATGTCTTTTAATTTTATCAGAATTTGTTTGCTATGCTTCAAATCTTCGATTATATATATAGTGGGTATATTTACATTCAATGTCCGTTATATATAACGACAACAACGTTATGAATTTTTTGGTTAAGCTTCGATCATGTAGTAGAAGAAAGATAAATTGCAAGCACAAAATTTCTAATATCTACTACAAACGAACAATGTAACTAATACTTAATTTATTCCGATCAATTAGGACGAGATCATGGATAATATAGTTAGTTTGAACCTTAAGCCCACGCATACCAGGATTTGTCCTGATGGAGAGAGATCCTGCTTTTATGCACTCCATATGTATTCTGTTAAAATAATATTTGTTAAGAGAAGGTTTAAATGTCTTTTTTTTGTCTCTCGTGTCTCTATTTTTTAAAAATTTAATAACTCAAAAAGTAAAACTAAAATATTAAAATGAAATTATTAGATTTGATTTAGGTTATTTTATTCATATATAGATTAAAAAATTTGACGTTTGAATATTATTTTATATGACATCAGGAGCTTACAAAAATTACATCAATATGATTAATTTATGAACAATGATTATATAACTTATTGATTTATATAAAATTAAAGTGAAAATGAATATTTTTTATGTGTAAGATAAAAAAAATATATATATAGATCAAATTTAATAATTTTATTTTGATATTTTTATTTTAAATTTTGAGTTATTAGAAATTTTAGAAGTGAAGACATAATTGAGGCATTTGAACACTCATTTGTTAAACACCTGCATTTTGTTAAAAACTAAAACTACAATTTTCATATGATCATTTAGAAAAATAAATAGCAAATACTTTGTATATTCCATATAAACAATTGCTTATTGACATAAAAATGGCATTTATTTGAATATATTACAGAGTTTATATATTTTGGGTCAAAGAAAGCGGTTTTCTTTTTCCAATTTTCTCAAAATTGTAGAGTACTAATTGAATATTACGTTGGGGAACGTATTAACAATTTTGATTACATCTGTATCCACATTAAAACAAGGTAAATGATGTTTATATACACGGGCATTGCCGCATTGCACTACCAGAAAAATTAGATTTAGAACCGGCTATTTAGAATCAGTTTTTTAAAAAACGGCTGCTAAAAGATTAGAGTGGCATGGTTGTAAATTTTATTAAAATTATTAAAACTGGTTTTGAAAATAACCGGTTATAAATTTTTTTATTATAACCGGTTCCAATTGAATCGATTAAAATCGGTTATAAATAATCAGTTCTAAAATTTTTATTTTAAAACCGATTTTAGCAAAAATAGGTTCTAAATTCTAAAAAATTCAATCTGGTTATTAATAAAACCGGTTCTAAACTAAAATCTAATTCATATTAATTAGAACTGGTTTTTATTAAAAAGCGGTTCTAATTCAATTTTATGAATTAGAACCGATTTTAATAAAAACCAGTTTTAATTAATATGAATTAGAACCGCTTTTTAATAAAAACCGGCTCTAATAGAATTTCAGTTTTTTGCTCCCACGGATTGCTATGTTTTTCAATCTAATCGTTGGTTGATGCTTATCCGACGATCTAAAAACCAAAATTCAAAAATATATATCCCACGGATTATCACTCTTCATCTTCCTATTTCATATATAAAAGAGATGTTGAGAGACAGAGAAAGAGAAAGAAAGAGAAAGAGCAAAGGTCGTCTTGAAGAAAGAAAAAAGAAAGGGAAAGAGAAAGACGGATTTGAAGCTCGTCTTAAAGCTCAAAAATGAATTTGATGTTTATTTGAAGTTTTTACTTTAGTTTTTTTATTTTTTCTTTAGAAATTATAAAGATAGAAAATTTCTCATATTTTCTTTAATATATAAATTATATATAATTATTTTGTTAATGAAATATATTTTATTAGTTAATGATAAAATTAAATTATTTAATCAAAATTTAATCGGAACTAGAGAATATTAAGAAAAAAAACACTATTTTTAGTAAATAGTACCATCACAAAATATTAAGAAACTAAGGACCCCGAAGGAGTTTAGAACCGGTTATTTGAAATAACAGGTTCTAAAGGTTAGAGTTTAGAACCGGTTATTTCAAATAACCGGTTATAAAGGTTAGAGTTTAGAACCGGTTATTTTGAAATAACCGGTTCTAAATGTTAGAATTTAGAATCGGTTATTTGAAATAATCGGCTTTAAATATCCCATTTAGCACCTCCTCTTAGCGCTAGTTTTTAAAACATTTAGCACCGCATAGTTTTAGAACCGGTTGTATAACCGGTGCTAAATCTTTTATATAACCGGTTCTAAAATATTTTTTTGTGGTAGTGTTGATTATCAGTATTACATTTATCACTAGATCAAATATTGGTTGAGTTCACAAAAAAAAATATTTTCTTGTGTTGCATTATCATTGTTTTATTTAAAATTTTAATTTTATTGCCTTTAAGTTATTTTTCCTTGCATATTTTTCACGTGGTTTTTATTAATTACCGATTCAAATTTGTACCCAAAAAATCTTTGATTTAAAAAAATATATACATATTTGGTTTATTACTGCACTATCGATACATTTCGTTTACACCCCTTATAAACACATTATAAATTGTATGAAACTGCAAACTTTTGTTAAGTTAATATATTCAAAAGAAGGGAATTCATATATTGGTTTTATCTTTTATGAAGTTGTCATTGATGGGTCGTGAAGTAAAAAAAATGAGGAGCAAATATCATTCAAAACAAAGTTATTTTTAATGATATTTTTTTATTGATTTATATTATATTCTCACATTTTTAAGTCTTTATACACAAATTTGATGGAGAGATTAACACAAATACATTAAAAATGATATATGTATATATATTTACCTTAATGTTACATCCTCCCCTCTTAAGAATCATGTTCAGTCCCCTGAACAAAACTATCGTTATACGCATTCCACGCCACTGGATGAGACATTATACGCCTCCCACACCTCTGAATATTTCTCACGGATCATATCTTCTAATTCTCAGTAGCCTCCTTCCTAGAATGGCTCCCTCATTGGACCAATATTTACCAAATTGTCTTGCTTCATAGACGTATTTTCTTTCTATCCAGAATATGCATGGGTGCCTCCTCATAGGTCGAGGTCTCATCCATACCCAAATTTGAGTAGTTGATGATATGAAATGGGTCTAATGTATTGTCATAATTGAGAAACATGGAATACTTTTTCCAGTGTGGGTGGTAGCGCCAACTCATAGGCGAGTGGTCTGATACGTCGAAGTGTCTCGAAGGGCTTGACGTACTTAGACTAAAGTTTTAAAATACGGATTTTAATATACGTGTGGTAGACCACCGCATAGTGTATATGCGATATACGGATGTATATACGGTTCAGTATGCAGATTATATATGCGGATATATATTCTAAAAAATTCTTATAATATTTGAATCGATCATTTATTTTTGAGGAATTTTAATGTAAAATAAAAAATATAATAAGATATTAATATAATTTTGAATATTTTACATGAAAAATATAATATAATTAATTTATAAACTTAATACGATAAATATTTTAAAAAATAACGCACATTGTTGAATATACTAATGCATACTCTTATACATACGGCATCGCACCACATAAATATAAGTGGACCGCATATGTGACCATACGGCCGCATTTTAAAACAATGCTTAGGACTTAGCTTTCCTGTGTCTCCAAACCGACGCAACCCCATCAAGAGGACACTTTTAGCCACGCATGAGGCCCTACCTCAAATTTCAAAGGTCGCCTCCTAATGTCGACATATTTCTTACATCGGTCACGTGCCATATCCAGTTTCTTCTGAGTCTCCATATCCAGTTTCTTCACGTGCCATATCGAGGTTTTGATTGGACAATTTTATAATAGGCATAATTAGGAGTAATTGTATTAATTTGCACGAAATTATATATAGTTACGCGACCAAAATTTCTAAAAAATTCAAACAACTTGTTTAAACAGCAGTTTTTCATGCATCTTACTTATGTTTTGTGCAAAATTAGTATTGTAGAATAGTCATATCGATATTTTAATTAATGAATCTTACAACAGGAATATTTAGCAGTAATTATATTAATTTATAAGAAATTATGTGTGGCGATACTGCCAAATTTTTTGAAAAACTCAAATTACATGTTTAAACATCTGTTTTTAATGCATGTTACTTATGTTTTGTGCAAAATTTGTGTCGTAGAATATTCATGTCGATGTTTTAATTAGAAAATCATATAATAGGCATGCTTAGGACTAATTATATTAATTTATAAGAAATTATGTGTAATTATGCGACCAAAAATTAAAAAAAAACTCAAACAACTTGTTTAAAAAACCGTTTTTAAAGCCTCCTACTTATGTTTTGTGCAAAATTAGAGCTGAAGAATGTTCATGTTGAAGTGTTAATTAGATAATCTTATAATAGTCATAATTAGAAGTGATTATTTTAATTTTCACTAAATTATGTGTCGTTATGGGGCCAAAAATTTTGAAATACTCAAATAACTTGTTCAAATTGCTGTTTCTAATGCATCTTACTTATGTTTGGGAGAAAAAAGTATCGTAGAATATTCATATCGAAGTGTTGATCGAACAATCTTATAATAGGAATAATTAGAAGTAATTATATTAATTTTCACGAATCTATATGTATTTATGGGGCCGAAAATTTTAAAAAAGTCAAACAACTTGTTTAAACAGCAGTTTTTAATGCATGTTACTTATGTTTTGTGCCAAATTAGCGTCATAAAATATTCATATCAAAATTATAATAAGGTAATCTTATGATAGGCATAATTAGGAGTAATTATATTAATTTACACGAAATTATATGTAGTTATGCGGTAAAAAATTTGAAAAACTCAATCAACTAGTTTAAACTGCTATTTTTTAATGCATCTTACTTATGTTTTGTGCAAATTTAGTGTCATAGAATATTCTTATCAATGTTTTAATTGCACAACCACATAACAGGCATAATTAGGAGTAATTATATTAATTTTCAATAAATTATATGTAGTTATGCGGCCAATAATTTTTAAAAACTCAAACAACTTGTTTAGATAATTATTTTCAATGCATCTTACTTATGTTTTGTGCAAAATTTGTGTCATACAATGTTCATATCGAAGTATTAATTAGATGATCTTCTAATAGGTATAATTATGAGTAATTAAATTAATTTTCACGAAATTATGTATAGTTCTGAGTCAAAAAATATTAAAAATCTTAAATAACTTGTTTAAACAGCGGTTTCTAATATGTCTTACTTATGTTTTATGAACAATTAGTGTCGTAGGACATTCATATCGAAGTGTTAAGTGGATCATCTTATAATAGGCATAATTAGGAGTAATTGTATTAATTTGCATGAAATTATGTGTAGTTATGCGACCAAATGTTTTGAAAAACATAAACAACTTTTTTAAACAGCTGTTTTTAATGCATCCTACTTATGTCCTGTGCAAAATTAGTGTCGTAGAATGTTCATATCGAAGTGTTAATTGGCTAATATTTTAATGTGCATAATTATGAGTAATTATATTTATTTTTACAGAATTATATGTAGTTATGAGGCCAAAAATATTGAAAAACTTAGCTTTTTAATTAGCTGTTTCTAATGCATCTTACTTATGTTTTAAGGAAAAATAGCGCCCTAAAATATATTCATTTTGAAGTGTTCATTGAGCAATTTTATAATAGGCATAATTAGGAGTAATTATATTAATTTACACCAAATTATGTGTAGTTGTGCGGGCAAAAGTTTTCATAAAGGCAAACAACTTATTTAAACAGCAGTTTTAATGCATCTTACTTATGTTATGTCCAATATTAGCGTTATAGAATATTTATATCGAGGTTTTGATTGGATAGTTTTATAATAGGCGTAATTAGGAGTAATTGTATTAATTTGCACGAAATTATATATAGTTACGCGACCAAAAATTCTGAAAAATTCAAACAACTTGTTTAAACAAATGAGTTTTTCATGCATCTTACTTATGTTTTGTGCAAAATTAGTGTTGTAGAATAGTCATATCGATATTTTAATTAAAGAATCTTACAACAGGAATATTTAGGAGTAATTATATTAATTTATAAGAATTTTGTGTGGCTATGCTGTCAAAATTTTTGAAAAACTCAAATTACATGTTTAAACATCTGTTTTTAATGCATGTTACTTATGTTTTGTGCAAAATTTATGTCGTAGAATATTCATGTCGATGTTTTTATTAGAAAATCATATAATAGGCATGCTTAGGACTAATTATATTAATTTATAAGAAATTATGTGTAATTATGTGGCCAAAAATTAAAAAAAACTCAAACAACTTGTTTAAAAAACCGTTTTTAAAGCCACCTACTTATGTTTTGTGCAAAATTAGAGCTGTAGAATGTTCATATTGACGTGTTAATTAGATAATCATATAATAGGCATAATTAGGAGTGATTATTTTAATTTTCACTAAATTATGTATCGTTATGGGGCCAAAAATTTTGAAATACTCAAATAACTTGTTCAAATAGCTGTTTCTAATGCATCTTACTTATGTTTGGGGAGAAAAAAGTGTCGTAGAATATTCATATCGAAGTGTTGATCGAACAATCTTATAATAGGCATAATTAGAAGTAATTATATTAATTTTCACGAATCTACTTGTATTTATGGGGCCGAAAATTTTAAAAAAGTCAAACAACTTGTTTAAACAACAGTTTTTAATGCATGTTACTTATGTTTTGTGCCAAATTAGCGTCATAGAATATTCATATCAAAATTTTAATAAGGTAATCTTATGATAGGCATAATTAGGAGTAATTATATTAATTTACACGAAATTATATGTAGTTATGCGGCAAAAAATTTGAAAAACTCAATCAACTAGTTTAAACTGCTTTTTTTTTAATGCACCTTACTTATGTTTTGTGCAAATTTAGTGTCGTAGAATATTCATATTGAAGTATTAATTGGACAATATTCTAATAGGCACAATTAGGAGTAATTATATTAATTTTCAAGAAATTATGTGTAGTTTTGATGCAAAAAATGTTGAAAGTCTTAAACAACTTGTTTAAAAAAACAGATTTCGAATGCATCTTAGTTATATTTTGTGCAAAATTAGCGTCATAGAATATTCATATCAATGTTTTAATTGCACAACCACATAACAGGCATAATTAGGAGTAATTATATTAATTTTCAAGAAATTATATGTAGGTATGCGGCCAATAATTTTCAAAAACTCAAACAACTTGTTTAGATAATTATTTTCAATGCATCTTACTTATGTTTTGTGCAAAATTTGTGTCATACAATGTTCATATCGAAGTATTAATTAGATGATCTTCTAATAGGTATAATTATGAGTAATTAAATTAATTTTCACGAAATTATGTATAGTTCGAGTCAAAAAAATGTTAAAAATCTTAAATAACTTGTTTAAAAAAGCGGTTTCTAATATGTCTTACTTATGTTTTATGAACAATTAGTGTCGTAGGACATTCATATCGAAGTGTTAAGTGGATCATCTTATAATAGGCATAATTAGGAGTAATTGTATTAATTTTCATGAAATTATGTGTACTTATGCGGCCAAATGTTTTGAAAAACATAAACAACTTGTTTAAACAATTTGTTTTTAATGCATCCTACTTATGTCCCTGTGCAAAATTAGTGTCGTAGAATGTTCATATCGAAGTTTTAATTGGCTAATATTTAAATGTGCATAATTATGAGTAATTATATTTATTTTTACAGAATTATATGTAGTTATGAGGCCAAAAATATTGAAAAACTTAACTTTTTAATTAGTTTGTTTCTAATGCATCTTACTTATGTTTTAAGGAAAAATAGCGCCCTAATTATAATAGGCATAATTAGGAGTAATTATGTTAATTTACACCAAATTATGTGTAGTAGTTGTGCGGGCAATAGTTTTGATAAAGGCAAACAACTTATTTAAACAATAGCTTTAATGCATCTTACTTATGTTATGTCCAATATTAGCGTTATAGAATATTTATATCGAGGTTTTGATTGGATAATTTTATAATAGGCGTAATTAGGAGTAATTGTATTAATTTGCACGAAATTATATATAGTTACGCGACCAAAAATTCTGAAAAATTCAAACAACTTGTTTAAACAGTAGTTTTTCATGCATCTTACTTATGTTTTGTGAAAAATTAGTGTTGTAGAATAGTCATATCGATATTTTAATTAAATAATCTTACAACAGGAATATTTAGGAGTAATTATATTAATTTATAAGAAATTATGTGTGGCTATCTTTGCCAAAATTTTTGAAAAACTCAAATTACATGTTTAAACATCTGTTTTTAATGCATGTTACTTATGTTTTGTGCAAAATTTGTGTCGTAGAATATTCATGTCGATGTTTTTATTAGAAAATCATATAATAGGCATGCTTAGGACTAATTATATTAATTTATAAGAAATTATGTGTAATTATGCGGCCAAAAAAAAAAAAAAACTCAAACAACTTGTTTAAAAAACCGTTTTTAAAGCCACCAACTTATGTGTTGTGCAAAATTAGAGCTGTAGAATGTTCATATTGAAGTGTTAATTAGATAATCATATAATAGGCATAATTAGGAGTGATTATTTTAATTTTCACTAAATTATGTGTCGTTATGGGGCCAAGAAATTTTGAAATACTCAAATAACTTGTTCAAATAGTTTGTTTCTAATGCATCTTACTTTATGTTTGGGGAGAAAAAAGTGTCGTAGAATATTCATATCGAAGTGTTGATCGAATAATCTTATAATAGGCATAATTAGAAGTAATTATATTAATTTTCACGAATCTATATGTATTTATGGGGCCGAAAATTTTAAAAAAGTCAAACAACTTGTTTAAACATCAGTTTTTAATGCATGTTACTTATGTTTTGTGCAAAATTAGCGTCATAGAATATTCATATCAAAATTTTAATAAGGTAATCTTATGATAGGCATAATTAGGAGTAATTATATTAATTTACACGAAATTATATGTAGTTATGCGGCAAAAAAATTGAAAAACTCAATCAACTAGTTTAAAAACTTTTTTTTTAATGCACCTTACTTATGTTTTGTGCAAATTTAGTGTCGTAGAATATTCATATAGAAGTATTAATTGGACAATATTCTAATAGGCACAATTAGGAGTAATTATATTAATTTTCAAGAAATTATGTGTAGTTTTGATGCAAAAAATGTTGAAAGTCTTAAACAACTTGTTTAAAAAAACAGATTTCGAATGCATCTTAGTTATATTTTGTGCAAAATTAGCGTCATAGAATATTCATATCAATGTTTTAATTGCACAACCACATAACAGGCATAATTAGGAGTAAATATATTATTTTTCAAGAAATTATATGTAGGTATGCGGCCAATAATTTTCAAAAACTCAAACAACTTGTTTAGATAATTATTTTCAATGCATCTTACTTATGTTTTGTGTAAAATTTGTGTCATACAATGTTCATATCGAAGTATTAATTAGATGATCTTCTAATAGGTATAATTATGAGTAATTAAATTAATTTTCACGAAATTATGTATAGTTTCGAGTCAAAAAAATGTTAAAAATCTTAAATAACTTGTTTAAAACGGTTTCTAATATGTCTTACTTATGTTTTATGAACAATTAGTGTCGTAGGACATTCATATCGAAGTGTTAAGTGGATCATCTTATAATAGGCATAATTAGGAGTAATTGTATTAATTTGCATGAAATTATGTGTACTTATGCGGCCAAATATTTTGAAAAACATAAACAACTTGTTTAAACAATTGTTTTTAATGCATCCTACTTATGTCCTGTGCAAAATTAGTGTCGTAGAATGTTCATATCGAAGTTTTAATTGGCTAATATTTAAATGTGCATAATTATGAGTAATTATATTTATTTTTACAGAATTATATGTAGTTATGAGGCCAAAAATATTGAAAAACTTAACTTTTTAATTAGTGTTTCTAATGCATCTTACTTATGTTTTAAGGAAAAATAGCGCCCTAAAATATTCGTTTTGAAGTGTTCCTAATTATAATAGGCATAATTAGGAGTAATTATGTTAATTTACACCAAATTATGTGTAGTAGTTGTGCGGGCAATAGTTTTGATAAAGGCAAACAACTTATTTAAACAATAGCTTTAATGCATCTTACTTATGTTATGTCCAATATTAGCGTTATAGAATATTTATATCGAGGTTTTGATTGGATAATTTTATAATAGGCATAATTAGGAGTAATTGTATTAATTTGCACGAAATTATATATAGTTACGCAACCAAAAATTCTGAAAAATTCAAACAACTTGTTTAAACAATGAGTTTTTCATGCATCTTACTTATGTTTTGTGCAAAATTAGTGTTGTAGAATAGTCATATCGATATTTTAATTAAATAATCTTACAACAGGAATATTTAGGAGTAATTATATTAATTTATAAGAAATTATGTGTGGCTATGCTGCCAAAATTTTTGAAAAACTCAAATTACATGTTTAATCATCTGTTTTTTAATGCATGTTACTTATGTTTTGTGCAAAATTTGTGTCGTAGAATATTCATGTCGATGTTTTTATTAGAAAATCATATAATAGGCATGCTTAGGACTAATTATATTAATTTATAATAAATTATGTGTAATTATGCGGCAAAAAAAAAAAAAAAACTCAAACAACTTGTTTAAAAAACCGTTTTTAAAGCCACCAACTTATGTGTTGTGCAAAATTAGAGCGTAGAATGTTCATATTGAAGTGTTAATTAGATAATCATATAATAGGCATAATTAGGAGTGATTATTTTAATTTTCACTAAATTATGTGTCGTTATGGGGCCAAAATTTTGAAATACTCAAATAACTTGTTCAAATAGTTGTTTCTAATGCATCTTACTTTATGTTTGGGGAGAAAAAAGTGTCGTAGAATATTCATATCGAAGTGTTGATCGAACAATCTTATAATAGGCATAATTAGAAGTAATTATATTAATTTTCACGAATCTATATGTATTTATGGGGCCGAAAATTTTAAAAAAGTCAAACAACTTGTTTAAACATAGTTTTTAATGCATGTTACTTATGTTTTGTGCAAAATTAGCGTCATAGAATATTCATATCAAAATTTTAATAAGGTAATCTTATGATAGGCATAATTAGGAGTAATTATATTAATTTACACGAAATTATATGTAGTTATGCGGCAAAAAAATTGAAAAACTCAATCAACTAGTTTAAACTGCTTTTTTTAATGCACCTTACTTATGTTTTGTGCAAATTTAGTGTCGTAGAATATTCATATTGAAGTATTAATTGGACAATATTCTAATAGGCACAATTAGGAGTAATTATATTAATTTTCAAGAAATTATGTGTAGTTTTGATGCAAAAAATGTTGAAAGTCTTAAACAACTTGTTTAAAAAACAGTTTCGAATGCATCTTAGTTATATTTTGTGCAAAATTAGCGTCATAGAATATTCATATCAATGTTTTAATTGCACAACCACATAACAGGCATAATTAGGAGTAATTATATTAATTTTCAAGAAATTATATGTAGGTATGCGCCAATAATTTTCAAAAACTCAAACAACTTGTTTAGATAATTATTTTCAATGCATCTTACTTATGTTTTGTGCAAAATTTGTGTCATACAATGTTCATATCGAAGTATTAATTAGATGATCTTCTAATAGGTATAATTATGAGTAATTAAATTAATTTTCACGAAATTATGTATAGTTCGAGTCAAAAAAATGTTAAAAATCTTAAATAACTTGTTTAAACAAAGCGGTTTCTAATATGTCTTACTTATGTTTTATGAACAATTAGTGTCGTAGGACATTCATATCGAAGTGTTAAGTGGATCATCTTATAATAGGCATAATTAGGAGTAATTGTATTAATTTTCATGAAATTATGTGTACTTATGCGGCCAAATGTTTTGAAAAACATAAACAACTTGTTTAAACAAATTTGTTTTTAATGCATCCTACTTATGTCCCGTGCAAAATTAGTGTCGTAGAATGTTCATATCGAAGTTTTAATTGGCTAATATTTAAATGTGCATAATTATGAGTAATTATATTTATTTTTACAGAATTATATGTAGTTATGAGGCCAAAAATATTGAAAAACTTAACTTTTTAATTAGTTGTTTCTAATGCATCTTACTTATGTTTTAAGGAAAAATAGCGCCCTAATTATAATAGGCATAATTAGGAGTAATTATGTTAATTTACACCAAATTATGTGTAGTAGTTGTGCGGGCAATAGTTTTGATAAAGGCAAACAACTTATTTAAATGCAAATAGTTTTAATGCATCTTACTTATGTTATGTCCAATATTAGCGTTATAGAATATTTATATCGAGGTTTTGATTGGATAATTTTATAATAGGCGTAATTAGGAGTAATTGTATTAATTTGCACGAAATTATATATAGTTACGCGACCAAAAATTCTGAAAAATTCAAACAACTTGTTTAAACAAAGTAGTTTTTCATGCATCTTACTTATGTTTTGTGCAAAATTAGTGTTGTAGAATAGTCATATCGATATTTTAATTAAATAATCTTACAACAGGAATATTTAGGAGTAATTATATTAATTTATAAGAAATTATGTGTGGCTATGCTTTGCCAAAATTTTTGAAAAACTCAAATTACATGTTTAAACATCCGTTTTTAATGCATGTTACTTATGTTTTGTGCAAAATTTGTGTCGTAGAATATTCATGTCGATGTTTTTATTAGAAAATCATATAATAGGCATGCTTAGGACTAATTATATTAATTTATAAGAAATTATGTGTAATTATGCGGCCAAAAAAAAAAAAAAAACTCAAACAACTTGTTTAAAAACCGTTTTTAAAGCCACCAACTTATGTGTTGTGCAAAATTAGAGTCGTAGAATGTTCATATTGAAGTGTTAATTAGATAATCATATAATAGGCATAATTAGGAGTGATTATTTTAATTTTCACTAAATTATGTGTCGTTACGAAATTTTGAAATACTCAAATAACTTGTTATTTCTAATGCATCTTACTTTATGTTTGGGGAGAAAAAGTGTCGTAGAATATTCATATCGAAGTGTTGATCGAATAATCTTATAATAGGCATAATTAGAAGTAATTATATTAATTTTCACGAATCTATATGTATTTATGGGGCCGAAAATTTTAAAAAAGTCAAACAACTTGTTTAAACATCAGTTTTTAATGCATGTTACTTATGTTTTGTGCAAAATTAGCGTCATAGAATATTCATATCAAAATTTTAATAAGGTAATCTTATGATAGGCATAATTAGGAGTAATTATATTAATTTACACGAAATTATATGTAGTTATGCGGCAAAAAAATTGAAAAACTCAATCAACTAGTTTAAACTGCTGTTTTTTTAATGCACCTTACTTATGTTTTGTGCAAATTTAGTGTCGTAGAATATTCATATAGAAGTATTAATTGGACAATATTCTAATAGGCACAATTAGGAGTAATTATATTAATTTTCAAGAAATTATGTGTAGTTTTGATGCAAAAAATGTTGAAAGTCTTAAACAACTTGTTTAAAAAAACAGTTTCGAATGCATCTTAGTTATATTTTGTGCAAAATTAGCGTCATAGAATATTCATATCAATGTTTTAATTGCACAACCACATAACAGGCATAATTAGGAGTAAATATATTATTTTTCAAGAAATTATATGTAGGTATGCGGCCAATAATTTTCAAAAACTCAAACAACTTGTTTAGATAATTATTTTCAATGCATCTTACTTATGTTTTGTGTAAAATTTGTGTCATACAATGTTCATATCGAAGTATTAATTAGATGATCTTCTAATAGGTATAATTATGAGTAATTAAATTAATTTTCACGAAATTATGTATAGTTCTGAGTCAAAAAAATGTTAAAAATCTTAAATAACTTGTTTAAACAGCGGTTTCTAATATGTCTTACTTATGTTTTATGAACAATTAGTGTCGTAGGACATTCATATCGAAGTGTTAAGTGGATCATCTTATAATAGGCATAATTAGGAGTAATTGTATTAATTTGCATGAAATTATGTGTACTTATGCGGCCAAATATTTTGAAAAACATAAACAACTTGTTTAAACAAATTGTTTTTAATGCATCCTACTTATGTCCTGTGCAAAATTAGTGTCGTAGAATGTTCATATCGAAGTTTTAATTGGCTAATATTTAAATGTGCATAATTATGAGTAATTATATTTATTTTTACAGAATTATATGTAGTTATGAGGCCAAAAATATTGAAAAACTTAACTTTTTAATTAGTTGTTTCTAATGCATCTTACTTATGTTTTAAGGAAAAATAGCGCCCTAATTATAATAGGCATAATTAGGAGTAATTATGTTAATTTACACCAAATTATGTGTAGTAGTTGTGCGGGCAATAGTTTTGATAAAGGCAAACAACTTATTTAAAATAGTTTTAATGCATCTTACTTATGTTATGTCCAATATTAGCGTTATAGAATATTTATATCGAGGTTTTGATTGGATAATTTTATAATAGGCATAATTAGGAGTAATTGTATTAATTTGCACGAAATTATATATAGTTACGCAACCAAAAATTCTGAAAAATTCAAACAACTTGTTTAAACAGCAGTTTTTCATGCATCTTACTTATGTTTTGTGCAAAATTAGTGTTGTAGAATAGTCATATCGATATTTTAATTAAATAATCTTACAACAGGAATATTTAGGAGTAATTATATTAATTTATAAGAAATTATGTGTGGCTATGCTGCCAAAATTTTTGAAAAACTCAAATTACATGTTTAATCATCTGTTTTTTAATGCATGTTACTTATGTTTTGTGCAAAATTTGTGTCGTAGAATATTCATGTCGATGTTTTTATTAGAAAATCATATAATAGGCATGCTTAGGACTAATTATATTAATTTATAAGAAATTATGTGTAATTATGCGGCCAAAAAAAAAAAAAAAAAAAACTCAAACAACTTGTTTAAAAAACCGTTTTTAAAGCCACCAACTTATGTGTTGTGCAAAATTAGAGCTGTAGAATGTTCATATTGAAGTGTTAATTAGATAATCATATAATAGGCATAATTAGGAGTGATTATTTTAATTTTCACTAAATTATGTGTCGTTATGGGGCCGAAATTTTGAAATACTCAAATAACTTGTTCAAATAGTCAAGTTTCTAATGCATCTTACTTTATGTTTGGGGAGAAAAAAGTGTCGTAGAATATTCATATCGAAGTGTTGATCGAACAATCTTATAATAGGCATAATTAGAAGTAATTATATTAATTTTCACGAATCTATATGTATTTATGGGGCCGAAAATTTTAAAAAAGTCAAACAACTTGTTTAAACATCAGTTTTTAATGCATGTTACTTATGTTTTGTGTAAAATTAGCGTCATAGAATATTCATATCAAAATTTTAATAAGGTAATCTTATGATAGGCATAATTAGGAGTAATTATATTAATTTACACGAAATTATATGTAGTTATGCGGCAAAAAAATTGAAAAACTCAATCAACTAGTTTAAACTGCTGTTTTTTTAATGCACCTTACTTATGTTTTGTGCAAATTTAGTGTCGTAGAATATTCATATTGAAGTATTAATTGGACAATATTCTAATAGGCACAATTAGGAGTAATTATATTAATTTTCAAGAAATTATGTGTAGTTTTGATGCAAAAAATGTTGAAAGTCTTAAACAACTTGTTTAAAAAAACAGGTTTCGAATGCATCTTAGTTATATTTTGTGCAAAATTAGCGTCATAGAATATTCATATCAATGTTTTAATTGCACAACCACATAACAGGCATAATTAGGAGTAATTATATTAATTTTCAAGAAATTATATGTAGGTATGCGGCCAATAATTTTCAAAAACTCAAACAACTTGTTTAGATAATTATTTTCAATGCATCTTACTTATGTTTTGTGCAAAATTTGTGTCATACAATGTTCATATCGAAGTATTAATTAGATGATCTTCTAATAGGTATAATTATGAGTAATTAAATTAATTTTCACGAAATTATGTATAGTTCGAGTCAAAAAAATGTTAAAAATCTTAAATAACTTGTTTAAACAAACGCGGTTTCTAATATGTCTTACTTATGTTTTATGAACAATTAGTGTCGTAGGACATTCATATCGAAGTGTTAAGTGGATCATCTTATAATAGGCATAATTAGGAGTAATTGTATTAATTTGCATGAAATTATGTGTACTTATGCGGCCAAATGTTTTGAAAAACATAAACAACTTGTTTAAACAATTTGTTTTTAATGCATCCTACTTATGTCCCGTGCAAAATTAGTGTCGTAGAATGTTCATATCGAAGTTTTAATTGGCTAATATTTAAATGTGCATAATTATGAGTAATTATATTTATTTTTACAGAATTATATGTAGTTATGAGGCCAAAAATATTGAAAAACATAACTTTTTAATTAGTTGTTTCTAATGCATCTTACTTATGTTTTAAGGAAAAATAGCGCCCTAATTATAATAGGCATAATTAGGAGTAATTATGTTAATTTACACCAAATTATGTGTAGTAGTTGTGCGGGCAATAGTTTTGATAAAGGCAAACAACTTATTTAAAAAGTAGCTTTAATGCATCTTACTTATGTTATGTCCAATATTAGCGTTATAGAATATTTATATCGAGGTTTTGATTGGATAATTTTATAATAGGCGTAATTAGGAGTAATTGTATTAATTTGCACGAAATTATATATAGTTACGCGACCAAAAATTCTGAAAAATTCAAACAACTTGTTTAAACAAATGAGTTTTTCATGCATCTTACTTATGTTTTGTGCAAAATTAGTGTTGTAGAATAGTCATATCGATATTTTAATTAAATAATCTTACAACAGGAATATTTAGGAGTAATTATATTAATTTATAAGAAATTATGTGTGGCTATCGCTAAAAATTTTGAAAAACTCAAATTACATGTTTAAACATCTGTTTTTAATGCATGTTACTTATGTTTTGTGCAAAATTTGTGTCGTAGAATATTCATGTCGATGTTTTTATTAGAAAATCATATAATAGGCATGCTTAGGACTAATTATATTAATTTATAAGAAATTATGTGTAATTATGCGGCCAAAAAAAAAAAAACTCAAACAACTTGTTTAAAAAACCGTTTTTAAAGCCACCAACTTATGTGTTGTGCAAAATTAGAGCTGTAGAATGTTCATATTGAAGTGTTAATTAGATAATCATATAATAGGCATAATTAGGAGTGATTATTTTAATTTTCACTAAATTATGTGTCGTTATGGGGCGAAATTTTGAAATACTCAAATAATTTGTTCAAATAGTTTGTTTCTAATGCATCTTACTTTATGTTTGGGGAGAAAAAAGTGTCGTAGAATATTCATATCGAAGTGTTGATCGAACAATCTTATAATAGGCATAATTAGAAGTAATTATATTAATTTTCACGAATCTATATGTATTTATGGGGCCGAAAATTTTAAAAAAGTCAAACAACTTGTTTAAACAATGTAGTTTTTAATGCATGTTACTTATGTTTTGTGCAAAATTAGCGTCATAGAATATTCATATCAAAATTTTAATAAGGTAATCTTATGATAGGCATAATTAGGAGTAATTATATTAATTTACACGAAATTATATGTAGTTATGCGGCAAAAAAATTGAAAAACTCAATCAACTAGTTTAAAGCTGCTTTTTTTTTAATGCACCTTACTTATGTTTTGTGCAAATTTAGTGTCGTAGAATATTCATATTGAAGTATTAATTGGACAATATTCTAATAGGCACAATTAGGAGTAATTATATTAATTTTCAAGAAATTATGTGTAGTTTTGATGCAAAAAATGTTGAAAGTCTTAAACAACTTGTTTAAAAAAACGATTTCGAATGCATCTTAGTTATATTTTGTGCAAAATTAGCGTCATAGAATATTCATATCAATGTTTTAATTGCACAACCACATAACAGGCATAATTAGGAGTAATTATATTAATTTTCAAGAAATTATATGTAGGTATGCGGCCAATAATTTTCAAAAACTCAAACAACTTGTTTAGATAATTATTTTCAATGCATCTTACTTATGTTTTGTGCAAAATTTGTGTCATACAATGTTCATATCGAAGTATTAATTAGATGATCTTCTAATAGGTATAATTATGAGTAATTAAATTAATTTTCACGAAATTATGTATAGTTCTCGAGTCAAAAAAATGTTAAAAATCTTAAATAACTTGTTTAAACAATGGTTTCTAATATGTCTTACTTATGTTTTATGAACAATTAGTGTCGTAGGACATTCATATCGAAGTGTTAAGTGGATCATCTTATAATAGGCATAATTAGGAGTAATTGTATTAATTTGCATGAAATTATGTGTACTTATGCGGCCAAATGTTTTGAAAAACATAAACAACTTGTTTAAACAATTGTTTTTAATGCATCCTACTTATGTCCTGTACAAAATTAGTGTCGTAGAATGTTCATATCGAAGTTTTAATTGGCTAATATTTAACTGTGCATAATTATGAGTAATTATATTTATTTTTACAGAATTATATGTAGTTATGAGGCCAAAAATATTGAAAAACTTAACTTTTTAATTAGTTGTTTCTAATGCATCTTACTTATGTTTTAAGGAAAAATAGCGCCCTAAAATATTCGTTTTGAAGTGTTCATTGAACAATCTTATAATAGGCATAATTAGGAGTAATTATGTTAATTTACACCAAATTATGTGTAGTAGTTGTGCGGGTAATAGTTTTGATAAAGGCAAACAACTTATTTAAACAAACAATTTTAATGCATCTTACTTATGTTATGTCCAATATTAGCGTTATAGAATATTTATATCGAGGTTTTGATTGGATAGTTTTATAATAGGCGTAATTAGGAGTAATTGTATTAATTTGCACGAAATTATATATAGTTACGCGACCAAAAATTCTGAAAAAAATCAAACAACTTGTTTAAACAATAGTTTTTCATGCATCTTACTTATGTTTTGTGCAAAATTAGTGTTGTAGAATAGTCATATCGATATTTTAATTAAAGAATCTTACAACAGTAATATTTAGGAGTAATTATATTAATTTATAAGAAATTATGTGTGGCTATGTGCCAAAATATTTGAAAAACTCAAATTACATGTTTAAACATCTGTTTTTAATGCATGTTACTTATGTTTTGTGCAAAATTTGTGTCGTAGAATATTCATGTCGATGTTTTTATTAGAAAATCATATAATAGGCATGCTTAGGACTAATTATATTAATTTATAAGAAATTATGTGTAATTATGCGGCCAAAAATTAAAAAAAAAACTCAAACAACTTGTTTAAAAAACCATTTTTAAAGCCACCTACTTATGTTTTGTGCAAAATTAGAGCTGTAGAATGTTCATATTGAAGTGTTAATTAGATAATCATATAATAGTGTGCGACCCTTTTTCGCGCGCTCCGCACCGCCGCCGGGCGATGGGTTGCGGAAGAAGGACACGGAGATCCCTCCCGAGCGTGCATCTGCTGGGTGTCGGCCGATTCTCGCCGATTAAAGATATTTGGATGCACATTCGGGGGTTTTTAGTGATTGTGAGTTCTTGTAGATTCCGGTGGGCGCAAGCCCCCACCGTTAATTACCCTGGGCTACGAACCTCGAGGCACCTCTGGATCTTTGAAAGAGAGAAGCAAATAGTATAGTTAAAAGATGGTCAAGTGGTCGTCTAATTTCATGAAAAGGAGTCTACGGAAGATGAACCTACAAAAGATCGGTTCAATCTATGGAAGACAAACCTACAAACAGATCGGTTTTGTCTTATGGGGACGAACCTACAAACAGATCGGTTCGGTCCATGCCACCTCGAGATGTAACCTTACCAATGACCAACAGTTAATCTCTTCATAGGGGGCTTGAGGTGAGTCTACATACGGACCGACTCGACCTCCGTTGATCTAGAAGATAAACCTACAAACAGACCGGTTCAATCTTAACTAGTCAACAACCAATCACACAAAATACAACTCGAAGCGCCGAGCGGTTGATCTTGAGGTTGGTGAATCGGGAGAAGGGTGGATATGGCCCACGTATTTCTTCTCACCGATCTTCTAGATCATGAATTCGTAGCACTAAGCCGATTCATAAACCTAGGAAACACAATTGCACACAATATTAAACCCGAAGCGCGGGCCGATTCAACATTGAGGCATGTGTTAGTGAAGGAACCTACCTACGTAACGGTTCACATTCACTCATTTTGTGGATGAATCTACCAACAGACCGATTCAATCTCACGGTCTCGGGAAATGAGTCGGAGACAAACTCATCGACGGACGAGTTCGTCTTGCTACTCAAATGGTCATGAATTACTTGTTCATGACACCGAGTCATTAAGATGTTGCTCGCTCGGACATCTTAATGTTCTTCTTCTTCAAAGTCGACATATCTCTCCATGCGATGTCGTGGCTTTGGTCATTCTTCGGCGAGCGTCAAGATGTTCTTGTCTCGACTAATCATTCTACGTGTTGCATTACTTGTGTAAAGTTACTATGTTGCCCTACACCCCTTGTGTGAGCGTATTCAATCATGAGTTACTTGCTCATGGTAACGAGTCATTAAGATGTCACCTATCTAGGACATCATAATGTTCTTCTTCTTCAGAGTCGACATATATCTCCATATTAGTATCGTAGCTCGGTTATTCTTCATTAAGCGTCAAGATGTTCTGTCTCGACATGTTCACTCATGTTGCTATCAAAGCCTTATTCATCTCGCGTCAAGATGTTCTGTCTCGACGTATCTTGTTATTCTTCATCAAGTGTCAAGATGTTCTTGTCTCGACACATCTTCTCGTATTGCTATTAAAGCCTTAATCATCTCACGTCAAGATGTTCTGTCTCAACGCATCTTTTCATGTTGTCATTGCAACCTTAATTATCTTCCATCAAGGTGCTCTCGTCTTGACTAATCATTCTAAATGTCATATCATGTGTGCAAATATTCTTACGTGGCTCTACACTCCTTACGTGAGCATATTTAAAAATGCACAAAGTCTATTGTATAATATCTTTCATTATCATGCATTTATTTATTATTATTATTATTATTATTATATTCTTATTACTATTATTATTATTTTTTATTACTATTATTTTTATTTCTTAAACTCTATTTATCTATGTAGAAAATTATTTACAAAAATAATAGAAAATAAAATGGCTATGATTTTTATTTGTATTTTTAAAATGTTTATAATAGCCAAAGTAATAGAATTTTATTATTATATTCCATTATGTTGAAACACTATTCATTATGTAGAAATTATTTACAAAATCAAAAGAGGGTTAGCTATATTATTTTTATTATTATTATTTCTTTATTTTTTTTTTTTAAAATCCATAATAGCTAAGAAGAAATCATTATTAATATTCCATTCTATTTATTATACTATTCATTATATCCATTTTTATTATTTCTATTTATTATCTATAGAAAAGTATAAGATTTTTATTATTAGTTGAAAATAGCCATAAGAGATGAAATTCATTATGTTTTTATTACAACTATTATTTTTATTGCATTTTATTCATCAAAAAGTATTTTATTGTATATTTGTATAGAAATAACAAAAGAAATACAATTCATATTATAAAGCTATATTATCATTCTTTATTATAAAAGAAAATGTATTTTACTATTTATCACCATGGTATTATATTTATATATATTTTGAGCTATTTATTTTTATTATTCTTTTTACAGAAAATATCAATATAATATCTATTATTATTATATTTTTTATTTATCAAAGAATATAGCTAATCTCATCATTTATTATGGTATATTACTATCATCATTATTATTTCATGGAAAATCACTTGAAAAATCACTAAAATATATCTAGTTATTATTTATGATTTTTATTTGTATTTTTGGAATTTTTATAGTATTTAAAATGACAAGTCAAAGCTAGGTCAACTATATCAATATATGTAATGTATTTTGCTTTTAAATTGTTTTATTATGATTATATTTCTAAAACTGGAATATTATTGTATAGAAAAATAGTATGAAAAATAAGAAAATTTTAGAAACAAATTTGAGTCAATTTGGAGTTCAGGAACATTTTCAAATCATTTATTTACTATTTAATATTAATATTCTGTTATTAACTTAATAGGCTTTAATTGGAATGGGCCGATTTTATTTTGCTTTTTATTTTCCTACGAATGGGCCTAATGTATAACTGGGCCATACCCCTTTTATTATTATTTTCCTTTTTGTTTCTGTTGGGCTCAATATGTCACCAAGTAGGCCTTTCTATTACTATTATCGTTTTATTGTATTCGTTGGGCCCAATTCTTAATTTCACAGAACAAACCTTTTAACCTTGTTAATTGAACCCAATTCATTATAGGCCTGGACCGGCTGTTGTTTTCTTGGGCCACCTTCTAGTTAATAATTTCAATTTAGACCATCAGATTGACATTTAGATTCGTGAAGGTGAGATATGATGTCTCGTTTTGATTTCTGACCCGCACTCTCATGCGCTTCGTTAGATTGCCCCACGATTCACGCATATCCTTTAAATCTCGTGCTAATTCATCTCTTCCTTGATCCTTTTCGACAATCTATGAGATTCGTGCGCTTGTGGCTTCTCCGGCGATCTAGGTCTCCGACCAGAGATCAGCCAGCAAAAATAGAGTCGTTTCAATATCAGTAATCTATTAATGGAGGTCAATCACAGATCGGTACGGTGAAAGGATAGCAAGACCGGTACCATTTTCTTATCTCGGTACCGATTTGGTACCAGACTGCATTAGCTTTAGTAAATCACAGATTGAATTCGTGCTAATGCCAAATTTAAGTTCATGATGCTATTGTCACTCGTTAATTCACTAATACTGTCACCCTTTCATCAGAATCTTTGAATTCATATTGCAATTTTACGATAACTCTGATTGATAGTCAGATATCTCCTTTCGTTTTATTTTTACATCCATCTCGGCCTAAAGGCTCGCCAGATTCATCTGGGCCAGTGGCTCACGAGAGATGTTGATAGGGACTTAGCATTAACCTTTGCCTAAAGCGCAACTCAAAGAAATTAACAAAATCAGTAAATGAGAACTGAGATGAAATTAAATGCCTAGAAGAAAATTAATGTCTGAATTCAAAGAAAAAAGGAAAATTAGATGAAAAGACGATCAATTCAGGCCTAAAGGCTCGCCAAACTGTTTGTTTGGGCCAGTGGCTCGCTGAATATGATCACTGAATTTCGAATTAGCAAGAGGGAAAGGAAAAGAAGAGCTTTAAGATTAAACAGTAAGAAGAACAAAAGAACCTCCATTATTCTATTGATTTCGAAGATCAAGATCACAAACTGTCTTGCAATGTATTCATATACCTTCCAATTCGCAAGAAACAGGTTGTCCTCTGATAGTATCCAATCGCTACTATAGCACAAAGTTATTCTCTCTTTTCTGGTCACTATCACACTCTCTCATTTTTCAAGAAAAGAAGTAATTGTATCTTCAACCATCGATCCCCCTTCAGTAGAGACCAATGGGGCGTATATATAGGCGCCGTTCAGTGCTGGAATATTCCAGAACAAGCAAGGTGGCCAGCGGTTTGATAAGTGTTCGAAAATTCCAGTAACCGACTAGAAATGGGGCTAGCGCTTGAGTCAGTTTTGACTAGTCGTCGGGTTGTTACAATCATCTCTAACCATCCTTAACCGCCTCTAACCGCCTGGTGCGAGTTCATTGAAGCACCGTTGTATCTTCGGCTAATCGCCCCAATTTTAGGTGTCATAATCCTCCTAATCATCTCTCTTTTTCTTCAAATTAAGCTTAGGTCTTCACTCTCCTCAGTTCAAGGTGCGGGATTTTGTGTTTAATTTGAAGTTCCGGCGAACAATTAAGTGGTTTCGGCTTTGCCCCTTCTTGGCTGTCGTCGGTGAAGAGAACAAGGGGGGAATTCATCGGGTAAGGGAATCCTCCCTGGGTTTTGTCGAAGAGGGGAGAGAGCCGAGAGTATAGGGGAGAGAGGGAGGTGGGGCCGGCTGGTAAGAGAGAGATTGATATGTGTGTGGCCCACTTGTAAGGATTAATGAGACACATATTTCTTTGCCCCTTTTCTTGAGTTCTAATGGTCTTGGTGCACCATAAACTGTGTCACTGACAAGCCTCGGGCTCACATAAACCAAGTTTCCAATGCTATTCATTTGTTTTCCCTCGAATGAACTCGGTTCAGAATTTAATATAGACCCATAGCTTGACTGACAAGTGGGACCCTTATGCTTAGGCTCATCATTTAATTCACGGGCCATGGGAATCTGGTCAATCCTCTTTGACACCCCAAATGTGCACCAGTTAAGCTTTCATCTCCAAGTTGCACCCTTAAAAGCCCCTTGATCAAATCCTGACCCTTGGATTGATCTAATTTCCTTTCTCCAATTGATTTTAATAGATCCCTTCATCCAAAAATCATGAAATTTTCACCAAAATTCTCTAAAATCATGATGATCATCTCTGTATTTTTATTTTCCATTTTACCCCTGTCTGCTTATGCTAAAAATTCTATGATCAATAAAACCCTGTTTTATTCTTATAAAATCCCTATTTATCAGTTGTAGCTCAATGTTTCTGCCAATTATCCCTCTCTTGCAGAAACCACCCTAACTAAATACCAATTAGACTTATATTGATATTCATTAGGGTTTGATTTGATCAAATGCTGACTACTTATCAGCAATTAATACAAATCTAGACTTGATCGGTGGTTGCTCACAAACTTTGGCACTGTGTCGACCTTGAAAGCAAAAATCACATTTGGAATTTCTCATGACTAGTTGCATCAAAATGCTAGCTTGGCATTGACATCATTTCATGTGGCATAGGGATTATATTATTTCGGCTCCTAGGGTTTGATCTTGGCTTTTTCTCCGTATTTCTTCCTTCAACCTTTCGGGGTAAACAAAGAGCCACCCACCAAAGCGGGTCCCTGAAGAATTTGGCAATTTGAAGGGCACGCTTTGGTGCACATATCCGACACACCTCTCTCCTCCTCGGGTTCAGGCTAGACTTCGATAGATTTTCCTTTAATCAGATTTTTCTCATGAGCGCAACATGGTGGGGCCTGTCCTCTCAGCCTCTCGCTCGTGGGATAATGGTGCATGTACTCAGCCTCCTGCTGAGCTACCTGCTTCAGCCACTATGGGGGTAGGTAAAGATAGCATCTCTCGGCTACCTTATTTCACTTTCCTTCTTTTTTTTCTTTCACTGTTGGGGATGCTGATCGCCTGCTTTGCTATTTTCTCATCTCTTCTTTCGCAGTATGGGAGATTTTTCATAAGCTCTTCACATTTTACACTCTCAATCTTAGTTGCAAAAGTGCCTAATACAAATTTGCTTTTATTTTCACATAGCATCTAAGTACAAGAATAGAAAAAGGGAAAACTTTACAAAGACCCTATTGCACTTATTCTATACATAGCTTCTCTTTATTTATTACAATACGAACTAAAGTAACCGTGGTATTTTACGGATACCGAACCGTCCGTATTGACCTCTAGGCCGGTATTAATAAACCCGTTTATCCCTTTATTATCGATGGATAAACTTACCGTATCAATTGGATTATGGATGCAATTGATAACACCATTTTGTGGATGCTCCTTGTATATTTAGTTGACATTTATTTTGTGGAAGCTCACCCACTCTCCCTCATTTGTGCACCGTTGCGTGCTAAAGTGGAAACTCACATTCACTCATCTCCACTCAATTTGTTTTGTGGGGGCACTACCCTCAAACATCCATCACGCATCCCTCGCGAGACAAGCTTTCATCGGGTAGGTCCGCTCTCCATGACCTGAGTCACTTCTTTAAGCGAATTACTTTATTTGACACTGAATGTCGGGCAAAAGCATAAACCCTTAATCTGACCCCTCCATGATCTACTTTGGGATTAGAAACAGATCACCTCCTTGGGCGTGTGGTACTTTTGCGGATGAATGTACCCAACCCGGTTTTTTTTATATTTTAGCTACCCTCAAACATCCATCACGCATCCCCGCGAGACAAAGCTTTCATCGGGTAGGTTCGCTCTCCATGACTCCGAGTCACTTCTTTAAGCGAGCCGCTTTGTTTAACATGAAATGTCGGGTACAAGCGTAAACCCTTGGTCTGACCCCTCCATGATATGTCGTGGGATTATGACACACCATTTCTTCGGGCGTGTGGTGCTTTTACGGATGAATGCACCCAACCTGGCTTTGTATAACACTCGTGGTGTCGGGGACAAAGGTGGCAACCCCTTATTGAAAATGTTTTATTATTTTTATTTATTTTTATTTTTTATTTTTATGAGCAGGAAAGTAGGTTTTTATTGTTTTACATATATATCCTTTTATTTTATCAGAAGGGGGTAAATTTTTGTTATTAGTGATATATGCTACTAATAATACGAGAGTTATTTATTTACATGCCCTCAGAAGCGACTATTTGCTAGCCACCAATTTGCTCGACCTATCCCTTGACTTGCGCCGCGGGCGACCAATATGAGCAACTTTCGTCATTGAGCAACAGATAGTTTGAGGGACAACCGCAAACCCCGCCCATTTTTGTGTTTATTTCGTATCAAATGGACAAACCCGGTGGTATTTGTATTGTGAGCCCAAACACCAAAGCTCTCGCCTTACATTCTCGCGTGGTTTTGGCGTTGTATTCCCTTATTCTATTTTTTATTTTGTTATAGGGCTAAATGTATTTGTGTGGTTTTGGATTTTTAGATGCATTCTATTTACGAGATGCACAAGTAGGGTTTTTGGGATTTTTATGCAAAAGTGGAGGTTAGACATGGGTTTGTGTTTCGTGCACGTGTGTGTAAGCGAACACTTATTCCCTCCTTATTTATTTACAATAGATACTACTCGGTTGGCCCCTCTCTCGGGCTAGGTGTAGTACTTCTTCGAGATATCGCCCATTAATCGGTGGCATGGGCCTTTCACCTTCATGGTCTATGAGTTGGTATGCGCCGCCCCCGTATACCTTCTCAATTACGTATGGCCCTTCCCAGTTCGGAGAGAATTTTGGGCCGATGTGCCGGCCAATGATCGGCCTCTTGAGGACAAGAACAAGCTCCCCTTGTTGAAATGCCCTGACTCGCGCCATTTTGTCATATGCCCTTGCCATTTTTGCCTGATATATTTCGAGGTTCTGCTGGGCTATCAGTCTCCTCTCGTCCATGGCATCCAACTCGTCCAGCCTAAGTTGTTGGCATTCGTCCATGGTCATATCATTTTGCATAGCCACCCGCAATGACGGTAATTCCACCTCAAGAGGGAGGACGGCTTCAACCCCAAAAGCCAGAGAATATGGGGTAGCTTGCGTAGGTGTTCGGTACGTGGTTCGATAAGCCCATAATGCCTCCTGTAGACGATTATCCCAGTCTCGTTGGTTGCCGTCCACGTCTTCTTCATGATATTGATTAGGGTTTTGTTAAAGGCTTCGGCCAGGCCATTGGCTCTCGGGTTATAAATGGACGAGAATCTCCAATCGATATTAAATTGCTCCGCCAGGGCATAGACTTTGGAGCTCTTGAAGGCCGTCCCGTTATCGGATATTATCCGTTGTGGTGTGCCGAATCGGTAGAGGATGTGCGTCTTGAAGAACTTAACCACATCGGACGCTTTAACTTCTTTGAGCGGGATGGCTTCGGCCCATTTTGTAAAGTAATCTGTCGCCGCCAGGATAAACCGGTGACCTCTCGATGTCGGAGGGTCTATGAGCCCCACTATATCTGTGCCCCACATATTAAATGGCCAAGATGCTACCGTGGGGTGCAACGAGTTTGGCGCTTGATGTATAAAAGGGCCATGTATCTGGCACATGCGGCACTTCTTCGCGTGCTCTTCACAATCAGCCACCATCATGGGCCAATAATATCCCATTCGCTTGATCTTCAATTTCATTTTCGGCCCAGACTGATGTGCTCCGCATAGTCCAGAATGAACTTCTTTCATAACCTGCCCGGCTTCATGCCCTGATACACACCTTAGCCATAACTGATCATAAGACCTACGGTATAACGTGTTGCCCACATACGCATACCGTAGTACCCGTTTTCTTAGTTGATCAGCGATTCTTTTATCTTTGGGGAGGGTGCCATGCCGGAAATATTCGATGAACGGCTGTCTCCAATCATCGTCTTCAGTTATCATTGCTTCTTGGCATTCTACTCTTTCTAGCCCAGCATTTTCATTATTCGCCTCATCTGTTATTTGACACAATGACAATGGCCTTCTATTGCGAACGATGATGTGGATTTCCGGCTCTGTTGGTTCACCCAGCTCCTTGGCGAGTTTGGCCAACGCATCTGCTTCACCGTTCACGGCCCTCGTGACCTTCTCGATGGACACATACGGGATTTTCTTCATTAATTCCATGGCCTTCTGGTGATATTGTATTAGTTCCGGCTTCAAGACCTTGTATTCGCCAATTATTTGATTTATTATCAGCTGTGAATCCCCAAATATGCGCACAGCCTTGATTTCCAGCTCCAGTGATAGCTCTAGTCCGGCGATAAGTGCCTCATACTCTGCTTCATTATTTGTACATGGTTCAGTTAAAGCTAGAGAATGTCGTATTATCCCGCCTTCTGGGGTTACGAAGACTAGTCCTGCGCCAGCTCGCACAGTTGGGACTCCCGGGCCCGCGATCGGCTTGATTGAAGAAGCACCATCAAAATACATCTCCCATATAGGACTTCCTTCTTCAATATGTAGAGTTTCCTCGTCAGGAAAGTCGCATTTTAATGGGGAGTCATCTTGAATCGGGTGTGCAGCCAGGAAATCTGCTAGCGCCTGGCCCTTGATCGCCTTTTGCGGTGTATAGGTGATGTCGAACTCGGTGAGGATGATAGCCCACAGCCCCTCCCGTTAGCATTGGCCGAGTCATCAGGTATTTGAGAGGATCTACCTTGGATATTAAAATGATTTTGTGGGCTAGCATGTAGTGCCTTAATTTCTTTACCGCGAAGATTAGGGCTAGGCAATGCTTCTCGATCGGTGAATACCCATGTTCTGCCCCTACCATCATGCGACTTAAGTAATATAGCGCATTTTGATTACCATCCTGGTTTTCTTGGGCCAATAGGGCTCCCAAGAATCCATCCAAGGCGGTCGTATATAGGATAAGTTCCTTCCCGGGTATGGGCGCCGCCAACACTGGAGGGTTGAGTAGATAGGCCTTGATTTCTTCAAAGGCTCGCCGGCACTCGCCATCCTACTTAAACGGGATATTCTTCTTAGTCGGTAGGGTGAAGGGTTGGATTTTACCCGATAGGTTGGCTATGAATCGCCCGATGTACGCCAATTGCCCTTGCAAAGATCGCAAAATTGTTTTAAATTCTTTGGCGGGGATAGTTCGGTTATTGCTTTGATCTTGCCCGGTCTATCTCAATGCCCCCGTGGCGTACCACAAACCCCGAAATTTACCAGATGATACCATAAATGCGCATTTCAACGGTTCAATTTGAGCGCATGTTCTCTCGGGCGGTTGAAAACGACCTCGAGATATTGGAGGTGTTCTTCATATGACATGGCTTTGATGACTAGGTCGTCCACATAGCACTCTACTATCTTGTGGATCGGATCGTCGAATATTTTCGTCATTGCCGTTGGTAGGTGGCTCCCGCATTTTTGAGCCCAAACGGCATGACTTCATAACAATATATGCCAATCGGCGTGCGGAATGCCGTGTGCCTCTCATCTTTCGGCGCCATCTTAATTTGATTATAGCCGCGTAACCGTCCATGAAGGAGAAGACTTCATAGGAGGATGTATGGTCGATTATGATTTTGATTCTTGGGAGCGGAAATCATCCTTAGGGCACGCCTTGTTTAGGTCCCGAAAGTCCACACAGATGCGGATTTGCCCATTTTTCTTCTTAATCGGGACAATGCTAGCTACCCATTCGGGTGTCTCTTCTTCCCGTATGAAGCTCGCGTCGATGAGTTTCTTCGTTTCCTCCACGACCTTTTCTTCGAGTTCTATTCTCATTCGCCTCGGCGCTTGTTTAATCGGCTTGAAGGTTGGATCAATTTTTAAGTAATGAACTCGCTACGTTAGGATCTAATCCAGGCATTTCTTTATAACTCCAAGCGAAAGCGATCCATATAGCTCTTAAGGAATGTCTTCAACCCGTCACCACCTCCTTTGGTAATGACGCGCTTATGAAAGTCAGTCGTGGGTCTTCTTCCGTCCCCAGATTGATTTCAGCTAACTCATCGACCGTGTTAGGTTCCTTTTCCAGCTGTTTCAAAGCATTTTTCAGGACCGAGGTATTGTCCTCTTCTGTTTCATTATCCGGCATTTCAACAGAAGCCATGCAACAGCTCCCTTTCATACGGTACTCGTTGAGAGACCCTTCAAAACATCTTTGCGTCATCGCGCTTATACCCTAACCCTCGGGTATATTTTATTTTGCCATCCAGGCCCAGGACCTTATTCTGGCCGCCATTCCAGAGTTCATCAAAGCGCTTGGCCTCGGCCTTGGATATGTCTCTCAGACATTTTGCCCTTTTCGCCAATTTATATAGCTCCTTTCCAAAGGGATGAGATGCAGCGTCACCGCTCGTTGCATTCTCTTGATTCTTGTTCTATCACCCATTTCTTCCAAGTGTTGTGATCGTGTTTCTTCGTAGACCGGGTTGAATCGCTCCGATAGAAAATTATAGCCTTGTGGATGATAGTTCTCCCTTTGATGCGCTCTACCTTTGCCGCACAACAAAGGTCTTTAGGGTTTGTATGTGGTTCGCTTCCCTTGGCATGAGGTCTTTAAAATGCCTTTCGGAACCACAAGTAATCTCTAGCGCCGCCATCTCTTCTTCTATCTCAATGTTCATGACTGAGTTGGAGCGGTAGATTTCTTTGATCGGTTTACGTCTCGCAACCTTAGGTTTACTAGGTACGGGAGTGTGCGAGATCGTATAAGCCACCCCTTTGCCCTTGTTATTCAAGTTATGCGGAGCCGGGTCTTGTTGAAAGCTCTTCTTCGGGAGTTGGATCGTCCCGTTTCTATGCCCTTCTTCTATGAGGTCTTTGAATACCCAAAGCATTCTTCAATAGTATGTCCCAATATGCGATGATAAGGGCAGAATTCGCCTTCGCCGCTCTTTCTATGTCTCGCGGGTCTTTTACTGACGGGAAGTGTCAATCCGCTCTTAGGGCCCGCTCAAATATCCGAGTTTGTTTTATTTTTCAGAAAGAGTATGGTTTACTCTTCTTGACCTTGAGGGTTTGCATGACGGTCGGTTGCTTAGCTTTTGTTTCTTCCCTTTGATTCATCTACTATTACAATTACCCGCTTGCCGCTATCGGTGCTTGCCTTTCGAGGTCCGGGAACGGGGTTCGCTCGTCACCTCCTTGAGTAGCTCGGAGTTATAGATCGCGGTTTGCGGGTTTTCAATCATTATCATGATTTCATTGTGTTGCACCTTGATATCCCGCATCACTTCCCATTGTTCGACACCTCTCTTCTATTATTTTCAACCCGGTGCCTTATTTCGTCAATTGCATTCCGTACGCGTCCTTCGAAATTTTCCCGCCATGAGCGTTCTTCATTTATAGGCCTTGGCCTAATCGGGTTATCCCTTCCGCTACCGGGTCCCGTGTTGATCATATATGACTCCTCACTTTCATTATCTATTTCGGGCCCTTTGTATGGCTTCTTGAGGATGTGATAAATGATCTCTTCGTCAGATTCTTCTTCCTGTGGTTGACGATCATGGCCAGACTCTTCTCCCGAGGTAATATCGCCCGAGTTGTTAGAATCTTCGGAGTCTTCTCCCGAAGTTGCCTCTATGATCTGAATTTGAGGGGTGTTGGCAGGTTTAAAATTGAAAATGACCTCCTCTTCAGAATCACTTGCATTGATTTCGTTCGGTTTTATTTGGGCCTTATACGCAGCCACCTGTTTGAAGCGGAAGGTTGCTTCTTCACCCGATTTTCTTCCGGGTCTTTGGGCTCGAACGCCTCGGGGTTTAATATTAAATTTGACCTCTTCTTCTTCTCCAGATGAGGTATCAAATTTAGGGCCTTTATTGAAGGGTTTCTGACCTGCTTTTGTTATAGGCCGGCTTGGCGCCACGGCGGATTTAGGCAGAAAATATTGGGCGTCATTAAATTTAATCTCATGCACCCCGAATGGCTTGACATCTCCGTCAATTCTCTTTTGCTTACCATTCTCGATATATTTCAGGCATCGGTGCGAGTAGAGGTATGACCGATTACTATGAAGCCACGGCGACCCAAAGAACGCTCGATAAGAAGTTTCGGCGTCAATGACATAGAATTTAGTAGGCGCTCTTAGGCTTCCGCATTGCGGGTTCGAGTTATAGCTCCCTGTGGCCTTTTGGGAGTTTTGATTGAAGCCATGAATGATCACCTTTTCGTCGATAGGTTCTTTACGTCTAAGGTGATGGTCTTCGTAGTTTTAAGCGGCATGATATTGATCAAGACCCTGCGTCAACCAGGATGCGACCAACCTTTTGCCCTCCGCAGCTTCCGGTGATGTATAGCGGGCGGTTATGGTCGACGGTGCCTATTAAGAGGTCATCGTCGTAAAATTTATGCAGCGGCCCGCTTGGCGGTGAATAGGGCTTCCGCATATTTTGCTCTACGAAGTATGACTTGTACTTCTCGGGATCTTGCAAGGCCTGGATTAGCACCTCTCTTAGGTCTTGTGACATCATCAACGCGTCAAATATGCTTAATAGCGCTGGAATCTTACGCGAGATGTGCCAACACATTATATTCTTCGCCCGTCGACCGGGTCCTTTCTGGGTTCTTGCTTGGATTCTCGACCTCTTTACCTTTATTCTGGACCTTGTCCTTTCCTTTATCGGAATCCTTGGGAGCCTGTCTCTCGGGTATATAAGTCCCGGACCGAGTACGGCTTTACATTCTTCATTTTTGGTCCCGAGAGGTGCTTGCTTCTCCTTCATCATTCGGGAAGAACATCTCCTCTAAAGTTGGCATATCTTCGTCGTGAGAAGAATATACCATATTGCACGAAGCACCCTGCATCTCTTCGCTTTCTTCTTTATTTATTTCTTCATCCACATTTTCTTTCTTTTGACCTGTGGTTAGCTTCTCCCAGTCTCTTTGGAGATGAAGTGTTGAAGGGTAATCACCTCGGGACCGCCCCGCTCGCATTCTTCAATTTTATTCTTTCTGGACTTGTTGCTTCTATGCTTCTTTCTCTTCTTAAGAACCTGGTCTTGGCTTTGGTCCACCTTATAATATACCCTGGGTTTTGGTGGGACCACTGGCGTAATGTCGTCTTTCCATCTCATACCAGGTTCTTTCTTAAGAGTTTTAAGCATTTTAATCGACTTCTTCGATAAGTGCGTAGTCCATTGTTCTTCCTGATCTTCACTTAACTGGTCCGGGATCTTCTCTTCCTCGTGAGAGATCATATTGGCCTGTTCATGGGCTGATGGGCTTTGCAAGAACCCTTTAGGTAAAGTAATTTCACCATTTTTATACGCCTTCTCGACCCAATCTTTGAAGACCCAGCAATCTTCAATTGAGTGCCCTATTATTCTGTGGTATGGGCAAAAGTTGGGTTCGTCCGATTTATCGGCATCTTCCGGGCGTTTACTGGCCGGCAGGGTTAGGCCATTCTTTAGTGCCCCTCTGAAGATTTGGGCAACTTTATCTTTTCTGAAGGAGTACGGTTTAGATTTCTTTTGTTTAAGGGATTCAAAACTCCGTGAACTCCCTCCTGGATTGGACCTGGGTCCCTTATTGTAATTGTTGCCATTTGTGCTACTGCTGCCGCCTTGGGTGTCTGCGTTGGCAACCATCTTGTCTTTTAACGAGGTGAATGCCACTTTGGTTTCAGCTCGGGCCCCTCGTTGCGGCCTATTATTCATAAAGTTTGGCACGGTGTGCGGTGACATCCTTTCCATGTTGGATACCGATCTGAGCAAGTCTTTGAATGTGTTGACCTTTGTCACACCAAGAAGCATGCCCATCCACCCGTCAATGTTTTTCATGATTAGGTTGACGGCCTCATCTTCGGTTAATGTGCGGTCGCATTTGATGCCGAGGTTCCGCCATCTATTGATAAAATCGTCATTGACTCCCTTTCTTGGGTTTAGTGCTTGCCGGATCGGCTATGTTTATTTTGTCGGACACCATAACAAAACGTGCCCCGAACGAGTCCGCCATCTCGTCCCAGTCCCGATCTTTGTTGTTCTCTAATGAATAATACCATTGGAAAGCGGTTCCCACCAAGCTCTGAGGGAATTGTCTTAACAACAGTGCATCATTGCCGCCCGTGTTGCCGCATGAGGCTACAAAGTGGGCCAGGTGTTGTTCGGGGTTGTGTCTTTGTTGCCTTCCCCGGAGAAGGTCCTGAAGCGAGGGATCACATACCCTTTAGGATATTCTTCTAAATCATATATGGCAGGGTATGGATGTCCACAGTTTTTAACGGGAGGGATAGCGTATCCACCTCCAGCTATTTGCATTTGCTGGGCAATCATGGCTTGAATCTCTTTCCGGGATATTCCCGTTGGTTCAGCCTCCACTTCTATTATTCTATGTGGATGGGGTTTAGAATCGACAGGTTGTTTTCCCTTATGATTGCTTTTGGTACTGTGGACCCCTTCTTGACGGGAGCTACCAGCCTTGAAATTGGCGTCTTGTGATTCTTGCAATGACTTGACCGCCTTAATTAGTTCTTCGTTTTGTTTCAGCATGGTAGCGATTAGCTTTCGTTGCCTAATCGCTCTTCGTCCGTGCCTCGATGTGGCCTTTTAATATTTCTATCTCATCGATGGGCACTTCGGGACGTGTTTCGATGTCATCTTCATTGTCGAAGAAATCGGGGTTTTCATTGTGGTCTTCCCTTCTCTGCTATTGCCCTCGGGGTTGACTCTCTTGGGAGGTCTCCCTTTTCTACCATTATTTTTGTTGGTATTGGTGACGTGAGCTTGATTAGGCGGGGACTGGTCATCCTGGGTCATATTCACCTCAGCATCAGTGTCCGGATCGTATCGTAGCTTATGCTAATGGTGTTGACTGAGAAGTGCTCTTCATAACGAGCGGTTCTTCTCTTCTTCTTTGTTTGGTCAGGGGCGGTTACTTTCAAACTATTGAGTGGTATTCTCGAGCCTAATCGGCTGAATACACTCTTTTGACCTAAGCGGTTGAATACGCTCTCGGACGGAGCGTTGGACCTGCCGGCCTTGTTGGGCTGGGCTTGAGATTGGGACCTTGTTGGCTGGGAACCCTTTGGGACCCACACCTGCTGGGTGCTAGGTGTTGCCTTTGGTGTAAACCTCCTCGGGTTCGGAGTGGAGACAATGGCTTGCGGCCGGGCCATGTCTTGAGATTGACCGGATCGGGAGACGTATTGTCTCGACCTAGCGTTCTTGACGCTCTTCCTCTGTTTGAGGGCCCTGTGAGCCTTGTAGATGGCTTCTGCAGGGGCTTGAGACTTGTTCTCGCGCGCCGAGGCTTTTGAGTTAGGCGAGGTGTGGGCTTAGGCACCTCCCATGCCTGGCGGAGCTGACCCGTGGCCGAGTTCTTGGCCACTATGCGGAGGGCTGTGAATTTGTTGGAGACCGGGATGGCTGGCTAGCCACCAGCTGGTTCTGGTATGCATCCAGGGCCCTCTTCCTGGACGCTTGAGAGTTGCGGGTAGTTTGGGCTGCGGCCGTTGGGGCTGTCTTCTTAGACGGTCGCCTTCTCCTCTTTGGGGAGGTAGTAGGAGAGGCCATGACGTTATTTGAGATCCCCTTGGGAGTCAGGGTGATCGAGTCCTCCTCCTCGTCCGGGATGGAGATCCGGACGGTTGCGGGAGTGATCGTGGCCACTGGAGCTGGGCCGTAGATGGTGAGTTCCTGCGGGATGGTCCCGAAGAACATGAAGAGCTTGCCCTCCGGGCTCTGTGCAGGAGTGACGGTGTAGGGAGCGAGGTTGAAATTTCCAAAGTATGCCATTTCCTGCAAAACAAAAACACTTGAAAATTATTAGTCATTTTAGCACATAGAAGACCACTTGTATCTCTTGATTATTCTATTTGCCTCTCTCTTTCAGAGATAAGAGGAGAATCTAGGTCCCACCGGCGTGCCGATCTGTGCGACCCTTTTTCGCGCGCTCCGCACCGCCGCCGGGCGATGGGTTGCGGAAGAAGGACACGGAGATCCCTCCCGAGCGCGTGCATCTCGTCGGGGGTCGGCCGGTCCGCCGTTTAGAGATGTTTGGATGCACATTCGGGGGTTTTTAGTGATTGTGAGTTCTTGTAGATTCGGTGGGCGCAAGCCCCCACCGTTAATTACCCCGGGCTACGAACCTCGAGGCACCTCTCCGGATCTTTGAAAGAGAGAAGCAAATAGTATAGTTAAAAGATGGTCAAGTGGTCGTCTAATTTCATGAAAAGGAGTCTACGGAAGATGAACCTACAAACAGATCGGTTCAATCTATGGAAGACAAACCTACAAACAGATCGGTTTTGTCTTATGGGGGACGAACCTACAAACAGATCGGTTCAGTCCATGCCACCTCGAGATGTAACCTTACCAACAGACCAGGTTAATCTCTTCATAGGGGGCTTGAGGTGAGTCTACATACAGACCGACTCGACCTCCGTTGATCTAGAAGATAAACCTACAAACAGACCGGTTCAATCTTAACTAGTCAACAACCAATCACACAAAATACAACTCGAAGCGCCGAGAGGCGGTTGATCTTGAGGTTGGTGAATCGGGAGAAGGGTGGATATGGCCCACGTATTTCTTCTCACCGATCTTCTAGATCATGAATTCGTAGCACTAAGCCGATTCATAAACCTAGGAAACACAATTGCACACAATATTAAACCCGAAGCGCCGCCGGTTCAACATTGAGGCATGTGTTAGTGAAGGAACCTACCTACGAACGGTTCACATTCACTGTTTTGTGGATGAATCTACCAACAGACCGATTCAATCTCACAGTCTCGGGAAATGAGTCAGGAGACAAACTCATCGACGGACGAGTTCAGTCTTGCCAGCTCAAATGGTCATGAATTACTTGTTCATGACACCGAGTCATTAAGATGTTGCTCCGCTCGGACATCTTAATGTTCTTCTTCTTCAAAGTCGACATATCTCTCCATGCTGATGTCGTGGCTTTGGTCATTCTTCGGCGAGCGTCAAGATGTTCTTGTCTCGACTAATCATTCTACGTGTTGCATTACTTGTGTAAAGTTACTATGTTGCCCTACACCCCTTGTGTGAGCGTATTCAATCATGAGTTACTTGCTCATGGTAACGAGTCATTAAGATGTCACCTATCTAGGACATCATAATGTTCTTCTTCTTCAGAGTCGACATATATCTCCATATTAGTATCGTAGCTCTGGTTATTCTTCATTAAGCGTCAAGATGTTCCTGTCTCGACATGTTCACTCATGTTGCTATCAAAGCCTTATTCATCTCGCGTCAAGATGTTCCTGTCTCGACGTATCTTGTTATTCTTCATCAAGTGTCAAGATGTTCTTGTCTCGACACATCTTCTCGTATTGCTATTAAAGCCTTAATCATCTCACGTCAAGATGTTCCTGTCTCAACGCATCTTTTCATGTTGTCATTGCAACCTTAATTATCTTCCATCAAGGTGCTCTCGTCTTGACTAATCATTCTAAATGTCATATCATGTGTGCAAATATTCTTACGTGGCTCTACACTCCTTACGTGAGCATATTTAAAAATGCACAAAGTCTATTGTATAATATCTTTCATTATCATGCATTTATTTATTATTATTATTATTATTATTATATTCTTATTACTATTATTATTATTTTTTATTACTATTATTTTTATTTCTTAAACTCTATTTATCTATGTAGAAAATTATTTACAAAAATAATAGAAAATAAAATGGCTATGATTTTTATTTGTATTTTTAAAATGTTTATAATAGCCAAAGTAATAGAATTTTATTATTATATTCCATTATGTTGAAACACTATTCATTATGTAGAAATTATTTACAAAATCAAAAGAGGGTTAGCTATATTATTTTTATTATTATTATTTCTTTATTTTTTTTTTTATTTTTTTTTTTAAAATCCATAATAGCTAAGAAGAAATCATTATTAATATTCCATTCTATTTATTATACTATTCATTATATCCATTTTTATTATTTCTATTTATTATCTATAGAAAAGTATAAGATTTTTATTATTAGTTGAAAATAGCCATAAGAGATGAAATTCATTATGTTTTTATTACAACTATTATTTTTATTGCATTTTATTCATCAAAAAGTATTTTATTGTATATTTGTATAGAAATAACAAAAGAAATACAATTCATATTATAAAGCTATATTATCATTCTTTATTATAAAAGAAAATGTATTTTACTATTTATCACCATGGTATTATATTTATATATATTTTGAGCTATTTATTTTTATTATTCTTTTTACAGAAAATATCAATATAATATCTATTATTATTATATTTTTTATTTATCAAAGAATATAGCTAATCTCATCATTTATTATGGTATATTACTATCATCATTATTATTTCATGGAAAATCACTTGAAAAATCACTAAAATATATCTAGTTATTATTTATGATTTTTATTTGTATTTTTGGAATTTTTATAGTATTTAAAATGACAAGTCAAAGCTAGGTCAACTATATCAATATATGTAATGTATTTTGCTTTTAAATTGTTTTATTATGATTATATTTCTAAAACTGGAATATTATTGTATAGAAAAATAGTATGAAAAATAAGAAAATTTTAGAAACAAATTTGAGTCAATTTGGAGTTCAGAACATTTTCAAATCATTTATTTACTATTTAATATTAATATTCTGTTATTAACTTAATAGGCTTTAATTGGAATGGGCCGATTTTATTTTGCTTTTTATTTTCCTACGAATGGGCCTAATGTATAACTGGGCCATACCCCTTTTATTATTATTTTCCTTTTTGTTTCTGTTGGGCTCAATATGTCACTGGGCCGGCCTTTCTATTACTATTATCGTTTTATTGTATTCGTTGGGCCCAATTCTTAATTTCACAGAACAAACCTTTTAACCTTGTTAATTGAACCCAATTCATTATAGGCCTGGACCGGATGCTGTTTTCTTGGGCCACCTTCTAGTTAATAATTTCAATTTAGACCATCAGATTGACATTTAGATTCGTGAAGGTGAGATATGATGTCTCATTTTGATTTCTGACCCGCACTCTCATGCGCTTCGTTAGATTGCCCCACGATTCACGCATATCCTTTAAATCTCGTGCTAATTCATCTCTTCCTTGATCCTTTTCGACAATCTATGAGATTCGTGCGCTTGTGGCTTCTCCGGCGATCTAGGTCTCCGACCAGAGATCAGCCAGCAAAAATAGAGTCGTTTCAATATCGGTAATCTATTAATGGAGGTCAATCACAGATCGAGTACGGTGAAAGGATAGCAAGACCGGTACCATTTTCTTATCTCTGCATCGATTTGGTACCTGATCGCATTAGCTTTAGTAAATCACGATTGAATTCGTGCTAATGCCAAATTTAAGTTCATGATGCTATTGTCACTCGTTAATTCACTAATACTGTCACCCTTTCATCAGAATCTTTGAATTCATATTGCAATTTTACGATAACTCTGATTGATAGTCAGATATCTCCTTTCGTTTTATTTTTACATCCATCTCGGCCTAAAGGCTCGCCAGATTCATCTGGGCCAGTGGCTCACGAGAGATGTTGATAGGGACTTAGCATTAACCTTTGCCTAAAGCGCAACTCAAAGAAATTAACAAAATCAGTAAATGAGAACTGAGATGAAATTAAATGCCTAGAAGAAAATTAATGTCCGAATTCAAAGAAAAAAGGAAAATTAGATGAAAAGACGATCAATTCGAGCCTAAAGGCTCGCCAAATGTTTGTTTGGGCCAGTGGCTCGCTGAATATGATCACTGAATTTCGAATTAGCAAGAGGGAAAGGAAAAGAAGAGCTTTAAGATTAAACAGTAAGAAGAACAAAAGAACCTCCATTATTCTATTGATTTCGAAGATCAAGATCACAAACTGTCTTGCAATGTATTCATATACCTTCCAATTCGCAAGAAACAGGTTGTCCTCTGATAGTATCCAATCGCTACTATAGCACAAAGTTATTCTCTCTTTTCTGGTCACTATCACACTCTCTCATTTTTCAAGAAAAGAAGTAATTGTATCTTCAACCATCGATCCCCCTTCAGTAGAGACCAATGGGGCGTATATATAGGCGCCGTTCAGTGCTGGAATATTCCAGAACAAGCAAGGTGGCCAGCGGTTTGATAAGTGTTCGAAAATTCCAGAACCGACTAGAAATGGGGCTAGCGCTTGAGTCGGTTTTGACTAGTCGTCGGGTTGTTACAATCATCTCTAACCATCCTTAACCGCCTCTAACCGCCTGGTGCGAGTTCGTTGAAGCACCGTTGTATCTTCGGCTAATCGCCCCAATTTTAGGTGTCATAATCCTCCTAATCATCTCTCTTTTTCTTCAAATTAAGCTTAGGTCTTCACTCTCCTCAGTTCAAGGTGCGGGATTTTGTGTTTAATTTGAAGTTCCGGCGAACAATTAAGTGGTTTCGGCTTTGCCCCTTCTTGGCTGTCGTCGGTGAAGAGAACAAGGGGGGAATTCATCGGGTAAGGGAATCCTCCCTGGGTTTTGTCGAAGAGGGGAGAGAGCCGAGAGTATAGGGGAGAGAGGGAGGAGGGGGGCCTACCGGTAAGAGAGAGATTGATATGCGTGTGGCCCACTTGTAAGGATTAATGAGACACATATTTCTTTGCCCCTTTTCTTGAGTTCTAATGGTCTTGGTGCACCATAAACTGTGTCACTGACAAGCCTCGGGCTCACATAAACCAAGTTTCCAATGCTATTCATTTGTTTTCCCTCGAATGAACTCGGTTCAGAATTTAATATAGACCCATAGCTTGACTGACAAGTGGGACCCTTATGCTTAGGCTCATCATTTAATTCACGGGCCATGGGAATCTGGTCAATCCTCTTTGACACCCCAAATGTGCACCAGTTAAGCTTTCATCTCCAAGTTGCACCCTTAAAAGCCCCTTGATCAAATCCTGACCCTTGGATTGATCTAATTTCCTTTCTCCAATTGATTTTAATAGATCCCTTCATCCAAAAATCATGAAATTTTCACCAAAATTCTCTAAAATCATGATGATCATCTCTGTATTTTTATTTTCCATTTTACCCCTGTCTCGCTTATGCTAAAAATTCTATGATCAATAAAACCCTGTTTTATTCTTATAAAATCCCTATTTATCAGTTGTAGCTCAATGTTTCTGCCAATTATCCCTCTCTTGCAGAAACCACCCTAACTAAATACCAATTAGACTTATATTGATATTCATTAGGGTTTGATTTGATCAAATGCTGACTACTTATCAGCAATTAATACAAATCTAGACTTGATCAGGTGGTTGCTCACAGCTTTGGCACCAGGTCAGCCTTGAAAGCAAAAATCACATTTGGAATTTCTCATGACTAGTTGCATCAAAATGCTAGCTTGGCATTGACATCATTTCATGTGGCATAGGGATTATATTATTTCAGCTCCTAGGGTTTGATCTTGGCTTTTTCTCCTGTATTTCTTCCTTCAACCTTTCAGGGGTAAACAAATAGGCATAATTAGGAGTGATTATTTTAATTTTCATTAAATTATGTGTCGTTATGGGGCCAGAAATTTTGAAATACTCAAATAACATGTTCAAATTGCTGTTTCTAATGCATCTTACTTATGTTTGGGGAGAAAAAAGTATCGTAGAATATTCATATCGAAGTGTTGATCGAACAATCTTATAATAGGCATAATTAGAAGTAATTATATTAATTTTCACGAATCTATATGTATTTATGGGGCCGAAAATTTTAAAAAAGTCAAACAACTTGTTTAAACATCTGTTTTTAATGCATGTTACTTATGTTTTGTGCCAAATTAGCGACATATAATATTCATATCAAAATTTTAATAAGGTAATCTTATGATAGGCATAATTAGGAGTAATTATATTAATTTACACGAAATTATATGTAGTTATGCGGCAAAAAATTTGAAAAACTCAATCAACTAGTTTAAACTGATGTTTTTTTAATGCACCTTACTTATGTTTTGTGCAAATTTAGTGTCGTAGAATATTCATATTGAAGTATTAATTGGACAATATTCTAATAGGCACAATTAGGAGTAATTATATTATTTTTTCACGAAATTATGTGTAGTTTTGATGCAAAAAATGTTGAAAGTCTTAAACAACTTGTTTAAAAAAACAGTTTCGAATGCATCTTAGTTATATTTTGGGCAAAATTAGCGTCATAGAATATTCATATCAATGTTTTAATTGCACAACCACATAACAGGCATAATTAGGAGTAATTATATTAATTTTCAAGAAATTATATGTAGGTATGCGCCAATAATTTTCAAAAACTCAAACAACTTGTTTAGATAATTATTTTCAATGCATCTTACTTATGTTTTGTGCAAAATTTGTGTCATACAATGTTCATATCGAAGTATTAATTAGATGATCTTCTAATAGGTATAATTATGAGTAATTAAATTAATTTTCACGAAATTATGTATAGTTCGAGTCAAAAAAATGTTAAAAATCTTAAATAACTTGTTTAAACAAGCGGTTTCTAATATGTCTTACTTATGTTTTATGAACAATTAGTGTCGTAGGACATTCATATCGAAGTGTTAAGTGGATCATCTTATAATAGGCATAATTAGGAGTAATTGTATTAATTTGCATGAAATTATGTGTACTTATGCGGCCAAATGTTTTGAAAAACATAAACAACTTGTTTAAACAAATTGTTTTTAATGCATCCTACTTATGTCTGTGCAAAATTAGTGTCGTAGAATGTTCATATCGAAGTTTTAATTGGCTAATATTTAAATGTGCATAATTATGAGTAATTATATTTATTTTTACAGAATTATATGTAGTTATGAGGCCAAAAATATTGAAAAACTTAACTTTTTAATTATTTGTTTCTAATGCATCTTACTTATGTTTTAAAGAAAAATAGCGTCCTAATTATAATAGGCATAATTAGGAGTAATTATGTTAATTTACACCAAATTATGTGTAGTAGTTGTGCGGGCAATAGTTTTGATAAAGGCAAACAACTTATTTAAAAAGCTAGTTTTAATGCATCTTACTTATGTTATGTCCAATATTAGCGTTATAGAATATTTATATCGAGGTTTTGATTGGATAATTTTATAATAGGCGTAATTAGGAGTAATTGTATTAATTTGCACGAAATTATATATAGTTACGCGACCAAAAATTCTGAAAAATTCAAACAACTTGTTTAAAAAGCGAGTTTTTCATGCATCTTACTTATGTTTTGTGCAAAATTAGTGTTGTAGAATAGTCATATCGATATTTTAATTAAATAATCTTACAACAGGAATATTTAGGAGTAATTATATTAATTTATAAGAAATTATGTGTGGCTATCTTTGCCAAAATTTTTGAAAAACTCAAATTACATATTTAAACATCTCTGTTTTTAATGCATGTTACTTATGTTTTGTGCAAAATTTGTGTCGTAGAATATTCATGTCGATGTTTTTATTAGAAAATCATATAATAGGCATGCTTAGGACTAATTATATTAATTTATAAGAAATTATGTGTAATTATGCGGCCAAAAAAAAAACTCAAACAACTTGTTTAAAAAACCGTTTTTAAAGCCACCAACTTATGTGTTGTGCAAAATTAGAGTGTAGAATGTTCATATTGAAGTGTTAATTAGATAATCATATAATAGGCATAATTAGGAGTGATTATTTTAATTTTCACTAAATTATGTGTCGTTATGGGGCCGAGAAATTTTGAAATACTCAAATAACTTGTTCAAATAGTTGTTTCTAATGCATCTTACTTTATGTTTGGGGAGAAAAAAGTGTCGTAGAATATTCATATCGAAGTGTTGATCGAACAATCTTATAATAGGCATAATTAGAAGTAATTATATTAATTTTCACGAATCTATATGTATTTATGGGGCCGAAAATTTTAAAAAAGTCAAACAACTTGTTTAAACAAAGCAGTTTTTAATGCATGTTACTTATGTTTTGTGCAAAATTAGCGTCATAGAATATTCATATCAAAATTTTAATAAGGTAATCTTATGATAGGCATAATTAGGAGTAATTATATTAATTTACACGAAATTATATGTAGTTATGCGGCAAAAAAATTGAAAAACTCAATCAACTAGTTTAAAGCTGCTTTTTTTTAATGCACCTTACTTATGTTTTGTGTAAATTTAGTGTCGTAGAATATTCATATTGAAGTATTAATTGGACAATATTCTAATAGGCACAATTAGGAGTAATTATATTAATTTTCAAGAAATTATGTGTAGTTTTGATGCAAAAAATGTTGAAAGTCATAAACAACTTGTTTAAAAAAATAGTTTCGAATGCATCTTAGTTATATTTTGTGCAAAATTAGCGTCATAGAATATTCATATCAATGTTTTAATTGCACAACCACATAACAGACATAATTAGGAGTAATTATATTAATTTTCAAGAAATTATATGTAGGTATGCGGCCAATAATTTTCAAAAACTCAAACAACTTGTTTAGATAATTATTTTCAATGCATCTTACTTATGTTTTGTGCAAAATTTGTGTCATACAATGTTCATATCGAAGTATTAATTAGATGATCTTCTAATAGGTATAATTATGAGTAATTAAATTAATTTTCACGAAATTATGTATAGTTCGAGTCAAAAAAATGTTAAAAATCTTAAATAACTTGTTTAAACAAAGCGGTTTCTAATATGTCTTACTTATGTTTTATGAACAATTAGTGTCGTAGGACATTCATATCGAAGTGTTAAGTGGATCATCTTATAATAGGCATAATTAGGAGTAATTGTATTAATTTGCATGAAATTATGTGTACTTATGCGGCCAAATGTTTTGAAAAACATAAACAACTTGTTTAAACAATTTGCTGTTTTTAATGCATCCTACTTATGTCTGTGCAAAATTAGTGTCGTAGAATGTTCATATCGAAGTTTTAATTGGCTAATATTTAAATGTGCATAATTATGAGTAATTATATTTATTTTTACAGAATTATATGTAGTTATGAGGCCAAAAATATTGAAAAACTTAACTTTTTAATTAGCTGTTTCTAATGCATCTTACTTATGTTTTAAGGAAAAATAGCGCCCTAAAATATTCGTTTTGAAGTGTTCATTGAACAATCTTATAATAGGCATAATTAGGAGTAATTATGTTAATTTACACCAAATTATGTGTAGTAGTTGTGCGGGCAATAGTTTTGATAAAGGCAAACAACTTATTTAAACAGCAGTTTTAATGCATCTTACTTATGTTATGTCCAATATTAGCGTTATAGAATATTTATATCGAGGTTTTGATTGGATAGTTTTATAATAGGCGTAATTAGGAGTAATTGTATTAATTTGCACGAAATTATATATAGTTACGCGACCAAAAATTCTGAAAAAATCAAACAACTTGTTTAAACAGAGTTTTTCATGCATCTTACTTATGTTTTGTGCAAAATTAGTGTTGTAGAATAGTCATATCGATATTTTAATTAAAGAATCTTACAACAGGAATATTTAGGAGTAATTATATTAATTTATAAGAAATTATGTGTGGCTATGCTGCCAAAATTTTTGAAAAACTCAAATTACATGTTTAAACATATGTTTTTAATGCATGTTACTTATGTTTTGTGCAAAATTTGTGTCGTAGAATATTCATGTCGATGTTTTTATTAGAAAATCATATAATAGGCATGCTTAGGACTAATTATATTAATTTATAAGAAATTATGTGTAATTATGCGGCCAAAAATTAAAAAAAAACTCAAACAACTTGTTTAAAAAACCATTTTTAAAGCCACCTACTTATGTGTTGTGCAAAATTAGAGTTTGTAGAATGTTCATATTGAAGTGTTAATTAGATAATCATATAATAGGCATAATTAGGAGTGATTATTTTAATTTTCACTAAATTATGTGTCGTTATGGGGCCAGAAATTTTGAAATACTCAAATAACTTGTTCAAATAGTCTGTTTCTAATGCATCTTACTTATGTTTGGGGAGAAAAAAGTGTCGTAGAATATTCATATCGAAGTGTTGATCGAACAATCTTATAATAGGCATAATTAGAAGTAATTATATTAATTTTCACGAATCTATATGTATTTATGGGGCCGAAAATTTTAAAAAAGTCAAACAACTTGTTTAAACAGCAGTTTTTAATGCATGTTACTTATGTTTTGTGCCAAATTAGCGTCATAGAATATTCATATCAAAATTTTAATAAGGTAATCTTATGATAGGCATAATTAGGAGTAATTATATTAATTTACACGAAATTATATGTAGTTATGCGGCAAAAAATTTGAAAAACTCAATCAACTAGTTTAAACTGCTGTTTTTTTAATGCACCTTACTTATGTTTTGTGCAAATTTAGTATCGTAGAATATTCATATTGAAGTATTAATTGGACAATATTCTAATAGGCACAATTAGGAGTAATTATATTAATTTTCAAGAAATTATGTGTAGTTTTGATGCAAAAAATGTTGAAAGTCTTAAACAACTTGTTTAAAAAAACAGTTTCGAATGCATCTTAGTTATATTTTGTGCAAAATTAGCGTCATAGAATATTCATATCAATGTTTTAATTGCACAACCACATAACAGGCATAATTAGGAGTAATTATATTAATTTTCAAGAAATTATATGTAGGTATGCGGCCAATAATTTTCAAAAACTCAAACAACTTGTTTAGATAATTATTTTCAATGCATCTTACTTATGTTTTGTGCAAAATTTGTGTCATACAATGTTCATATCGAAGTATTAATTAGATGATCTTCTAATAGGTATAATTATGAGTAATTAAATTAATTTTCACGAAATTATGTATAGTTCGAGTCAAAAAAATGTTAAAAATCTTAAATAACTTGTTTAAACAGCGGTTTCTAATATGTCTTACTTATGTTTTATGAACAATTAGTGTCGTAGGACATTCATATCGAAGTGTTAAGTGGATCATCTTATAATAGACATAATTAGGAGTAATTGTATTAATTTGCATGAAATTATGTGTACTTATGCGGCCAAATGTTTTGAAAAACATAAACAACTTGTTTAAGCAACATTTTTAATGCATCCTACTTATGTCCTGTGCAAAATTAGTGTCGTAGAATGTTCATATCGAAGTTTTAATTGGCTAATATTTAAATGTGCATAATTATGAGTAATTATATTTATTTTTACAGAATTATATGTAGTTATGAGGCCAAAAATATTGAAAAACTTAACTTTTTAATTAGCTGTTTCTAATGCATCTTACTTGTGTTTTAAGGAAAAATAGCGCCCTAAAATATTCGTTTTGAAGTGTTCATTGAACAATCTTATAATAGGCATAATTAGGAGTAATTATGTTAATTTACACCAAATTATGTGTAGTAGTTGTGCGGGCAATAGTTTTGATAAAGGCAAACAACTTATTTAAACAAGCAGTTTTAATGCATCTTACTTATGTTATGTCCAATATTAGCGTTATAGAATATTTATATCGAGGTTTTGATTGGATAGTTTTATAATAGGCGTAATTAGGAGTAATTGTATTAATTTGCACGAAATTATATATAGTTACGCGACCAAAAATTCTGAAAAAATCAAACAACTTGTTTAAACAGCAGTTTTTCATGCATCTTACTTATGTTTTGTGCAAAATTAGTGTTGTAGAATAGTCATATCGATATTTTAATTAAAGAATCTTACAACAGTAATATTTAGGAGTAATTATATTAATTTATAAGAAATTATGTGTGGCTATGCTGCCAAAATATTTGAAAAACTCAAATTACATGTTTAAACATCTGTTTTTAATGCATGTTACTTATGTTTTGTGCAAAATTTGTGTCGTAGAATATTCATGTCGATGTTTTTATTAGAAAATCATATAATAGGCATGCTTAGGACTAATTATATTAATTTATAAGAAATTATGTGTAATTATGCGGCCAAAAATTAAAAAAAAAACTCAAACAACTTGTTTAAAAAACCATTTTTAAAGCCACCTACTTATGTTTTGTGCAAAATTAGAGCTGTAGAATGTTCATATTGAAGTGTTAATTAGATAATCATATAATAGGCATAATTAGGAGTGATTATTTTAATTTTCATTAAATTATGTGTCGTTATGGGGCCAGAAATTTTGAAATACTCAAATAACATGTTCAAATAGCTGTTTCTAATGCATCTTACTTATGTTTGGGGAGAAAAAAGTATCGTAGAATATTCATATCGAAGTGTTGATCGAACAATCTTATAATAGGCATAATTAGAAGTAATTATATTAATTTTCACGAATCTATATGTATTTATGGGGCCGAAAATTTTAAAAAAGTCAAACAACTTGTTTAAACATCTGTTTTTAATGCATGTTACTTATGTTTTGTGCCAAATTAGCGTCATATAATATTCATATCAAAATTTTAATAAGGTAATCTTATGATAGACATAATTAGGAGTAATTATATTAATTTACACGAAATTATATGTAGTTATGCGGCAAAAAATTTGAAAAACTCAATCAACTAGTTTAAACTGCTGTTTTTTTAATGCACCTTACTTATGTTTTGTGCAAATTTAGTGTCGTAGAATATTCATATTGAAGTATTAATTGGACAATATTCTAATAGGCACAATTAGGAGTAATTATATTATTTTTTCACGAAATTATGTGTAGTTTTGATGCAAAAAATGTTGAAAGTCTTAAACAACTTGTTTAAAAAAACAGTTTCGAATGCATCTTAGTTATATTTTGTGCAAAATTAGCGTCATAGAATATTCATATCAATGTTTTAATTGCACAACCACATAACATGCATAATTAGGAGTAATTATATTAATTTTCAAGAAATTATATGTAGGTATGCGGCCAATAATTTTCAAAAACTCAAACAACTTGTTTAGATAATTATTTTCAATGCATCTTACTTATGTTTTGTGCAAAATTTGTGTCATACAATGTTCATATCGAAGTATTAATTAGATGATCTTCTAATAGGTATAATTATGAGTAATTAAATTAATTTTCACGAAATTATGTATAGTTCTGAGTCAAAAAAATGTTAAAAATCTTAAATAACTTGTTTAAACAGCGGTTTCTAATATGTCTTACTTATGTTTTATGAACAATTAGTGTCGTAGGACATTCATATCGAAGTGTTAAGTGGATCATCTTATAATAGGCATAATTAGGAGTAATTGTATTAATTTGCATGAAATTATGTGTACTTATGCGGCCAAATGTTTTGAAAAACATAAACAACTTGTTTAAACAATTGTTTTTAATGCATCCTACTTATGTCCTGTGCAAAATTAGTGTCGTAGAATGTTCATATCGAAGTTTTAATTGGCTAATATTTAAATGTGCATAATTATGAGTAATTATATTTATTTTTACAGAATTATATGTAGTTATGAGGCCAAAAATATTGAAAAACTTAACTTTTTAATTAGCTGTTTCTAATGCATCTTACTTGTGTTTTAAGGAAAAATAGCGCCCTAAAATATTCGTTTTGAAGTGTTCATTGAACAATCTTATAATAGGCATAATTAGGAGTAATTATGTTAATTTACACCAAATTATGTGTAGTAGTTGTGCGGGCAATAGTTTTGATAAAGGCAAACAACTTATTTAAACAAAGCAGTTTTAATGCATCTTACTTATGTTATGTCCAATATTAGCGTTATAGAATATTTATATCGAGGTTTTGATTGGATAGTTTTATAATAGGCGTAATTAGGAGTAATTGTATTAATTTGCACGAAATTATATATAGTTACGCGACCAAAAATTCTGAAAAAATCAAACAACTTGTTTAAACAGCAGTTTTTCATGCATCTTACTTATGTTTTGTGCAAAATTAGTGTTGTAGAATAGTCATATCGATATTTTAATTAAAGAATCTTACAACAGGAATATTTAGGAGTAATTATATTAATTTATAAGAAATTATGTGTGGCTATGCTGCCAAAATTTTTGAAAAACTCAAATTACATGTTTAAACATATGTTTTTAATGCATGTTACTTATGTTTTGTGCAAAATTTGTGTCGTAGAATATTCATGTCGATGTTTTTATTAGAAAATCATATAATAGGCATGCTTAGGACTAATTATATTAATTTATAAGAAATTATGTGTAATTATGCGGCCAAAAATTAAAAAAAAAACTCAAACAACTTGTTTAAAAAACCATTTTTAAAGCCACCTACTTATGTGTTGTGCAAAATTAGAGCTGTAGAATGTTCATATTGAAGTGTTAATTAGATAATCATATAATAGGCATAATTAGGAGTGATTATTTTAATTTTCACTAAATTATGTGTCGTTATGGGGCCAGAAATTTTGAAATACTCAAATAACTTGTTCAAATAGCTGTTTCTAATGCATCTTACTTATGTTTGGGGAGAAAAAAGTGTCGTAGAATATTCATATCGAAGTGTTGATCGAACAATCTTATAATAGGCATAATTAGAAGTAATTATATTAATTTTCACGAATCTATATGTATTTATGGGGCCGAAAATTTTAAAAAAGTCAAACAACTTGTTTAAACAGCAGTTTTTAATGCATGTTACTTATGTTTTGTGCCAAATTAGCGTCATAGAATATTCATATCAAAATTTTAATAAGGTAATCTTATGATAGGCATAATTAGGAGTAATTATATTAATTTACACGAAATTATATGTAGTTATGCGGCAAAAAATTTGAAAAACTCAATCAACTAGTTTAAACTGCTGTTTTTTTAATGCACCTTACTTATGTTTTGTGCAAATTTAGTATCGTAGAATATTCATATTGAAGTATTAATTGGACAATATTCTAATAGGCACAATTAGGAGTAATTATATTAATTTTCAAGAAATTATGTGTAGTTTTGATGCAAAAAATGTTGAAAGTCTTAAACAACTTGTTTAAAAAAACAGTTTCGAATGCATCTTAGTTATATTTTGTGCAAAATTAGCGTCATAGAATATTCATATCAATGTTTTAATTGCACAACCACATAACAGGCATAATTAGGAGTAATTATATTAATTTTCAAGAAATTATATGTAGGTATGCGGCCAATAATTTTCAAAAACTCAAACAACTTGTTTAGATAATTATTTTCAATGCATCTTACTTATGTTTTGTGCAAAATTTGTGTCATACAATGTTCATATCGAAGTATTAATTAGATGATCTTCTAATAGGTATAATTATGAGTAATTAAATTAATTTTCACGAAATTATGTATAGTTCTGAGTCAAAAAAATGTTAAAAATCTTAAATAACTTGTTTAAACAGCGGTTTCTAATATGTCTTACTTATGTTTTATGAACAATTAGTGTCGTAGGACATTCATATCGAAGTGTTAAGTGGATCATCTTATAATAGACATAATTAGGAGTAATTGTATTAATTTGCATGAAATTATGTGTACTTATGCGGCCAAATGTTTTGAAAAACATAAACAACTTGTTTAAACAGCTGTTTTTAATGCATCCTACTTATGTCCTGTGCAAAATTAGTGTCGTAGAATGTTCATATCGAAGTTTTAATTGGCTAATATTTAAATGTGCATAATTATGAGTAATTATATTTATTTTTACAGAATTATATGTAGTTATGAGGCCAAAAATATTGAAAAACTTAACTTTTTAATTAGCTGTTTCTAATGCATCTTACTTGTGTTTTAAGGAAAAATAGCGCCCTAAAATATTCGTTTTGAAGTGTTCATTGAACAATCTTATAATAGGCATAATTAGGAGTAATTATGTTAATTTACACCAAATTATGTGTAGTAGTTGTGCGGGCAATAGTTTTGATAAAGGCAAACAACTTATTTAAACAGCAGTTTTAATGCATCTTACTTATGTTATGTCCAATATTAGCGTTATAGAATATTTATATCGAGGTTTTGATTGGATAGTTTTATAATAGGCGTAATTAGGAGTAATTGTATTAATTTGCACGAAATTATATATAGTTACGCGACCAAAAATTCTGAAAAAATCAAACAACTTGTTTAAACAGCAGTTTTTCATGCATCTTACTTATGTTTTGTGCAAAATTAGTGTTGTAGAATAGTCATATCGATATTTTAATTAAAGAATCTTACAACAGTAATATTTAGGAGTAATTATATTAATTTATAAGAAATTATGTGTGGCTATGCTGCCAAAATATTTGAAAAACTCAAATTACATGTTTAAACATCTGTTTTTAATGCATGTTACTTATGTTTTGTGCAAAATTTGTGTCGTAGAATATTCATGTCGATGTTTTTATTAGAAAATCATATAATAGGCATGCTTAGGACTAATTATATTAATTTATAAGAAATTATGTGTAATTATGCGGCCAAAAATTAAAAAAAAAAAAACTCAAACAACTTGTTTAAAAAACCATTTTTAAAGCCACCTACTTATGTTTTGTGCAAAATTAGAGCTGTAGAATGTTCATATTGAAGTGTTAATTAGATAATCATATAATAGGCATAATTAGGAGTGATTATTTTAATTTTCATTAAATTATGTGTCGTTATGGGGCCAGAAATTTTGAAATACTCAAATAACATGTTCAAATAGCTGTTTCTAATGCATCTTACTTATGTTTGGGGAGAAAAAAGTATCGTAGAATATTCATATCGAAGTGTTGATCGAACAATCTTATAATAGGCATAATTAGAAGTAATTATATTAATTTTCACGAATCTATATGTATTTATGGGGCCGAAAATTTTAAAAAAGTCAAACAACTTGTTTAAACATCTGTTTTTAATGCATGTTACTTATGTTTTGTGCCAAATTAGCGTCATATAATATTCATATCAAAATTTTAATAAGGTAATCTTATGATAGACATAATTAGGAGTAATTATATTAATTTACACGAAATTATATGTAGTTATGCGGCAAAAAATTTGAAAAACTCAATCAACTAGTTTAAACTGCTGTTTTTTTAATGCACCTTACTTATGTTTTGTGCAAATTTAGTGTCGTAGAATATTCATATTGAAGTATTAATTGGACAATATTCTAATAGGCACAATTAGGAGTAATTATATTATTTTTTCACGAAATTATGTGTAGTTTTGATGCAAAAAATGTTGAAAGTCTTAAACAACTTGTTTAAAAAAACAGTTTCGAATGCATCTTAGTTATATTTTGTGCAAAATTAGCGTCATAGAATATTCATATCAATGTTTTAATTGCACAACCACATAACAGGCATAATTAGGAGTAATTATATTAATTTTCAAGAAATTATATGTAGGTATGCGGCCAATAATTTTCAAAAACTCAAACAACTTGTTTAGATAATTATTTTCAATGCATCTTACTTATGTTTTGTGCAAAATTTGTGTCATACAATGTTCATATCGAAGTATTAATTAGATGATCTTCTAATAGGTATAATTATGAGTAATTAAATTAATTTTCACGAAATTATGTATAGTTCTGAGTCAAAAAAATGTTAAAAATCTTAAATAACTTGTTTAAACAGCGGTTTCTAATATGTCTTACTTATGTTTTATGAACAATTAGTGTCGTAGGACATTCATATCGAAGTGTTAAGTGGATCATCTTATAATAGGCATAATTAGGAGTAATTGTATTAATTTGCATGAAATTATGTGTACTTATGCGGCCAAATGTTTTGAAAAACATAAACAACTTGTTTAAATAGCTGTTTTTAATGCATCCTACTTATGTCCTGTGCAAAATTAGTGTCGTAGAATGTTCATATCGAAGTTTTAATTGGCTAATATTTAAATGTGCATAATTATGAGTAATTATATTTATTTTTACAGAATTATATGTAGTTATGAGGCCAAAAATATTGAAAAACTTAACTTTTTAATTAGCTGTTTCTAATGCATCTTACTTATGTTTTAAGGAAAAATAGCGCCCTAATTATAATAGGCATAATTAGGAGTAATTATGTTAATTTACACCAAATTATGTGTAGTAGTTGTGCGGGCAATAGTTTTGATAAAGGCAAACAACTTATTTAAACAAGCAGTTTTAATGCATCTTACTTATGTTATGTCCAATATTAGCGTTATAGAATATTTATATCGAGGTTTTGATTGGATAAATTTATAATAGGCGTAATTAGGAGTAATTGTATTAATTTGCACGAAATTATATATAGTTACGCGACCAAAAATTCTGAAAAATTCAAACAACTTGTTTAAACAGCAGTTTTTCATGCATCTTACTTATGTTTTGTGCAAAATTAGTGTTGTAGAATAGTCATATCGATATTTTAATTAAATAATCTTACAACAGGAATATTTAGGAGTAATTATATTAATTTATAAGAAATTATGTGTGGCTATGCTGCCAAAATTTTTGAAAAACTCAAATTACATGTTTAAACATCTGTTTTTAATGCATGTTACTTATGTTTTGTGCAAAATTTGTGTCGTAGAATATTCATGTCGATGTTTTTATTAGAAAATCATATAATAGGCATGCTTAGGACTAATTATATTAATTTATAAGAAATTATGTGTAATTATGCGGCCAAAAAAAAAAACTCAAACAACTTGTTTAAAAAACCGTTTTTAAAGCCACCAACTTATGTGTTGTGCAAAATTAGAGCTGTAGAATGTTCATATTGAAGTGTTAATTAGATAATCATATAATAGGCATAATTAGGAGTGATTATTTTAATTTTCACTAAATTATGTGTCGTTATGGGGCCAGAAATTTTGAAATACTCAAATAACTTGTTCAAATAGCTGTTTCTAATGCATCTTACTTTATGTTTGGGGAGAAAAAAGTATCGTAGAATATTCATGTCGAAGTGTTGATCGAACAATCTTATAATAGGCATAATTAGAAGTAATTATATTAATTTTCACGAATCTATATGTATTTATGGGGCCGAAAATTTTAAAAAAGTCAAACAACTTGTTTAAACAGCAGTTTTTAATGCATGTTACTTATGTTTTGTGCAAAATTAGCGTCATAGAATATTCATATCAAAATTTTAATAAGGTAATCTTATGATAGGCATAATTAGGAGTAATTATATTAATTTACACGAAATTATATGTAGTTATGCGGCAAAAAAATTGAAAAACTCAATCAACTAGTTTAAACTGCTGTTTTTTTAATGCACCTTACTTATGTTTTGTGCAAATTTAGTGTCGTAGAATATTCATATTGAAGTATTAATTGGACAATATTCTAATAGGCACAATTAGGAGTAATTATATTAATTTTCAAGAAATTATGTGTAGTTTTGATGCAAAAAATGTTGAAAGTCATAAACAACTTGTTTAAAAAATTAGTTTCGAATGCATCTTAGTTATATTTTGTGCAAAATTAGCGTCATAGAATATTCATATCAATGTTTTAATTGCACAACCACATAACAGACATAATTAGGAGTAATTATATTAATTTTCAAGAAATTATATGTAGGTATGCGGCCAATAATTTTCAAAAACTCAAACAACTTGTTTAGATAATTATTTTCAATGCATCTTACTTATGTTTTGTGCAAAATTTGTGTCATACAATGTTCATATCGAAGTATTAATTAGATGATCTTCTAATAGGTATAATTATGAGTAATTAAATTAATTTTCACGAAATTATGTATAGTTCTGAGTCAAAAAAATGTTAAAAATCTTAAATAACTTGTTTAAACAGCGGTTTCTAATATGTCTTACTTATGTTTTATGAACAATTAGTGTCGTAGGACATTCATATCGAAGTGTTAAGTGGATCATCTTATAATAGGCATAATTAGGAGTAATTGTATTAATTTGCATGAAATTATGTGTACTTATGCGGCCAAATGTTTTGAAAAACATAAACAACTTGTTTAAACAGCTGTTTTTAATGCATCCTACTTATGTCCTGTGCAAAATTAGTGTCGTAGAATGTTCATATCGAAGTTTTAATTGGCTAATATTTAAATGTGCATAATTATGAGTAATTATATTTATTTTTACAGAATTATATGTAGTTATGAGGCCAAAAATATTGAAAAACTTAACTTTTTAATTAGCTGTTTCTAATGCATCTTACTTGTGTTTTAAGGAAAAATAGCGCCCTAAAATATTCGTTTTGAAGTGTTCATTGAACAATCTTATAATAGGCATAATTAGGAGTAATTATGTTAATTTACACCAAATTATGTGTAGTAGTTGTGCGGGCAATAGTTTTGATAAAGGCAAACAACTTATTTAAACAGCAGTTTTAATGCATCTTACTTATGTTATGTCCAATATTAGCGTTATAGAATATTTATATCGAGGTTTTGATTGGATAGTTTTATAATAGGCGTAATTAGGAGTAATTGTATTAATTTGCACGAAATTATATATAGTTACGCGACCAAAAATTCTGAAAAAATCAAACAACTTGTTTAAACAGCAGTTTTTCATGCATCTTACTTATGTTTTGTGCAAAATTAGTGTTGTAGAATAGTCATATCGATATTTTAATTAAAGAATCTTACAACAGTAATATTTAGGAGTAATTATATTAATTTATAAGAAATTATGTGTGGCTATGCTGCCAAAATATTTGAAAAACTCAAATTACATGTTTAAACATCTGTTTTTAATGCATGTTACTTATGTTTTGTGCAAAATTTGTGTCGTAGAATATTCATGTCGATGTTTTTATTAGAAAATCATATAATAGGCATGCTTAGGACTAATTATATTAATTTATAAGAAATTATGTGTAATTATGTGGCCAAAAATTAAAAAAAAAAAACTCAAACAACTTGTTTAAAAAACCATTTTTAAAGCCACCTACTTATGTTTTGTGCAAAATTAGAGCTGTAGAATGTTCATATTGAAGTGTTAATTAGATAATCATATAATAGGCATAATTAGGAGTGATTATTTTAATTTTCATTAAATTATGTGTCGTTATGGGGCCAGAAATTTTGAAATACTCAAATAACATGTTCAAATAGCTGTTTCTAATGCATCTTACTTATGTTTGGGGAGAAAAAGTATCGTAGAATATTCATATCGAAGTGTTGATCGAACAATCTTATAATAGGCATAATTAGAAGTAATTATATTAATTTTCACGAATCTATATGTATTTATGGGGCGAAAATTTTAAAAAAGTCAAACAACTTGTTTAAACATCTGTTTTTAATGCATGTTACTTATGTTTTGTGCCAAATTAGCGTCATATAATATTCATATCAAAATTTTAATAAGGTAATCTTATGATAGACATAATTAGGAGTAATTATATTAATTTACACGAAATTATATGTAGTTATGCGGCAAAAAATTTGAAAAACTCAATCAACTAGTTTAAACTGCTGTTTTTTTAATGCACCTTACTTATGTTTTGTGCAAATTTAGTGTCGTAGAATATTCATATTGAAGTATTAATTGGACAATATTCTAATAGGCACAATTAGGAGTAATTATATTATTTTTTCACGAAATTATGTGTAGTTTTGATGCAAAAAATGTTGAAAGTCTTAAACAACTTGTTTAAAAAAACAGTTTCGAATGCATCTTAGTTATATTTTGTGCAAAATTAGCGTCATAGAATATTCATATCAATGTTTTAATTGCACAACCACATAACAGGCATAATTAGGAGTAATTATATTAATTTTCAAGAAATTATATGTAGGTATGCGGCCAATAATTTTCAAAAACTCAAACAACTTGTTTAGATAATTATTTTCAATGCATCTTACTTATGTTTTGTGCAAAATTTGTGTCATACAATGTTCATATCGAAGTATTAATTAGATGATCTTCTAATAGGTATAATTATGAGTAATTAAATTAATTTTCACGAAATTATGTATAGTTCTGAGTCAAAAAAATGTTAAAAATCTTAAATAACTTGTTTAAACAGCGGTTTCTAATATGTCTTACTTATGTTTTATGAACAATTAGTGTCGTAGGACATTCATATCGAAGTGTTAAGTGGATCATCTTATAATAGGCATAATTAGGAGTAATTGTATTAATTTGCATGAAATTATGTGTACTTATGCGGCCAAATGTTTTGAAAAACATAAACAACTTGTTTAAACAGCTGTTTTTAATGCATCCTACTTATGTCCTGTGCAAAATTAGTGTCGTAGAATGTTCATATCGAAGTTTTAATTGGCTAATATTTAAATGTGCATAATTATGAGTAATTATATTTATTTTTACAGAATTATATGTAGTTATGAGGCCAAAAATATTGAAAAACTTAACTTTTTAATTAGCTGTTTCTAATGCATCTTACTTGTGTTTTAAGGAAAAATAGCGCCTAAAATATTCGTTTTGAAGTGTTCATTGAACAATCTTATAATAGGCATAATTAGGAGTAATTATGTTAATTTACACCAAATTATGTGTAGTAGTTGTGCGGGCAATAGTTTTGATAAAGGCAAACAACTTATTTAAACAGCAGTTTTAATGCATCTTACTTATGTTATGTCCAATATTAGCGTTATAGAATATTTATATCGAGGTTTTGATTGGATAGTTTTATAATAGGCATAATTAGGAGTAATTGTATTAATTTGCACGAAATTATATATAGTTACGCGACCAAAAATTCTGAAAAAATCAAACAACTTGTTTAAACAGCAGTTTTTCATGCATCTTACTTATGTTTTGTGCAAAATTAGTGTTGTAGAATAGTCATATCGATATTTTAATTAAAGAATCTTACAACAGTAATATTTAGGAGTAATTATATTAATTTATAAGAAATTATGTGTGGCTATGCTGCCAAAATATTTGAAAAACTCAAATTACATGTTTAAACATCTGTTTTTAATGCATGTTACTTATGTTTTGTGCAAAATTTGTGTCGTAGAATATTCATGTCGATGTTTTTATTAGAAAATCATATAATAGGCATGCTTAGGACTAATTATATTAATTTATAAGAAATTATGTGTAATTATGCGGCCAAAAATTAAAAAAAAAAACTCAAACAACTTGTTTAAAAAACCATTTTTAAAGCCACCTACTTATGTTTTGTGCAAAATTAGAGCTGTAGAATGTTCATATTGAAGTGTTAATTAGATAATCATATAATAGGCATAATTAGGAGTGATTATTTTAATTTTCATTAAATTATGTGTCGTTATGGGGCCAGAAATTTTGAAATACTCAAATAACATGTTCAAATAGCTGTTTCTAATGCATCTTACTTATGTTTGGGGAGAAAAAAGTATCGTAGAATATTCATATCGAAGTGTTGATCGAACAATCTTATAATAGGCATAATTAGAAGTAATTATATTAATTTTCACGAATCTATATGTATTTATGGGGCCGAAAATTTTAAAAAAGTCAAACAACTTGTTTAAACATCTGTTTTTAATGCATGTTACTTATGTTTTGTGCCAAATTAGCGTCATATAATATTCATATCAAAATTTTAATAAGGTAATCTTATGATAGACATAATTAGGAGTAATTATATTAATTTACACGAAATTATATGTAGTTATGCGGCAAAAAATTTGAAAAACTCAATCAACTAGTTTAAACTGCTGTTTTTTTAATGCACCTTACTTATGTTTTGTGCAAATTTAGTGTCGTAGAATATTCATATTGAAGTATTAATTGGACAATATTCTAATAGGCACAATTAGGAGTAATTATATTATTTTTTCACGAAATTATGTGTAGTTTTGATGCAAAAAATGTTGAAAGTCTTAAACAACTTGTTTAAAAAACAGTTTCGAATGCATCTTAGTTATATTTTGTGCAAAATTAGCGTCATAGAATATTCATATCAATGTTTTAATTGCACAACCACATAACAGGCATAATTAGGAGTAATTATATTAATTTTCAAGAAATTATATGTAGGTATGCGGCCAATAATTTTCAAAAACTCAAACAACTTGTTTAGATAATTATTTTCAATGCATCTTACTTATGTTTTGTGCAAAATTTGTGTCATACAATGTTCATATCGAAGTATTAATTAGATGATCTTCTAATAGGTATAATTATGAGTAATTAAATTAATTTTCACGAAATTATGTATAGTTCTGAGTCAAAAAAATGTTAAAAATCTTAAATAACTTGTTTAAACAGCGGTTTCTAATATGTCTTACTTATGTTTTATGAACAATTAGTGTCGTAGGACATTCATATCGAAGTGTTAAGTGGATCATCTTATAATAGGCATAATTAGGAGTAATTGTATTAATTTGCATGAAATTATGTGTACTTATGCGGCCAAATGTTTTGAAAAACATAAACAACTTGTTTAAACAGCTGTTTTTAATGCATCCTACTTATGTCCTGTGCAAAATTAGTGTCGTAGAATGTTCATATCGAAGTTTTAATTGGCTAATATTTAAATGTGCATAATTATGAGTAATTATATTTATTTTTACAGAATTATATGTAGTTATGAGGCCAAAAATATTGAAAAACTTAACTTTTTAATTAGCTGTTTCTAATGCATCTTACTTGTGTTTTAAGGAAAAATAGCGCCCTAAAATATTCGTTTTGAAGTGTTCATTGAACAATCTTATAATAGGCATAATTAGGAGTAATTATGTTAATTTACACCAAATTATGTGTAGTAGTTGTGCGGGCAATAGTTTTGATAAAGGCAAACAACTTATTTAAACAGCAGTTTTAATGCATCTTACTTATGTTATGTCCAATATTAGCGTTATAGAATATTTATATCGAGGTTTTGATTGGATAGTTTTATAATAGGCGTAATTAGGAGTAATTGTATTAATTTGCACGAAATTATATATAGTTACGCGACCAAAAATTCTGAAAAAATCAAACAACTTGTTTAAACAGCAGTTTTTCATGCATCTTACTTATGTTTTGTGCAAAATTAGTGTTGTAGAATAGTCATATCGATATTTTAATTAAAGAATCTTACAACAGTAATATTTAGGAGTAATTATATTAATTTATAAGAAATTATGTGTGGCTATGCTGCCAAAATTTTTGAAAAACTCAAATTACATGTTTAAACATCTGTTTTTAATGCATGTTACTTATGTTTTGTGCAAAATTTGTGTCGTAGAATATTCATGTCGATGTTTTTATTAGAAAATCATATAATAGGCATGCTTAGGACTAATTATATTAATTTATAAGAAATTATGTGTAATTATGCGGCCAAAAATTAAAAAAAAAACTCAAACAACTTGTTTAAAAAACCATTTTTAAAGCCACCTACTTATGTTTTGTGCAAAATTAGAGCTGTAGAATGTTCATATTGAAGTGTTAATTAGATAATCATATAATAGGCATAATTAGGAGTGATTATTTTAATTTTCATTAAATTATGTGTCGTTATGGGGCCAGAAATTTTGAAATACTCAAATAACATGTTCAAATAGCTGTTTCTAATGCATCTTACTTATGTTTGGGGAGAAAAAAGTATCGTAGAATATTCATATCGAAGTGTTGATCGAACAATCTTATAATAGGCATAATTAGAAGTAATTATATTAATTTTCACGAATCTATATGTATTTATGGGGCGAAAATTTTAAAAAAGTCAAACAACTTGTTTAAACATCTGTTTTTAATGCATGTTACTTATGTTTTGTGCCAAATTAGCGTCATATAATATTCATATCAAAATTTTAATAAGGTAATCTTATGATAGACATAATTAGGAGTAATTATATTAATTTACACGAAATTATATGTAGTTATGCGGCAAAAAATTTGAAAAACTCAATCAACTAGTTTAAACTGCTGTTTTTTTAATGCACCTTACTTATGTTTTGTGCAAATTTAGTGTCGTAGAATATTCATATTGAAGTATTAATTGGACAATATTCTAATAGGCACAATTAGGAGTAATTATATTATTTTTTCACGAAATTATGTGTAGTTTTGATGCAAAAAATGTTGAAAGTCTTAAACAACTTGTTTAAAAAAACAGTTTCGAATGCATCTTAGTTATATTTTGTGCAAAATTAGCGTCATAGAATATTCATATCAATGTTTTAATTGCACAACCACATAACAGGCATAATTAGGAGTAATTATATTAATTTTCAAGAAATTATATGTAGGTATGCGGCCAATAATTTTCAAAAACTCAAACAACTTGTTTAGATAATTATTTTCAATGCATCTTACTTATGTTTTGTGCAAAATTTGTGTCATACAATGTTCATATCGAAGTATTAATTAGATGATCTTCTAATAGGTATAATTATGAGTAATTAAATTAATTTTCACGAAATTATGTATAGTTCTGAGTCAAAAAAATGTTAAAAATCTTAAATAACTTGTTTAAACAGCGGTTTCTAATATGTCTTACTTATGTTTTATGAACAATTAGTGTCGTAGGACATTCATATCGAAGTGTTAAGTGGATCATCTTATAATAGGCATAATTAGGAGTAATTGTATTAATTTGCATGAAATTATGTGTACTTATGCGGCCAAATGTTTTGAAAAACATAAACAACTTGTTTAAACAGCTGTTTTTAATGCATCCTACTTATGTCCTGTGCAAAATTAGTGTCGTAGAATGTTCATATCGAAGTTTTAATTGGCTAATATTTAAATGTGCATAATTATGAGTAATTATATTTATTTTTACAGAATTATATGTAGTTATGAGGCCAAAAATATTGAAAAACTTAACTTTTTAATTAGCTGTTTCTAATGCATCTTACTTGTGTTTTAAGGAAAAATAGCGCCCTAAAATATTCGTTTTGAAGTGTTCATTGAACAATCTTATAATAGGTATAATTAGGAGTAATTATGTTAATTTACACCAAATTATGTGTAGTAGTTGTGCGGGCAATAGTTTTGATAAAGGCAAACAACTTATTTAAACAGCAGTTTTAATGCATCTTACTTATGTTATGTCCAATATTAGCGTTATAGAATATTTATATCGAGGTTTTGATTGGATAGTTTTATAATAGGCGTAATTAGGAGTAATTGTATTAATTTGCACGAAATTATATATAGTTACGCGACCAAAAATTCTGAAAAAATCAAACAACTTGTTTAAACAGCAGTTTTTCATGCATCTTACTTATGTTTTGTGCAAAATTAGTGTTGTAGAATAGTCATATCGATATTTTAATTAAAGAATCTTACAACAGTAATATTTAGGAGTAATTATATTAATTTATAAGAAATTATGTGTGGCTATGCTGCCAAAATATTTGAAAAACTCAAATTACATGTTTAAACATCTGTTTTTAATGCATGTTACTTATGTTTTGTGCAAAATTTGTGTCGTAGAATATTCATGTCGATGTTTTTATTAGAAAATCATATAATAGGCATGCTTAGGACTAATTATATTAATTTATAAGAAATTATGTGTAATTATGTGGCCAAAAATTAAAAAAAAAAAACTCAAACAACTTGTTTAAAAAACCATTTTTAAAGCCACCTACTTATGTTTTGTGCAAAATTAGAGCTGTAGAATGTTCATATTGAAGTGTTAATTAGATAATCATATAATAGGCATAATTAGGAGTGATTATTTTAATTTTCATTAAATTATGTGTCGTTATGGGGCCAGAAATTTTGAAATACTCAAATAACATGTTCAAATAGCTGTTTCTAATGCATCTTACTTATGTTTGGGGAGAAAAAAGTATCGTAGAATATTCATATCGAAGTGTTGATCGAACAATCTTATAATAGGCATAATTAGAAGTAATTATATTAATTTTCACGAATCTATATGTATTTATGGGGCCGAAAATTTTAAAAAAGTCAAACAACTTGTTTAAACATCTGTTTTTAATGCATGTTACTTATGTTTTGTGCCAAATTAGCGTCATATAATATTCATATCAAAATTTTAATAAGGTAATCTTATGATAGACATAATTAGGAGTAATTATATTAATTTACACGAAATTATATGTAGTTATGCGGCAAAAAATTTGAAAAACTCAATCAACTAGTTTAAACTGCTTTTTTTAATGCACCTTACTTATGTTTTGTGCAAATTTAGTGTCGTAGAATATTCATATTGAAGTATTAATTGGACAATATTCTAATAGGCACAATTAGGAGTAATTATATTATTTTTTCACGAAATTATGTGTAGTTTTGATGCAAAAAATGTTGAAAGTCTTAAACAACTTGTTTAAAAAAACAGTTTCGAATGCATCTTAGTTATATTTTGTGCAAAATTAGCGTCATAGAATATTCATATCAATGTTTTAATTGCACAACCACATAACAGGCATAATTAGGAGTAATTATATTAATTTTCAAGAAATTATATGTAGGTATGCGGCCAATAATTTTCAAAAACTCAAACAACTTGTTTAGATAATTATTTTCAATGCATCTTACTTATGTTTTGTGCAAAATTTGTGTCATACAATGTTCATATCGAAGTATTAATTAGATGATCTTCTAATAGGTATAATTATGAGTAATTAAATTAATTTTCACGAAATTATGTATAGTTCTGAGTCAAAAAAATGTTAAAAATCTTAAATAACTTGTTTAAACAGCGGTTTCTAATATGTCTTACTTATGTTTTATGAACAATTAGTGTCGTAGGACATTCATATCGAAGTGTTAAGTGGATCATCTTATAATAGGCATAATTAGGAGTAATTGTATTAATTTGCATGAAATTATGTGTACTTATGCGGCCAAATGTTTTGAAAAACATAAACAACTTGTTTAAACAGCTGTTTTTAATGCATCCTACTTATGTCCTGTGCAAAATTAGTGTCGTAGAATGTTCATATCGAAGTTTTAATTGGCTAATATTTAAATGTGCATAATTATGAGTAATTATATTTATTTTTACAGAATTATATGTAGTTATGAGGCCAAAAATATTGAAAAACATAACTTTTTAATTAGCTGTTTCTAATGCATCTTACTTATGTTTTAAGGAAAAATAGCGCCCTAATTATAATAGGCATAATTAGGAGTAATTATGTTAATTTACACCAAATTATGTGTAGTAGTTGTGCGGGCAATAGTTTTGATAAAGGCAAACAACTTATTTAAACAGCAGTTTTAATGCATCTTACTTATGTTATGTCCAATATTAGCGTTATAGAATATTTATATCGAGGTTTTGATTGGATAAATTTATAATAGGCGTAATTAGGAGTAATTGTATTAATTTGCACGAAATTATATATAGTTACGCGACCAAAAATTCTGAAAAATTCAAACAACTTGTTTAAACAGCAGTTTTTCATGCATCTTACTTATGTTTTGTGCAAAATTAGTGTTGTAGAATAGTCATATCGATATTTTAATTAAATAATCTTACAACAGGAATATTTAGGAGTAATTATATTAATTTATAAGAAATTATGTGTGGCTATGCTGCCAAAATTTTTGAAAAACTCAAATTACATGTTTAAACATCTGTTTTTAATGCATGTTACTTATGTTTTGTGCAAAATTTGTGTCGTAGAATATTCATGTCGATGTTTTTATTAGAAAATCATATAATAGGCATGCTTAGGACTAATTATATTAATTTATAAGAAATTATGTGTAATTATGCGGCCAAAAAAAAAACTCAAACAACTTGTTTAAAAAACCGTTTTTAAAGCCACCAACTTATGTGTTGTGCAAAATTAGAGCTGTAGAATGTTCATATTGAAGTGTTAATTAGATAATCATATAATAGGCATAATTAGGAGTGATTATTTTAATTTTCACTAAATTATGTGTCGTTATGGGGCCAGAAATTTTGAAATACTCAAATAACTTGTTCAAATAGCTGTTTCTAATGCATCTTACTTTATGTTTGGGGAGAAAAAAGTGTCGTAGAATATTCATATCGAAGTGTTGATCGAACAATCTTATAATAGGCATAATTAGAAGTAATTATATTAATTTTCACGAATCTATATGTATTAATGGGGCCGAAAATTTTAAAAAAGTCAAACAACTTGTTTAAACAGCAGTTTTTAATGCATGTTACTTATGTTTTGTGCAAAATTAGCGTCATAGAATATTCATATCAAAATTTTAATAAGGTAATCTTATGATAGGCATAATTAGGAGTAATTATATTAATTTACACGAAATTATATGTAGTTATGCGGCAAAAAAATTGAAAAACTCAATCAACTAGTTTAAACTGCTGTTTTTTTAATGCACCTTACTTATGTTTTGTGCAAATTTAGTGTCGTAGAATATTCATATTGAAGTATTAATTGGACAATATTCTAATAGGCACAATTAGGAGTAATTATATTAATTTTCAAGAAATTATGTGTAGTTTTGATGCAAAAAATGTTGAAAGTCATAAACAACTTGTTTAAAAAAATAGTTTCGAATGCATCTTAGTTATATTTTGTGCAAAATTAGCGTCATAGAATATTCATATCAATGTTTTAATTGCACAACCACATAACAGACATAATTAGGAGTAATTATATTAATTTTCAAGAAATTATATGTAGGTATGCGGCCAATAATTTTCAAAAACTCAAACAACTTGTTTAGATAATTATTTTCAATGCATCTTACTTATGTTTTGTGCAAAATTTGTGTCATACAATGTTCATATCGAAGTATTAATTAGATGATCTTCTAATAGGTATAATTATGAGTAATTAAATTAATTTTCACGAAATTATGTATAGTTCTGAGTCAAAAAAATGTTAAAAATCTTAAATAACTTGTTTAAACAGCGGTTTCTAATATGTCTTACTTATGTTTTATGAACAATTAGTGTCGTAGGACATTCATATCGAAGTGTTAAGTGGATCATCTTATAATAGGCATAATTAGGAGTAATTGTATTAATTTGCATGAAATTATGTGTACTTATGCGGCCAAATATTTTGAAAAACATAAACAACTTGTTTAAACAGCTGTTTTTAATGCATCCTACTTATGTCCTGTGCAAAATTAGTGTCGTAGAATGTTCATATCGAAGTTTTAATTGGCTAATATTTAAATGTGCATAATTATGAGTAATTATATTTATTTTTACAGAATTATATGTAGTTATGAGGCCAAAAATATTGAAAAACTTAACTTTTTAATTAGCTGTTTCTAATGGATCTTACTTATGTTTTAAGGAAAAATAGCGCCCTAAAATATTCGTTTTGAAGTGTTCATTGAACAATCTTATAATAGGCATAATTAGGAGTAATTATGTTAATTTACACCAAATTATGTGTAGTAGTTGTGCGGGCAATAGTTTTGATAAAGGCAAACAACTTATTTAAACAGCAGTTTTAATGCATCTTACTTATGTTATGTCCAATATTAGCGTTATAGAATATTTATATCGAGGTTTTGATTGGATAGTTTTATAATAGGCGTAATTAGGAGTAATTGTATTAATTTGCACGAAATTATATATAGTTACGCGACCAAAAATTCTGAAAAAATCAAACAACTTGTTTAAACAGCAGTTTTTCATGCATCTTACTTATGTTTTGTGCAAAATTAGTGTTGTAGAATAGTCATATCGATATTTTAATTAAAGAATCTTACAACAGGAATATTTAGGAGTAATTATATTAATTTATAAGAAATTATGTGTGGCTATGCTGCCAAAATTTTTGAAAAACTCAAATTACATGTTTAAACATATGTTTTTAATGCATGTTACTTATGTTTTGTGCAAAATTTGTGTCGTAGAATATTCATGTCGATGTTTTTATTAGAAAATCATATAATAGGCATGCTTAGGACTAATTATATTAATTTATAAGAAATTATGTGTAATTATGCGGCCAAAAATTAAAAAAAAACTCAAACAACTTGTTTAAAAAACCATTTTTAAAGCCACCTACTTATGTGTTGTGCAAAATTAGAGCTGTAGAATGTTCATATTGAAGTGTTAATTAGATAATCATATAATAGGCATAATTAGGAGTGATTATTTTAATTTTCACTAAATTATGTGTCGTTATGGGGCCAGAAATTTTGAAATACTCAAATAACTTGTTCAAATAGCTGTTTCTAATGCATCTTACTTATGTTTGGGGAGAAAAAGTGTCGTAGAATATTCATATCGAAGTGTTGATCGAACAATCTTATAATAGGCATAATTAGAAGTAATTATATTAATTTTCACGAATCTATATGTATTTATGGGGCGAAAATTTTAAAAAGTCAAACAACTTGTTTAAACAACAGTTTTTAATGCATGTTACTTATGTTTTGTGCCAAATTAGCGTCATAGAATATTCATATCAAAATTTTAATAAGGTAATCTTATGATAGGCATAATTAGGAGTAATTATATTAATTTACACGAAATTATATGTAGTTATGCGGCAAAAAATTTGAAAAACTCAATCAACTAGTTTAAACTGCTGTTTTTTAATGCACCTTACTTATGTTTTGTGCAAATTTAGTATCGTAGAATATTCATATTGAAGTATTAATTGGACAATATTCTAATAGGCACAATTAGGAGTAATTATATTAATTTTCAAGAAATTATGTGTAGTTTTGATGCAAAAAATGTTGAAAGTCTTAAACAACTTGTTTAAAAAAACAGTTTCGAATGCATCTTAGTTATATTTTGTGCAAAATTAGCGTCATAGAATATTCATATCAATGTTTTAATTGCACAACCACATAACAGGCATAATTAGGAGTAATTATATTAATTTTCAAGAAATTATATGTAGGTATGCGGCCAATAATTTTCAAAAACTCAAACAACTTGTTTAGATAATTATTTTCAATGCATCTTACTTATGTTTTGTGCAAAATTTGTGTCATACAATGTTCATATCGAAGTATTAATTAGATGATCTTCTAATAGGTATAATTATGAGTAATTAAATTAATTTTCACGAAATTATGTATAGTTCTGAGTCAAAAAAATGTTAAAAATCTTAAATAACTTGTTTAAACAGCGGTTTCTAATATGTCTTACTTATGTTTTATGAACAATTAGTGTCGTAGGACATTCATATCGAAGTGTTAAGTGGATCATCTTATAATAGACATAATTAGGAGTAATTGTATTAATTTGCATGAAATTATGTGTACTTATGCGGCCAAATGTTTTGAAAAACATAAACAACTTGTTTAAACAGCTGTTTTTAATGCATCCTACTTATGTCCTGTGCAAAATTAGTGTCGTAGAATGTTCATATCGAAGTTTTAATTGGCTAATATTTAAATGTGCATAATTATGAGTAATTATATTTATTTTTACAGAATTATATGTAGTTATGAGGCCAAAAATATTGAAAAACTTAACTTTTTAATTAGCTGTTTCTAATGCATCTTACTTGTGTTTTAAGGAAAAATAGCGCCCTAAAATATTCGTTTTGAAGTGTTCATTGAACAATCTTATAATAGGCATAATTAGGAGTAATTATGTTAATTTACACAAAATTATGTGTAGTAGTTGTGCGGGCAATAGTTTTGATAAAGGCAAACAACTTATTTAAACAGCAGTTTTAATGCATCTTACTTATGTTATGTCCAATATTAGCGTTATAGAATATTTATATCGAGGTTTTGATTGGATAGTTTTATAATAGGCGTAATTAGAAGTAATTGTATTAATTTGCACGAAATTATATATAGTTACGCGACCAAAAATTCTGAAAAAATCAAACAACTTGTTTAAACAGCAGTTTTTCATGCATCTTACTTATGTTTTGTGCAAAATTAGTGTTGTAGAATAGTCATATCGATATTTTAATTAAAGAATCTTACAACAGTAATATTTAGGAGTAATTATATTAATTTATAAGAAATTATGTGTGGCTATGCTGCCAAAATATTTGAAAAACTCAAATTACATGTTTAAACATCTGTTTTTAATGCATGTTACTTATGTTTTGTGCAAAATTTGTGTCGTAGAATATTCATGTCGATGTTTTTATTAGAAAATCATATAATAGGCATGCTTAGGACTAATTATATTAATTTATAAGAAATTATGTGTAATTATGCGGCCAAAAATTAAAAAAAAAACTCAAACAACTTGTTTAAAAAACCATTTTTAAAGCCACCTACTTATGTTTTGTGCAAAATTAGAGCTGTAGAATGTTCATATTGAAGTGTTAATTAGATAATCATATAATAGGCATAATTAGGAGTGATTATTTTAATTTTCATTAAATTATGTGTCGTTATGGGGCCAGAAATTTTGAAATACTCAAATAACATGTTCAAATAGCTGTTTCTAATGCATCTTACTTATGTTTGGGGAGAAAAAAGTATCGTAGAATATTCATATCGAAGTGTTGATCGAACAATCTTATAATAGGCATAATTAGAAGTAATTATATTAATTTTCACGAATCTATATGTATTTATGGGGCCGAAAATTTTAAAAAAGTCAAACAACTTGTTTAAACATCTGTTTTTAATGCATGTTACTTATGTTTTGTGCCAAATTAGCGTCATATAATATTCATATCAAAATTTTAATAAGGTAATCTTATGATAGACATAATTAGGAGTAATTATATTAATTTACACGAAATTATATGTAGTTATGCGGCAAAAAATTTGAAAAACTCAATCAACTAGTTTAAACTGCTGTTTTTTTAATGCACCTTACTTATGTTTTGTGCAAATTTAGTGTCGTAGAATATTCATATTGAAGTATTAATTGGACAATATTCTAATAGGCACAATTAGGAGTAATTATATTATTTTTTCACGAAATTATGTGTAGTTTTGATGCAAAAAATGTTGAAAGTCTTAAACAACTTGTTTAAAAAAACAGTTTCGAATGCATCTTAGTTATATTTTGTGCAAAATTAGCGTCATAGAATATTCATATCAATGTTTTAATTGCACAACCACATAACAGGCATAATTAGGAGTAATTATATTAATTTTCAAGAAATTATATGTAGGTATGCGGCCAATAATTTTCAAAAACTCAAACAACTTGTTTAGATAATTATTTTCAATGCATCTTACTTATGTTTTGTGCAAAATTTGTGTCATACAATGTTCATATCGAAGTATTAATTAGATGATCTTCTAATAGGTATAATTATGAGTAATTAAATTAATTTTCACGAAATTATGTATAGTTCTGAGTCAAAAAAATGTTAAAAATCTTAAATAACTTGTTTAAACAGCGGTTTCTAATATGTCTTACTTATGTTTTATGAACAATTAGTGTCGTAGGACATTCATATCGAAGTGTTAAGTGGATCATCTTATAATAGGCATAATTAGGAGTAATTGTATTAATTTGCATGAAATTATGTGTACTTATGCGGCCAAATGTTTTGAAAAACATAAACAACTTGTTTAAACAGCTGTTTTTAATGCATCCTACTTATGTCCTGTGCAAAATTAGTGTCGTAGAATGTTCATATCGAAGTTTTAATTGGCTAATATTTAAATGTGCATAATTATGAGTAATTATATTTATTTTTACAGAATTATATGTAGTTATGAGGCCAAAAATATTGAAAAACTTAACTTTTTAATTAGCTGTTTCTAATGCATCTTACTTATGTTTTAAGGAAAAATACCGCCCTAATTATAATAGGCATAATTAGGAGTAATTATGTTAATTTACACCAAATTATGTGTAGTAGTTGTGCGGGCAATAGTTTTGATAAAGGCAAACAACTTATTTAAACAGCAGTTTTAATGCATCTTACTTATGTTATGTCCAATATTAGCGTTATAGAATATTTATATCGAGGTTTTGATTGGATAGTTTTATAATAGGCGTAATTAGGAGTAATTGTATTAATTTGCACGAAATTATATATAGTTACGCGACCAAAAATTCTGAAAAAATCAAACAACTTGTTTAAACAGCAGTTTTTCATGCATCTTACTTATGTTTTGTGCAAAATTAGTGTTGTAGAATAGTCATATCGATATTTTAATTAAAGAATCTTACAACAGGAATATTTAGGAGTAATTATATTAATTTATAAGAAAATGCTGCCAAATTTTTTGAAAAACTCAAATTACATGTTTAAACATATGTTTTTAATGCATGTTACTTATGTTTTGTGCAAAATTTGTGTCGTAGAATATTCATGTCGATCTTTTTATTAGAAAATCATATAATAGGCATGCTTAGGACTAATTATATTAATTTATAAGAAATTATGTGTAATTATGCGGCCAAAAATTAAAAAAAAACTCAAACAACTTGTTTAAAAAACCATTTTTAAAGCCACCTACTTATGTGTTGTGCAAAATTAGAGCTGTAGAATGTTCATATTGAAGTGTTAATTAGATAATCATATAATAGGCATAATTAGGAGTGATTATTTTAATTTTCACTAAATTATGTGTCGTTATGGGGCCAGAAATTTTGAAATACTCAAATAACTTGTTCAAATAGCTGTTTCTAATGCATCTTACTTATGTTTGGGGAGAAAAAAGTGTCGTAGAATATTCATATCGAAGTGTTGATCGAACAATCTTATAATAGGCATAATTAGAAGTAATTATATTAATTTTCAAGAATCTATATGTATTTATGGGGCCGAAAATTTTAAAAAAGTCAAACAACTTGTTTAAACAGCAGTTTTTAATGCATGTTACTTATGTTTTGTGCCAAATTAGCGTCATAGAATATTCATATCAAAATTTTAATAAGGTAATCTTATGATAGGCATAATTAGGAGTAATTATATTAATTTACACGAAATTATATGTAGTTATGCGGCAAAAAATTTGAAAAACTCAATCAACTAGTTTAAACTGCTGTTTTTTTAATGCACCTTACTTATGTTTTGTGCAAATTTAGTATCGTAGAATATTCATATTGAAGTATTAATTGGACAATATTCTAATAGGCACAATTAGGAGTAATTATATTAATTTTCAAGAAATTATGTGTAGTTTTGATGCAAAAAATGTTGAAAGTCTTAAACAACTTGTTTAAAAAAACAGTTTCGAATGCATCTTAGTTATATTTTGTGCAAAATTAGCGTCATAGAATATTCATATCAATGTTTTAATTGCACAACCACATAACAGGCATAATTAGGAGTAATTATATTAATTTTCAAGAAATTATATGTAGGTATGCGGCCAATAATTTTCAAAAACTCAAACAACTTGTTTAGATAATTATTTTCAATGCATCTTACTTATGTTTTGTGCAAAATTTGTGTCATACAATGTTCATATCGAAGTATTAATTAGATGATCTTCTAATAGGTATAATTATGAGTAATTAAATTAATTTTCACGAAATTATGTATAGTTCTGAGTCAAAAAAATGTTAAAAATCTTAAATAACTTGTTTAAACAGCGGTTTCTAATATGTCTTACTTATGTTTTATGAACAATTAGTGTCGTAGGACATTCATATCGAAGTGTTAAGTGGATCATCTTATAATAGACATAATTAGGAGTAATTGTATTAATTTGCATGAAATTATGTGTACTTATGCGGCCAAATGTTTTGAAAAACATAAACAACTTGTTTAAACAGCTGTTTTTAATGCATCCTACTTATGTCCTGTGCAAAATTAGTGTCGTAGAATGTTCATATCGAAGTTTTAATTGGCTAATATTTAAATGTGCATAATTATGAGTAATTATATTTATTTTTACAGAATTATATGTAGTTATGAGGCCAAAAATATTGAAAAACTTAACTTTTTAATTAGCTGTTTCTAATGCATCTTACTTGTGTTTTAAGGAAAAATAGCGCCCTAAAATATTCGTTTTGAAGTGTTCATTGAACAATCTTATAATAGGCATAATTAGGAGTAATTATGTTAATTTACACCAAATTATGTGTAGTAGTTGTGCGGGCAATAGTTTTGATAAAGGCAAACAACTTATTTAAACAGCAGTTTTAATGCATCTTACTTATGTTATGTCCAATATTAGCGTTATAGAATATTTATATCGAGGTTTTGATTGGATAGTTTTATAATAGGCGTAATTAGGAGTAATTGTATTAATTTGCACGAAATTATATATAGTTATGCGACCAAAAATTCTGAAAAAATCAAACAACTTGTTTAAACAGCAGTTTTTCATGCATCTTACTTATGTTTTGTGCAAAATTAGTGTTGTAGAATAGTCATATCGATATTTTAATTAAAGAATCTTACAACAGTAATATTTAGGAGTAATTATATTAATTTATAAGAAATTATGTGTGGCTATGCTGCCAAAATATTTGAAAAACTCAAATTACATGTTTAAACATCTGTTTTTAATGCATGTTACTTATGTTTTGTGCAAAATTTGTGTCGTAGAATATTCATGTCGATGTTTTTATTAGAAAATCATATAATAGGCATGCTTAGGACTAATTATATTAATTTATAAGAAATTATGTGTAATTATGCGGCCAAAAATTAAAAAAAAAAACTCAAACAACTTGTTTAAAAAACCATTTTTAAAGCCACCTACTTATGTTTTGTGCAAAATTAGAGCTGTAGAATGTTCATATTGAAGTGTTAATTAGATAATCATATAATAGGCATAATTAGGAGTGATTATTTTAATTTTCACTAAATTATGTGTCGTTATGGGGCCAGAAATTTTGAAATACTCAAATAACATGTTCAAATAGCTGTTTCTAATGCATCTTACTTATGTTTGGGGAGAAAAAAGTATCGTAGAATATTCATATCGAAGTGTTGATCGAACAATCTTATAATAGGCATAATTAGAAGTAATTATATTAATTTTCACGAATCTATATGTATTTATGGGGCCGAAAATTTTAAAAAAGTCAAACAACTTGTTTAAACATCTGTTTTTAATGCATGTTACTTATGTTTTGTGCCAAATTAGCGTCATATAATATTCATATCAAAATTTTAATAAGGTAATCTTATGATAGACATAATTAGGAGTAATTATATTAATTTACACGAAATTATATGTAGTTATGCGGCAAAAAATTTGAAAAACTCAATCAAGTTAGTTTAAACTGCTGTTTTTTTAATGCACCTTACTTATGTTTTGTGCAAATTTAGTGTCGTAGAATATTCATATTGAAGTATTAATTGGACAATATTCTAATAGGCACAATTAGGAGTAATTATATTATTTTTTCACGAAATTATGTGTAGTTTTGATGCAAAAAATGTTGAAAGTCTTAAACAACTTGTTTAAAAAAACAGTTTCGAATGCATCTTAGTTATATTTTGTGCAAAATTAGCGTCATAGAATATTCATATCAATGTTTTAATTGCACAACCACATAACAGGCATAATTAGGAGTAATTATATTAATTTTCAAGAAATTATATGTAGGTATGCGGCCAATAATTTTCAAAAACTCAAACAACTTGTTTAGATAATTATTTTCAATGCATCTTACTTATGTTTTGTGCAAAATTTGTGTCATACAATGTTCATATCGAAGTATTAATTAGATGATCTTCTAATAGGTATAATTATGAGTAATTAAATTAATTTTCACGAAATTATGTATAGTTCTGAGTCAAAAAAATGTTAAAAATCTTAAATAACTTGTTTAAACAGCGGTTTCTAATATGTCTTACTTATGTTTTATGAACAATTAGTGTCGTAGGACATTCATATCGAAGTGTTAAGTGGATCATCTTATAATAGGCATAATTAGGAGTAATTGTATTAATTTGCATGAAATTATGTGTACTTATGCGGCCAAATGTTTTGAAAAACATAAACAACTTGTTTAAACAAATTGTTTTTAATGCATCCTACTTATGTCCTGTGCAAAATTAGTGTCGTAGAATGTTCATATCGAAGTTTTAATTGGCTAATATTTAAATGTGCATAATTATGAGTAATTATATTTATTTTTACAGAATTATATGTAGTTATGAGGCCAAAAATATTGAAAAACTTAACTTTTTAATTAGCTGTTTCTAATGCATCTTACTTATGTTTTAAGGAAAAATAGCGCCTAAAATATTCGTTTTGAAGTGTTCATTGAACAATCTTATAATAGGCATAATTAGGAGTAATTATGTTAATTTACACCAAATTATGTGTAGTAGTTGTGCGGGCAATAGTTTTGATAAAGGCAAACAACTTATTTAAACAGCAGTTTTAATGCATCTTACTTATGTTATGTCCAATATTAGCGTTATAGAATATTTATATCGAGGTTTTGATTGGATAGTTTTATAATAGGCGTAATTAGGAGTAATTGTATTAATTTGCACGAAATTATATATAGTTACGCGACCAAAAATTCTGAAAAAATCAAACAACTTGTTTAAACAGCAGTTTTTCATGCATCTTACTTATGTTTTGTGCAAAATTAGTGTTGTAGAATAGTCATATCGATATTTTAATTAAAGAATCTTACAACAGGAATATTTAGGAGTAATTATATTAATTTATAAGAAAATGCTGCCAAAATTTTTGAAAAACTCAAATTACATGTTTAAACATATGTTTTTAATGCATGTTACTTATGTTTTGTGCAAAATTTGTGTCGTAGAATATTCATGTCGATGTTTTTATTAGAAAATCATATAATAGGCATGCTTAGGACTAATTATATTAATTTATAAGAAATTATGTGTAATTATGCGGCCAAAAATTAAAAAAAAACTCAAACAACTTGTTTAAAAAACCATTTTTAAAGCCACCTACTTATGTGTTGTGCAAAATTAGAGCTGTAGAATGTTCATATTGAAGTGTTAATTAGATAATCATATAATAGGCATAATTAGGAGTGATTATTTTAATTTTCACTAAATTATGTGTCGTTATGGGGCCAGAAATTTTGAAATACTCAAATAACTTGTTCAAATAGCTGTTTCTAATGCATCTTACTTATGTTTGGGGAGAAAAAAGTGTCGTAGAATATTCATATCGAAGTGTTGATCGAACAATCTTATAATAGGCATAATTAGAAGTAATTATATTAATTTTCACGAATCTATATGTATTTATGGGGCCGAAAATTTTAAAAAAGTCAAACAACTTGTTTAAACAGCAGTTTTTAATGCATGTTACTTATGTTTTGTGCCAAATTAGCGTCATAGAATATTCATATCAAAATTTTAATAAGGTAATCTTATGATAGGCATAATTAGGAGTAATTATATTAATTTACACGAAATTATATGTAGTTATGCGGCAAAAAATTTGAAAAACTCAATCAACTAGTTTAAACTGCTGTTTTTTTAATGCACCTTACTTATGTTTTGTGCAAATTTAGTATCGTAGAATATTCATATTGAAGTATTAATTGGACAATATTCTAATAGGCACAATTAGGAGTAATTATATTAATTTTCAAGAAATTATGTGTAGTTTTGATGCAAAAAATGTTGAAAGTCTTAAACAACTTGTTTAAAAAAACAGTTTCGAATGCATCTTAGTTATATTTTGTGCAAAATTAGCGTCATAGAATATTCATATCAATGTTTTAATTGCACAACCACATAACAGGCATAATTAGGAGTAATTATATTAATTTTCAAGAAATTATATGTAGGTATGCGGCCAATAATTTTCAAAAACTCAAACAACTTGTTTAGATAATTATTTTCAATGCTTCTTACTTATGTTTTGTGCAAAATTTGTCATACAATATTCATATCGAAGTATTAATTAGATGATCTTCTAATAGGTATAATTATGAGTAATTAAATTAATTTTCACGAAATTATGTATAGTTCTGAGTCAAAAAAATGTTAAAAATCTTAAATAACTTGTTTAACACAGCGGTTTCTAATATGTCTTACTTATGTTTTATGAACAATTAGTGTCGTAGGACATTCATAACGAAGTGTTAAGTGGATCATCTTATAATAGACATAATTAGGAGTAATTGTATTAATTTGCATGAAATTATGTGTACTTATGCGGCCAAATGTTTTGAAAAACATAAACAACTTGTTTAAACAAATTGCTGTTTTTAATGCATCCTACTTATGTCCTGTGCAAAATTAGTGTCGTAGAATGTTCATATCGAAGTTTTAATTGGCTAATATTTAAATGTGCATAATCATGAGTAATTATATTTATTTTTACAGAATTATATGTAGTTATGAGGCCAAAAATATTGAAAAACTTAACTTTTTAATTAGCTGTTTCTAATGCATCTTACTTGTGTTTTAAGGAAAAATAGCGCCCTAAAATATTCGTTTTGAAGTGTTCATTGAACAATCTTATAATAGGCATAATTAGGAGTAATTATGTTAATTTACACCAAATTATGTGTAGTAGTTGTGCGGGCAATAGTTTTGATAAAGGCAAACAACTTATTTAAACAAATAGCTTTAATGCATCTTACTTATGTTATGTCCAATATTAGCGTTATAGAATATTTATATCGAGGTTTTGATTGGATAGTTTTATAATAGGCGTAATTAGGAGTAATTGTATTAATTTGCACGAAATTATATATAGTTACGCGACCAAAAATTCTGAAAAAATCAAACAACTTGTTTAAACAAGCAGTTTTTCATGCATCTTACTTATGTTTTGTGCAAAATTAGTGTTGTAGAATAGTCATATCGATATTTTAATTAAAGAATCTTACAACAGTAATATTTAGGAGTAATTATATTAATTTATAAGAAATTATGTGTGGCTATGCTGCCAAAATATTTGAAAAACTCAAATTACATGTTTAAACATCTGTTTTTAATGCATGTTACTTATGTTTTGTGCAAAATTTGTGTCGTAGAATATTCATGTCGATGTTTTTATTAGAAAATCATATAATAGGCATGCTTAGGACTAATTATATTAATTTATAAGAAATTATGTGTAATTATGCGGCCAAAAATTAAAAAAAAAAACTCAAACAACTTGTTTAAAAAACCATTTTTAAAGCCACCTACTTATGTTTTGTGCAAAATTAGAGCTGTAGAATGTTCATATTGAAGTGTTAATTAGATAATCATATAATAGGCATAATTAGGAGTGATTATTTTAATTTTCACTAAATTATGTGTCGTTATGGGGCCAGAAATTTTGAAATACTCAAATAACATGTTCAAATAGCTGTTTCTAATGCATCTTACTTATGTTTGGGGAGAAAAAAGTATCGTAGAATATTCATATCGAAGTGTTGATCGAACAATCTTATAATAGGCATAATTAGAAGTAATTATATTAATTTTCACGAATCTATATGTATTTATGGGGCCGAAAATTTTAAAAAGTCAAACAACTTGTTTAAACATCTGTTTTTAATGCATGTTACTTATGTTTTGTGCCAAATTAGCGTCATATAATATTCATATCAAAATTTTAATAAGGTAATCTTATGATAGACATAATTAGGAGTAATTATATTAATTTACACGAAATTATATGTAGTTATGCGGCAAAAAATTTGAAAAACTCAATCAACTAGTTTAAACTGCTGTTTTTTTAATGCACCTTACTTATGTTTTGTGCAAATTTAGTATCGTAGAATATTCATATTGAAGTATTAATTGGACAATATTCTAATAGGCACAATTAGGAGTAATTATATTAATTTTCAAGAAATTATGTGTAGTTTTGATGCAAAAAATGTTGAAAGTCTTAAACAACTTGTTTAAAAAACAGTTTTCGAATGCATCTTAGTTATATTTTGTGCAAAATTAGCGTCATAGAATATTCATATCAATGTTTTAATTGCACAACCACATAACAGGCATAATTAGGAGTAATTATATTAATTTTCAAGAAATTATATGTAGGTATGCGGCCAATAATTTTCAAAAACTCAAACAACTTGTTTAGATAATTATTTTCAATGCATCTTACTTATGTTTTGTGCAAAATTTGTGTCATACAATGTTCATATCGAAGTATTAATTAGATGATCTTCTAATAGGTATAATTATGAGTAATTAAATTAATTTTCACGAAATTATGTATAGTTCTGAGTCAAAAAAATATTAAAAATCTTAAATAACTTGTTTAAACAGCGGTTTCTAATATGTCTTACTTATGTTTTATGAACAATTAGTGTCGTAGGACATTCATAACGAAGTGTTAAGTGGATCATCTTATAATAGACATAATTAGGAGTAATTGTATTAATTTGCATGAAATTATGTGTACTTATGCGGCCAAATGTTTTGAAAAACATAAACAACTTATTTAAACATTTGTTTTTAATGCATCCTACTTATGTCCCTGTGCAAAATTAGTGTCGTAGAATGTTCATATCGAAGTTTTAATTGGCTAATATTTAAATGTGCATAATTATGAGTAATTATATTTATTTTTACAGAATTATATGTAGTTATGAGGCCAAAAATATTGAAAAACTTAACTTTTTAATTAGTTGTTTCTAATGCATCTTACTTGTGTTTTAAGGAAAAATAGCGCCCTAAAATATTCGTTTTGAAGTGTTCATTGAACAATCTTATAATAGGCATAATTAGGAGTAATTATGTTAATTTACACCAAATTATGTGTAATAGTTGTGCGGGCAATAGTTTTGATAAAGGCAAACAACTTATTTAAAATGCAGTTTTAATGCATCTTACTTATGTTATGTCCAATATTAGCGTTATAGAATATTTATATCGAGGTTTTGATTGGATAGTTTTATAATAGGCGTAATTAGGAGTAATTGTATTAATTTGCACGAAATTATATATAGTTACGCGACCAAAAATTCTGAAAAAATCAAACAACTTGTTTAAACAATAGTTTTTCATGCATCTTACTTATGTTTTGTGCAAAATTAGTGTTGTAGAATAGTCATATCGATATTTTAATTAAAGAATCTTACAACAGTAATATTTAGGAGTAATTATATTAATTTATAAGAAATTATGTGTGGCTATGCTGCCAAAATATTTGAAAAACTCAAATTACATGTTTAAACATCTGTTTTTAATGCATGTTACTTATGTTTTGTGCAAAATTTGTGTCGTAGAATATTCATGTCGATGTTTTTATTAGAAAATCATATAATAGGCATGCTTAGGACTAATTATATTAATTTATAAGAAATTATGTGTAATTATGCGGCCAAAAATTAAAAAAAAAACTCAAACAACTTGTTTAAAAAACCATTTTTAAAGCCACCTACTTATGTTTTGTGCAAAATTAGATTTTGTAGAATGTTCATATTGAAGTGTTAATTAGATAATCATATAATAGGCATAATTAGGAGTGATTATTTTAATTTTCACTAAATTATGTGTCGTTATGGGGCCAGAAATTTTGAAATACTCAAATAACATGTTCAAATAGTTGTTTCTAATGCATCTTACTTATGTTTGGGGAGAAAAAAGTATCGTAGAATATTCATATCGAAGTGTTGATCGAACAATCTTATAATAGGCATAATTAGAAGTAATTATATTAATTTTCACGAATCTATATGTATTTATGGGGCCGAAAATTTTAAAAAAGTCAAACAACTTGTTTAAACATCTGTTTTTAATGCATGTTACTTATGTTTTGTGCCAAATTAGCGTCATATAATATTCATATCAAAATTTTAATAAGGTAATCTTATGATAGACATAATTAGGAGTAATTATATTAATTTACACGAAATTATATGTAGTTATGCGGCAAAAAATTTGAAAAACTCAATCAACTAGTTTAAAGCTCTTTTTTTTAATGCACCTTACTTATGTTTTGTGCAAATTTAGTGTCGTAGAATATTCATATTGAAGTATTAATTGGACAATATTCTAATAGGCACAATTAGGAGTAATTATATTATTTTTTCACGAAATTATGTGTAGTTTTGATGCAAAAAATGTTGAAAGTCTTAAACAACTTGTTTAAAAAACAGTTTCGAATGCATCTTAGTTATATTTTGTGCAAAATTAGCGTCATAGAATATTCATATCAATGTTTTAATTGCACAACCACATAACAGGCATAATTAGGAGTAATTATATTAATTTTCAAGAAATTATATGTAGGTATGCGCCAATAATTTTCAAAAACTCAAACAACTTGTTTAGATAATTATTTTCAATGCATCTTACTTATGTTTTGTGCAAAATTTGTGTCATACAATGTTCATATCGAAGTATTAATTAGATGATCTTCTAATAGGTATAATTATGAGTAATTAAATTAATTTTCACGAAATTATGTATAGTTCGAGTCAAAAAAATGTTAAAAATCTTAAATAACTTGTTTAAACAGCGGTTTCTAATATGTCTTACTTATGTTTTATGAACAATTAGTGTCGTAGGACATTCATATCGAAGTGTTAAGTGGATCATCTTATAATAGGCATAATTAGGAGTAATTGTATTAATTTGCATGAAATTATGTGTACTTATGCGGCCAAATGTTTTGAAAAACATAAACAACTTGTTTAAACAGCTGTTTTTAATGCATCCTACTTATGTCCTGTGCAAAATTAGTGTCTGTGCGACCCTTTTTCGCGCGCTCCGCACCGCCGCTGGGCGATGGGTTGCGGAAGAAGGACACGGAGATCCCTCCCGAGCGTGCATCTCTTGGGTGTCGGCCGGTCTGCCGTTTAGAGATATTTGGATGCACATTCGGGGGTTTTTAGTGATTGTGAGTTCTTGTAGATTCGGTGGCGCAAGCCCCCACCGTTAATTACCCTGGGCTACTAACCTCGAGGCACCCCTGGATCTTTGAAAGAGAGAAGCAAATAGTATAGTTAAAAGATTGTCAAGTGGTCGTCTAGGTTTCAAAAAGGGATCTATGGAAGATGAATCTACAAACAGATCGGTTCAATCTATGGAAGACAAACCTACAAACGGATCGGTTGTCTTTATTTAATCTATGGAAGACGAACCTACAAACGGATCGGTTCGATCCATGCCACCTCGAGATGTAACCTTACTACGGACCGGGTTAATCTCTTTAGAGGGCTTGAGGTGAGTCTACATACGAGAACGACTCGACCTCCGTTGATCTAGAAGATAAACCTACAAACAGAACGGTTCAATCTTAACTAGTCAACAACCAATCACACAAGATACAACTCGAAGCGGCGAGCGGTTGATCTTGAGGTTGGTGAATCGGGAGAAGGGTGGATATGGCCCACGTGTTTCTTCTCGCGATCTTCTAGATCATGAATTCGAAGCACTAAGCCGATTCATAAACCTAGGAAACACAATTGCACACAATGTCAAACCACAAGCACCTTTGGGCCGGTTCAACATTGAGGCATGTGTTAGTGAAGGAACCTACTACTGAACGGTTCACATTCACTATTTTGTGGATGAATCTACTACGAACGATTCAATCTCACGGTCTCGGGAAATGAACCGGGAGACAAACTCATCGACGGATGAATTCGGTCTTGCTAGCTCAAATGGTCATGAATTACTTGTTCATGACACCGAGTCATTAAGATGTCACTTCGCTCGGACATCGTAATGTTCTTCTTCTTCAAAGTCGACATATCTCTCTCCATGCGATGTCGTAGCTTTGGTCATTCTTCGACGAGCGTCAAGATGTTCTTGTCTCGACTAATCATTCTACATGTTGCATTACTTGTGCAAAATTACTATGTTGCCCTACACCCCTTGTGTGAGCGTATTCAATCATGAGTTACTTGCTCATGGCGGTGAGTCATTAAGATGTCACCTCTCAGGACATCGTAATGTTCTTCTTACTCGAGTCGACATGTATCTCCATGTTGATGTCGCGGCTACGGTTATTCTTCATCAAAGCGTCAAGATGTTCTGTCTCGACATATCTCCTCATGTTGCTATCGAAGCCTTAATCATTCTACGTCAAGATGTTCTTGTCTCGACGTATCTTATTATTCTTCATCAAGTGTTGAGATGTTCTTGTCTCGACATATCTTCTCATGTTGCTATCAAAGCCTTAATCTTCTCACGTCAAGATGTTCTTGTCTCAACGTATCTTCTTCGAAACTTTATTCCTATCAAAATGCCTAAATCGTATCCTCGTTGCAGGTTGCAATGTTTATCCTTCGTCATGTTCTTGTTGACTAATCGTTCTAAATGTTATATCATGTGTGCAAATACTCTTATGTGGCTCTACACTCCTTATGTGAGCATATTTATTCATTTTAAAATGCACAAAGTATATTATATAATATTTCCATTATTATTTATTTATTATTATTATTATTTCATATTATTATTATTATTATTATTATTATTATTATTATTATTATTATTATTATTTTTTTATTTTTTTATTTTTAAACTCTATTTATCTATGTAGGAAAATTACTTACAAAAATAATAGGAAAAGGGGTTAGCTAATAACTAGAGTTTCATTTATATTTTTGGGATTTTTATAACAGCTAAAATAGTAGAATTTTATTTTTATTATTTCTAAACTCTATTTATTTTGTAGAAAATCACTTACAAAAAAATAATAGAAAATAAAATGGCTATGATTTTTATTTGTATTTTTAAAATGTTTATAATAACCAAAGTAATAGGATTTTATTATTATATTCTATTATTCATTATGTAGGAATTATCTACAAATCAAAAGATAATAACTATATTATTTATTATTATTATTTCTTTATTATTATTATTTTTTTTTATTTTTAAAATCCATAATAGCTAAAAAGAAATCATTATTAATATTCTATTTCATTTATTATACTATTCATTATTATATATTTTTTATTATTTCTATTTATTATCTATAGAAAATATAAGATTTTTTTATTATCATTATTAGTTGAAAATAGCCATAAGAGATGAAATTCATTATATTTTTATTACAACTATTATTTTTATTGCATTTTATTCATCAAAAATATTTTTATTGTATATTTGTATAGAAATAACAAAAGAAATACAATTCATATTATAAAACTATATTATCATTCTTTATTATAAAAGAAAATGTATTTACTATCTATTATCATGGTAGTATATATTTTTGTATATTTTGTGCTATTTATTTTTATTATTCTTTTTACAGAAAATATCAACATAATATCTATTATTATTTTATTTTTTTTATTTATCAAAGAATATAGCTAATCTCATTATTTATTATGGCATATTACTATTATCATTATTATTTCATGAAAAATCACTTGAAAAATCAGTAAAATATATCTAACTATTATTCATGATTTTATTTGTATTTTTGGAATTTTTATAGTATTTAAAATGACAAGTCAAAGCTAAGTCAAATATATCAATATATGTAACATCTTTTGCTTTTAAATTGTTTTAACATGATTATATTTTCAAAACTGTAGTATTATTGTATAGAAAAATAGTATGAAAAATAAGAAAATTTTAGAAACAAATTTGAGTCAATTTGGAGTTAGGAGCATTTTCAAATCATTTATTTACTACTATATTATCACTATTCTGTTATTATTTAATTATTGGGCCTAATGCTGGGGCCCGGATCTATCTTGAGATTAGTGCGCATCTTTTATATAACTTTCTTCTTCATTTGGGCGCAGATTAAGCTTGAGATACGTGTTTAATGGATCTACGGCCCCGGATTAGTGCGAGTTATTATTCGAATGTTAAACATACAGTAGCTAGATTTAATTAAGATCGTGTTTAATGGATCTAAAGGCCGGATCTTCTCTCCCTTTAAACTCTTGACAGATCACGCACCAATGAACTTCAAGATTTGCGAGCACTTTAATAGTCGCGCGAGAAACTCCTTTGCTTACACGACTCGTCGGTATTTCAAGATTCGCGCGAAATGGTGTTTAGGTGATCGGAGACCCTTTTCTCCGTCAGGCTAGCACATTAGAGTCGCCTTAGTGAGTGAAACCTCTTTATCCTATCCGATCGGAGGTCTATATGACGGTTAATGCTACACGACGGTACGATTAAGGTGTACCGATCGGGATTAATGCAAGATGATCTATCTTCCAAATTCATTAGAATTAACCAAAATTCTTGACAATTTCAAACTTATTGAGCATCGCCTTAGCATGTTTAAACAATTTGATATAGGAAATGAGGTTCTTCTTTGCCCTTTAGCATCTTTGAAGCACGGCTTTGTTCGGTGTAGTGTGGTACCGATCGATCAGGCTCGATTCTTTGATGTTTAATGAACTAACATCCTCGATTATACCTCCTCGGGCCTAAAGGCTCACCCTTGACTTAAGTTAGGGCCGGTGGCTCGGTTGAGAATTAGATATTTTCCTTCATTTGATCGACGATATCTTGATTTGTGCGAATTGAAGTGATTACAAGAATTAACTAATGTATTATTGGAATTATGCAATTGATATGACTAGAAACCGAGAAGATCATCACTATTATCTACTATACAAATACAAGCAAGGAAATTGAATAGCAAATGAGAAAATCATAAAAGCAGTATAATAGAAATTGAATTATAAGTTTTTGATGCCTTCTTGTGATCCAGGCCTAAAGGCTCACAATCACTTTGTGATTGGGCGATAACTCATTTGGATTGATCAATTGCCATTGATTAGGGCTATTCAAAGAAAGAACAAAATGAAGAAAAGGAAATATGAAAGAATATAGCAGATTCTTAAAGAATAGTAGCAAGAACAGAAAAGAAATCAATTGACTACCTAACTAGCCATGTTAAAGCTCTAAATTCATTTACAAAGAGTGAAAGGAAATTGCCAATTGAATACATGAACAGTTACCTCTTAATCTGAATCAAACAATTTCCTTGTAAATTTTCCCTCTCTCTATAATAGATGATCACCAGTGTGTATGTATGTGCTTTTTCAGTGTTTTGCTAATGGATGTATGGATCTGTATATCTCTTGTTGATAATTCTTCGGTTTATATAGGCTAATTAGTCCAATTACTCCAATTGCGATTGGTTAGCTGCTTCTGGGTCGGATTGCCACCTTGGATACATCTATACCCTTCATTCTAATTCAATCAACGGCCAAGATGAGTTTGTGTTTGTTCTTTTGCTGCTTAGATTCTGTTAAGATTTTTGATTGTCTTGCGCGATTTAGTTTGACTTCATCCTTCGATTCTTGATGCGGACTCAAGTGACAAGCGGGCGAGGCTATTACTTGCTATTTAAACACTCGATGATCACTCTCTTTGCTTCATTCATCATTCAACTCCGATTTCTTGAGTCCATTTCATTTGCCCGTTTTCTTCTTTTGATCAATTGGCATTTTACACCTCGAATTGCCTCGTGATCACCTCATTGGCGTCGCCTTACCCTAAAAAGGATCCGACTTGTAGTGTGATTTGACCTCATGAGCGTCAATTTACCTCTTCTATCAATTCAATTTTCGGTAATAACTCATCTTCACCTTTTGTTCATCTATTTTCATCTGTTGATTCGATAACATCTATCATTCGGTCGCCTAATCATCACCATTCGTCGGATCAGTCTTGATCATGGTGAGGCGTCAAGGGAAACGGAAGGCGCGAGCGTAATGCTTAGAATCGGGTAATGGCGAGAAGAAGAAGGAGGGAGAAGGTTCTTCGGTAGCTTGGATGCACACGGCGCGTATGATCAAAGCGCGAGAGGAGAAGGGGAGCGGCGGTATAGAGCTCATGCACCGGGTTTATCCTTTCTTATTCTTCTTTTAAATTCAATTTTACGTTGAGCTGAATGAATAAATTTATCTGAGACTTGGTTCATGGATTAACTATGCGCCTTCGTCGAATCTCTCTCATTGTTGGGCCCCGTTGTCGGATGTAAATGGGCTTAGGAGTAGCCATGTCGGCAATTTAGGATTAATTGTGCTAATGTGGCATGTTTTATTGGTGCTTCATCGATGCAGCGATGTTTATATTAATCACCTTGTTTAATTTCTTGTTGTGCATTAACCTACGAGTGACACATGGCACATAATAGGGCCCACATGTATAACCTTGGTCCAATGGTTCACTGCCATGTGTCTAATAGTTGTAATCAGAATGGTGAGGTGGGCGGCGAGAAAGGTGCCATGTGGCGCGGTGAGTTGAGATGGCTTAATGTGGGCATTGTGCCATGTGGCTTGAGGTTAGGTGAGGTGGCTCCTCTGGTTGTCTTGAGTGTGGCACGGAGGGAGTGTAGTGGACCAGCGGTGTGGTGCCATGTGGCACTAGGGTGGTGAGGTGGCCCATTGGCATGCACTGCCACGTGGCGAGGTGGGTGGGGCCGCTGTCGGTGACTCATATCGGGGTGGGGCCAGCTTGCGACATGGCGATGAGAGGCGCCACGTGGCACACCTCTCTCTTCGATTATTTTATGCCTCTGTGTTTCTTGCACCCAGTTTGCACCAATTTCTTTGTATATCCCCAATTTTACCCAGAATTGCTACGATCAAATCTCGGACCTTTGATTAATCCATTTATCTGCCTTTATTTTCCACTGAATTTATTTTAATAGCTCCACTTATCCAAAAATCATGAAAATTTCACCAAAAATCCCTAAATTCATGATAATCATCCCTGTAATTTTTAATTCCATTTTTGCCCTTGCCTCTCTGAATTAAAAATTCTTTTATCCATAAAACCTATTATTCCTTATGAATTAATCCACGATTTCAATTGTAGCTCAATGTCTCTGCCATTATCTCTCTCTTGCAGAAACCACCCTAACTAAATACCAATTAGACTTATATTGATATTCATTAGGGCTTGATTTGATCAACGAGTTGATTACATGTCAACGATTGATACAAATCTAGACTTGATCAGATGGTTGCTCCGACTTTGCTTTGATCAGTCTTGTGAAATTGACTTTCAATCCCTTAACATGAGGGTGACTTGGTCAAAGAAGCGACTACTTATCGATAATTGACACAAATCAAAGCATGGTTAGGTGGTTGCTCATGACTTTGGCACCGGGTCGACCTTGAAAGCAAAATCACATTTGGAAATTTCTCATGACTAGTTGCATCAAAATGCTAGCTTGGCATTGACATCATTTCATGTAGTATAGGGATTATCTTGCTTGACTCCTTTCTAGGGTTAGCTTCAAAGCGATTTTAGGGTTCAACTCGACTCTATAATAGGTCGGTTGAGGTGTGGGGTCCTTTGTCGGTGAAAATGGTCACATGGGTGACTCATCAAATAGGCTATGTTGTTAGATTCATCTACAAGGGAACGTCGAGTGGGTCCCAGCTTGTCGGAGAGAAAATATAATCAAATGGTGACCCATGGGAGATTTTCTCTCTCTAAATCTCAGGGTCGACCACCTCGAATGAGTAGGAGGTGGTGGGGTATTTATATCCTTGTCTTTCACCCTAATATTTCATTGTGGGATTAATGAATTTGTTCGGGGTTAGCGGCGACCTCTCGATTAGTGGGCCATCTTTCATTGCTTTCTCTTCTTCCCTCTTCTCATGATTTATCATTAATCATCAATTTTATTTTCATTTATTCATCTATTCATCCTTGACATCTTTCAAGGGTAAACAAAGAAACCACCCGCGAGACGAGTCTTGAATGCTCGAAAGGCTTGTCTTGGTGCATTATTCCTTATTATTCATCTCTTCATTTCTCATGACGTCTTCTCTTCTTCGGGTATTGTAGTTTCATCTCATGACGCCATTCCGCGTCGCCCCTTGAGTCATTATCATTCTTTTTATGAGGATCCTAGCGATTGGACTCCTCTCGTCTCGACCATCAGAGCGACTCTGTCTGCCGCGAGGCGGCGGTTTATTTTCGGGGATGATCGGCCTCATGACATCATGCCCCTTCGGCCCTTAGGCGTTGCTTCTACGGCTCCTTTGACACACATCTCTGGGCAAGGAGATTATCGACGGGGAGGCTCACGGATGGACCTTTGCCCCTTCATCACTCCCTTAGAGTGCCATGGATATCGCTAGAGTGGACCGGTATGTGCTCGTGCGGGAGGGGACTCTGCTCGGGCGGCGGGATATATGACTCGGTTTTCTTGTCGATGTTTCATTATCATATCGACACACCACGGCTACGGGCCTTTTGTGAGAGGTGGAACTATTCCACCAACACTTTGTTCATCGACGATCGGGAGGCGACTCGAGCCCTCACAGAGATACGACGGTTGGCGGCTGCCGATCTTTGGCCATTTCTATGACGAGTTCATGGTCTCACCGTGACTCGGGAGACTTCGCTCGATTCCGCCTTCTTTACGAGAGGACTTATGAGATTTATTATCATTTACGGAGGGGGCATCCGGAGTTCGTTCGAACATTGGATCGCCTATTTCACCGAGTCGGGTCCATACTCGCCCTACGGGTTTGGCTTCCACCGAGAGATCCATTTGGTACAGTCGGCTCGAGATTCATCACGACGGCCTATCCCATCTCGGGATACCCTGTGTTCACATGTCGTGGATCGGGAGACTTATTTGACCGACTTTCATCTCTTGGTGGATCTGCTATTTCTTATTACCTAGCTCCCGCATACACCATTCGACCTTCGGTGTTCATTATGGCGAGCACGATCGCGCGTGGCGGCAGGATTTCTTTGGCGTGCTGTCTTGCGCCAACATTTACGAGATGCCTCCGCGGTTTGACCTCGTCCGTGGGCCTTCACGGTGCGGGGAGGCGATCCGTGGCATCGATTAGCGGATGACTCCATTTACATTGGTCGGCTCATATGATCCCGGCATGGCGGTCACGCTACGAGATCGTCTACCCTTCTTGAGTGACTTAGGCGGGGTGCGGTCGGCTTCATTGACTCGGAGGCTGCTCGGTATAGATTCTTTAGGAGCGAGACCATCTGCGCTTCTCTCGAGACGGATCGGTGGCCGTGGGGGCGACTAGGGTTGGCGACGGGATGGTGATTGACGGCGGGGTCCCTCTTTCGACTCTTCTAGCATTCGAGCCGGGCTATTGATTTGGAGTACACGATCGGTATTCGTCGGGGCTTTCTTCCTCTCAGTTAGGCGATCATATGTTCATTGAGCCCTATTCGCCACATCGATGCGCACATCGGTTTGGCTTGGATCGGGATATTCCGGCGCCTCTTCTCGCTTACGAGTATGATCACGCGAGCCCGGTTCTCGGTCCTCGTCCACGAGTAGATCGGCGTTCATTCTCGGCCATATGTTGAGCCACCGCTCCAGCCTCCGCATGGGGAGAGATCGAGACTAGCGCCTCTCGCCCGCCTTCTCCGTCTTCTTTTCCTTCTCCCACTCCGGTGATTTTCTTATTTCGACTCGCTTTATCCTTATTCTAGGCGCACTTCATTTACATCTCACGATCGTAGGATTTATTTTTCATTTCGTGGGACATCTCCCCTGTGGAGGCCGCCGAGATGACATCATAGCAGATTTATCGGCGCTGCGAGCACTCGCTATTTCGGGGTTTTGCACCGACCTTGCCGTCGCGGTTCGTGTGCTTCATTTAATATCTAGTTGCCAAGCATGCACTAGTATTTTCATTCTTACATGTAGATTTTACGGACCCACGAGGCCGATGACATGGCATCTCCACACCGCTTCGGAGCCTTTCTTTCATGACGGCCCCGCTTCTCCGTCGATCTTCTTCGGTACCCAGCCGGAGACGGTGACTCATTTGATGTGGTTGCGTGGGACCGGTGCTCACTCTTGTACGATTAGGAGGAGGCTTCTTTAGAGCGAAGGGAGGTCCATCGGGTCGGCCGAGCATGCAGCGACGAGCCACACGATCGAGGGAGGGCCATCTCATGCTTCTTCATCTCCGACGAAATGACCTCTCATGGCCATAGATGGCGAGTCTCGGCGAGCGGGTTGCGGTCGATTATGACTCAGAGTTGGATGAGAGTTGGGTACGGTGGGCGACTATTCCACGACCCGAGATACGGGGCCCCGGGGTTAGCGAGGGTCTCGCCAGAGCCTCATGCTTCTTCCGGTACCTTATATTTCCTTTATCATTTGCCGTATTTTATTTTTCATGTATTTATGCTTTCCATTTTATTTTGTAGCTGGGTGCGCGGTACACTGCGCGGGTCCTCCGAGGCGACCATGACATCCCTATCCACGACTCGATCCTTTGTCTCGGGCGACGAGGCGATAGGTTAGATCTTCTTTTCCTTCTATTTCTCCTTTGGTTATAACAATTTGTCTAACCCATTTATTTTACTTACGAGATGTTACATCGAGGATGTCTGCGCCCGCCTTGTCGCTGTTGCGAGATGCGCTCGAGATACTTTCTTCGGGGCTATCCGCTAGATTTCGAGATCTGGACTCTGCGCCTTGGGGTGGCTTCTCCTTCGATTGGTATAGGGCCGATGCGGGATACCATCGCGCTCGGCCTCTACTCATTGCACCTCGTCTCGAGAGCACTTTCATTTCGGGAGGTGTGAGGAGCTCGCTCGGGGCTTACCAGATGCGAGCTCTCTCGTATACCAAAGCACGAGTTGGAGATTCATGAGCTACGCAGGCGACTGGAGGCCGCTCGACTTCGCTATCTTCAGCGGCTCTCTTCTTGTGCCACTCTCCGCTCCATGGGAGTTAGTGGTGGGCCCGCTCGGTGCTCGTGCGGGAGCTAGAGGACCATAGATTATCGGTGGAGGGCTTCTCCGAGCATCTAGCGGGGACGTCTCCCGTAGCTGCAGCATTCACACGAGTGCTCGGGATAGTGCCTTCGCTCGTTCTTGGACTTCGAGGCGGCTTCGAGAGGGACGGTGCACTCCCTCCATGCTTATTTAGAGACTATTAGCACCTTTGTGCTATTAGAGTTGGAGTCCCGCTTTTGGGCCCATAGACTGCACTTTCATTTTTTTCCTTCTCCTTTTCTTTTACTATACTTGATATAGGATGCCTTGACATTTATCGTTTTGATCTCTTGTTGTAGATGATGCTTGCTTCTATTATTATTCTTTCATCGCTTCCCTCAAACGAGCCGCGAGGAAGTATTTTATTGATTTCATGCTAT